>SRMA01025137.1:0-436105 GCA_007224835.1 Danionella cerebrum
TCTGTTCTAGCACATCACCGTCAACTTTCTAAATGCAATATTATTTGTAAATAACATGGCTCAATATTATTTGTAAAAAACATTTTAATTGAAGAGGGTCTGCTGTTCTCATTTCTGCTTCACACAATGCAGTATTAGCTTTTAATCTGATTGGGCGGTGCCAGGACCTCTGGGTGGTGCTCTGAACATCGAGCTGTTTCCAGATCACAAAAAAGGAATACAGGATTACGTACACCTGCATGAAAAATTCTGAATAAAAGTTGAGGCATGTTTTTGATGAGGGAAGAACACTAAAAGATGCTACGAGTGTCAGAAAAGTCAATTTTGCATAATATGGCACCTTTAAATTCACATGTAAAACAAATTCCACACAAACTGGTTGTGATAGCTTACGCAGACTGAGATCAGTCACAATAGATTAAGGTTTTCTCATAGCATTTAAACCTATTCTGTTTTTGGTCAAGAAAGAATTCTGTTGAAAAAATGTTTTGCAGAATATGATATACCTTTAATTTGAACGAAAAGAAGAATTATGGGTAATTCAAACTGATCAAGAAAGTTTTCCCCTCAATTATGCAGATGCCCACACTTTTGATGCTGAAGCTCAAGGTCTATCATCTGTAAATGTTCCATGAAAGCTCTTCTAGCAGAGCATTGAGGAAGGCCAGCTGCCATCTCTCCCTGCTGCATTATTGAGCATCGAGACTCTCTTTTGTGTTTGCCATAAAGAGAAAGCCAGAGTGCGTGTTATGCACATACATGTGCAAATGCTTAGATGGATGAATAATGCAGCACTGAGGATCAGAGCAGTCAGCCGTAGACACTGGTCAGGACAATGAAACCGAGGTGATGATGGAGAGCAGTGAAGGGTGTTCTGTGGATTGCCCTGTTATCTGCTACCACATTGTCAATTGTTGGGCTGGACTGTTGGAGAATACAAAAGCTGTAGTAGGTGAAATTGTCCAACAAATAAAAAGGTACAAAACCTGTCACTGGGGAAGTACCTTTTTCACAGTCCAAATTGTTTATACTTGTTACTTATACTTGCACTTGTTAATACTTGATGTGCAGTTATTTAATTACCGGTACATGGTTTGAAAAATAATTATGTTTAAGCAGCTAAAAAAAAAAAATCACCATATGTGGCATTCTCAAGCTTTTAGTGAGGTAGGTAGGTAACTTTCTGGAATCTAAAGGACACTTCAACAAATGAACAAATATAAAAGTCAACCTCAAAGGAGCATTCCTAGAGCTGCTTGCAGGGGGTTGCAGAATTAAGGTGCAGTGTTGCTATATTTTCACCCACCCAGGTTAATGTTTGGTGCTTGAGAAGGAACCATGGACCAACTACAGTGCCTTGTATGTCGGTAATAAAACCTTAAAATCTAAATGTTTTCTAGAATCAGCGTAGGTCATGTAGAGCTGGTGTAATCTGCTGGAAATGTGCCATAGAGGTTCTGCACACTGCAATTTGATTGAAAATTGCAAACAGTTCCATCCTAGAAAGTGCAGGCCTCTACTGAGATGTGTTTCAAATGTGACGGAATATAGCTCTCACAATGACGTTTGTCCGGGTTTTGTTTTATCCAACCAAACACAGCCAGATTTGATGTGAATCCCAAAGTAACAGCGCTGTTTCCCTCTTGGATGCAATTATCAGGAAATAGCAATTATTATTTTTCTTGAGCTAAGCAGTGCAGGATTTTGATATTCCAAGAACAGGGTTGTCTATCCATGAACTACTGGGTGGAATCTCTGGCAACTCAAAAAGATGAACATAGTTCCTCTTCTCTTTCACCATCTGTCTTTCTCTCTCTTTGGAAGCAGAAGAACATGCCTGTGCTTTAGATCTTTAGGTTTGTGCATGACCTGCGTTGTATGCCTGCCTCGGACTGGCTCACAGTAGGATGGGAAGGGGGGTGCTTTTGGATAAAAGGGGTAGAGCTGGAGTCATGTAGCACCCTCTGCTTGAGCTCGGTGTTATTACAGTTACCTTGAAACTCTTCAAATCTCTCCTCAATGGGCTGATAACTGCATGAACACCAGGAACACTGCATGAGTTGACTAACTCAGTGCTCATGGGGTTTTATAGAGTCCATGATCATGTGACCATTAATGTATGCTTAAGAAAGGGTTGAATGTATGGGATTGTATCTGATTTCATGTGACCATTTGGTTGAGTATGTGGTTTCAAAGAAGAATAATGTGTTTTTTTTGTTATGTTGCCTTTGGTAATTTCAATCCTTTCAACCTACTTGGATTTTCCAAAGTAGGCAATCATGTATTTTAAGGGAGAACGCTTGAGGTTCTCTGAGCTAACGTTCTGATCTTGTGTGCACTCTGATGCATCCAGTCTACACTGCAGCACTTGAGAAATCCTGAGGAACAAACATATGCTTGGGGATCTGTCTCTGCATTGGCTTGTTTGCTTTGTGCTTGGACACGGACCAAGACACTGCTGCTCCAAACTGGCTATTTCTTCTGCTATCGCATAAACAGCAGCTCTGAAGATTAATCCTTTTAAAAACACAGCCACAGGGTGAAATAAATGAAACCGTTAAATGAAAATCTTACACAGACTGGAGAAAATGTACAGCCTTGTCCCATTAGAGTCATATTTTAGTACAATAAAGGGCAATATATAAACTTTCAGTAAATATTATTCCCACCCATTTGGTGACTGTATTTGTTCAAAGAGCATGTTTTTTTTTTTTCATTTGTTTCTTAACTCGGATCAGAGGTTGATCCCCATTTCTCTGTTTCTTTCTCATATGCTACCTCTCAACACTGGCCTGTCCCCATCCTGTCTAAGTCTGTGGGCAGAGGGGTTCTATTTCACTGCATGTAAAAGTGTATGTGTAAAATAAAGGTGTGAATGATTTTCACCAAAAACTCATCAGTTCTAGAGTTCATTTGGATTCGTACCAAGAACACCTTGACAATCTTTTTTTAGTCCACCTTTTGTCCGATTTTTTTTTTTTTGGTCTTGCTTTCTCACCTGCCCAAATGAAAGGGCTTCCCAAATAACCTGACTTTATTTCCCATTTTAGTTCAGTTCGGACCAAAAGCAGACTTAAAAAAAGCAGTTCAAGACCTTCTCGAGGAGGTGGTCTTGTTATGAATCCAAACATAATCTAGGGTGGCCCTTTTTTGGTGAGAACATGATTGAACTCTGATAAGAACTAAAAACAAATGAAAACATGTTTTTTGGAATGAACAGAGTCACTTTACTCACTTGCGCGTGGCATTATGGGTTGGCGCAGCCTGTGATCATAGAAGCTTGCAATCAAACTTTTTTTTTGTAATTACAACGTGCATCATGAACTTGAGTAAAAGATTCCAAAGGTCAAAATCAAGGACTAAATCTGCAGACAATTGTAACAATGTATCAGTAGCTCCTCTTTGTCTGGTCCAAATGAAATGAACTAGAGGTGTGAAAACAAACTCTGTTGTATCGAACTAAACAGTTTAGCTGTCAAACTATTACTTAACCCCCTTAAGGCCTCTACACACCAAACTGAATTAAAATTTGCACGAATCCTCGGATGGGATTTCAGCATGGTGCTCTTTATCTGGGTCGAGAAAATGATGATTCTATGATTTTTCCTTCCTGAAGATGGCATTTGTGGTACAAAAGATGCACTACGCACCACACTGGGAAACAGGAAAGAAGAAGGCCTTTAGACTAGATAAACACCTTTAAGCAACTTATGTGACTTCTTTGCAAGTGACGTGCCTAAAAATGAACCCAATAGCAAATTCAACACCCGCTTAACCTTTATGTATATCATTTAAATGATCTTATATTTAAAGCATGACCAAAATAAATATATACTTGTTTACAGAAATGATTAATTATTTTAGTTAACAAAACACACAGGGATCCATCTAAAGAGAGTTTCATTGTGATTTCTGTATTGAAATTCTAATTTGTGTTACCGGGAAAGTGAAACATTTTTTTTTTTTTGTAAAATGACAAAATGAATAAATAAACTGTTAAAATGATTAACTTCTCGTTACGTTTTAAAGGTCTGCCATAAGATTTTGACAAGTTCATGTTGCACTTTGCTAATTCGTCCTCTTTATCCAAATATTATTCCATCCCTTGCAATACTTGTCATATTTAATGTCTAATAATAACCTAGTATTACAACTGTGCTTTGCAGCTGTAACTGAGATGACAAAATGAGTGAAATGGTGCCAGCCATATTGCTGTGGTGAATACGGTCAATAAATGTCAAATGAGAAAAACTGAAAGCGAGCAGAAACTCCTAGATTCTCACATAAGAATCCTTATAAAGGGAAGTCTAGTTCTTCATGAGCATTTTAAAAATGCTTTTCAACTTTTCATGAATTAGCTACTGGTAAGTGCAAATGATTTACTGTTAGAATAAATTAAATCAGTCAAACTGAAAATTAGACTCTAGCTAAATTTGTTACTTTTTGTGCAAGCCTAAGTGAATTTATCTTCAGAAAAACATACAAAATTCTGGTCCTCAGTGGTTTTTAGTAGCTAAAGCTTTTTAGAACAAATCAACAGCTTAGGGTACATTTATTACATATTTTCACTTAATTATTGTAACAAATGTAATGTACTATGGAACATTAGGCAGGGGTTGTGCTGATTAATGCCAGTTAAGAGGCGTTTCAGTGAACTAATTAGGAAAGTGGTTCAAAGCACTGCTCAGCCTTTTCAGCTAATGCCCAACACACAGATGCTGGATCAGCTTGTTTTAACCCCTGCTGGCTTTCTGTTCCTTAAAAAAAAAACATTAGTTGATTCTTGCTAATTGAATCATGTGTATTATATCAATGTGTAATAGGTTTTCACATCTAATATGTTTGGGCCGATGAACACATGGTGCCTTTTTTTAGGACTCAAAAGTGAAAAATCAGATTCAGAATCAGTCCATTCTGTATATGGCAAATGAATGAAACGAGGAGCTTTTTGAGCTACTCTGCTCCACCGTTGGCTGTTTTGAGCATGCTTTACTCATTGGATTCGCTGCTTATCAGTATTGATTGATTAGTTTCATTATTATATGTTTTACTCTACAGTTATATAAAAAAACAAGATTAACTCACATGTTAAAAAATTAGCAATTGATTACGTGACAAGCATGCCAATATGTAACCCCTAATAAGAAAATTTCATTTAGAAATTAGTATTTTAGCCACATTTATGATGTGACTAATTGCAGTGAAACCCAAACGATAATTGCTTTATGAAGTTTACACTTGGGAGTCACATCTGTAAGCATCTGTCTTATCTGTAAACAATCTGTACTGAACAAAGGGCACATTCTGTTGGAGAACCTGGAGATTAATGCAATCATCACACATTTGTTAATCCACACACAGATTGGATAGTTTTTCAGTATATTCTTATTATTATAGCAGTAACGGATGATGTTATAGTGCACATAAGGCCATGATCTCCTTCACATGATCAGAAAACATCACCCAATTCACCCCCCCCCCCCCTCCTGATGTCCTCCGGCTATAATTTAATATCTTGCAATTCAGAGTTAATAACTTAATAGGGCTGGTGCAATTTGACCTAAAATCAAAATCTTGTTTAATTGAAGATTTTATCTTACTTGTGTTTATTTCAGTTTTGTACAGTAACAACGCTCACATATTACAAGTGAGAGATTTTAGAATGAAGGGTACATTACTTGACCATTGAAATTAAAAGATACCTTTGGGCATCATAACTGGCTTTTAGATTAATCACCCAGCCCTGACTTTTTAGTTTATCTACTCTGTTGGATTTCCACATAAGACCACATTTAACCTTTATTTATTTCCAAAGTTATCACAGGAAAAAAAGTGTATCAATTTTTAAATTGGAAAAAAATAATAAAAAGCTAGAAACATTAAAAACTAGATATTAACATTGCACGTCACATGACCATTATTTTGACCTGAGATTTTATGTTGGTTATTCTGTATTTTATTCTTCCTTCTATTTACATGCTACTGAAGTGCTATTGTGTGTGACAGCAGACTACTAATTACACCATGCAACACTGCAACCCTCTAAGTGTCTGTGAAGGTGACAGGAGGGACACAGTTGGCCCGGAGCATATTAGGGAGCTTAGATCCTTGCTTTTGTCAGCCTTCTCTGCCACAACTACTATCTTCTGGACGATATTTCCTCTGACAGTTTAGAAAAATAACCTATTCTCTTTGTTCATTCTTGACACCAAATTTAATTCTGTTGATTCATGAGCCATTTGGAGTAAACAATATGATTTTTTTAGTGTTCCTATAACAGATTTTTTTATGAAAATGCTAGCATGGGGTGAATCGAGGACTTTAACGGATGTTTTTATGGTGTAAACCTATACTGTATGGTGTATCGTGGGCCTATTGTCATGTGTGCGGTGGTCAGGTTGTTATTATAATGCGTTCTTTCTCCCTTCTTCACACTGATGGGATCCGCTGCAGACAGAGGTAACGGTACATGAGAACAAATGCTAAAGCATGCCGTGACGATGTGAGTGTGCAGCGATTCGCTGCTGTTTTTTTCTGTGTACAAAACAAGGTTTAAAACTGTTCACTTCACTGTAGTCCTTTCACTCATGGTCATAAAATGTGAAACAGTTTACCACAGAAACTCAGCATCATCCCGTGATTTTGTGATATTTGTCATTTTAGTTTTGTCTTTCTTTTCAGAGTTGCTTATTTTTTACTGTATAATTGTACCAGTCTTATCATCTGTTTGTTCTTGATATGTAAACAATCCCTAACAAGTGATTAATTTCTAATTTTCTTGTTTCTAACCTAAATATCTATTTTTTAATCTTTACACAATTGTGTTTTTAATTTGGGAGATTGTGACTCCATCCTTGACAACTTGGTCTCCAGAGAGATGTTCAAAATAACTTAGCGAATAGAAGTTTTGTGCAAAACTTATTTAGTATATTTAATACAAGTGCTGTACTTGTCGTCTAGAATAGACAAACAGCAGCAAACAGTAAAAATAATTAATTGGACACATTTAAATTAGTTAATAATTGGTAGCATTTTCGAAATTCTACATTTCAATACTGCAAAATCTGGAAAGTTTGCCATTTCTCTGACTCAAATAGCATTGGAGTTTGATTTGTGGAATTGTTCTTACTGGACGATAGACATGAACAAAATGTTTTTTCACCATTTTACAGGTTTATTTAAGTGACAAAAATTAGTTTTTTCAGACATTCAGAAATCTCTGGTCGTCATTTTACCACTTTGTTTCTATGCTTTTCCAGACCTTCTTGTGAAACCAACCATACAGGACCAAACATAAACCTTTCATCTTCCTCCAAAATTGATTTGGGACACCCCTCTGCCTCACATGAATGTACAAAAGGGGGGCTAAGGGGTAAAAATGGAACACCTGTGTAATTTATGGACTTTTTACCAAAGGTTGCTCCTTGATTTAAAATGAGACTTTTCGGAACTTTGTTTCCAAAAATGCCACAAATTATTCAGGGTTAGAAAAAGGCATCATTTAGGACATGGTCACATATGGAATTCGGTTTTGTCAATTTGCTCTATCCAAATTTTGTACACCATGTGTACTTTAATGAAGCCAACATGGGTTTTAAATGTTCGCTTAAGCCCACCACTGTATGCAATAACTTATCAAATGCTTTTCTTCCTGACAGTGTGAGGACCAAAGCTTCTGATAAATGTAGAAATGAATCAAACACATTTCAATTGTATCTTTGTTGTTGATCCCCTTTAACATATGATCACAATTCAAGGATGTTTTCACAGTTTTTCTGTACCCTTCAGTGCTTTCTATATGTACATTTCTTTATACTTCCAGCCAAAAGCACGTGTCTTACACATTCAGTAAGGGTTCCCACAGTGGATCTGAAGTGTTGTCCAAGTGGCTTGAGGACACTGTTTGGAGATAAAAGGGAGTAAAATGTCATGAGATTATCAAGGGAAAAAATATAGTTTTACACTCTAACAGTTCTATTTTTTATTTTTTTTTTTTTGCTTTATGGAGTCTTTTAGGTAATGTGCAATTTTTTGTGTTACCAAAGAGATTCCAAACTTTTGACTGGTAGTGTCAATTAGTTACTTTTATTTGGTGTGATCTGAAGCTTTATAGGTGGACATTGTTTGCAAGAGCAATCTCTGAGGGATGTATATATGGATTTTTTGTTGTTTTACAGTGTGTAAGGTGCCAGGTGGCAGCATTTAATTGTTTGTACTAACATGTTGTTTCCTCGTTCGCTTGTGTCTTCATTGATTCTACATCACTTGCATGATCTGTTTGGTGTTAGCATGCTAGTTCACAATCAGTGCTGCTATGTTAAAGCTCCATGGAACTACACAGGGCTCGGAAATAATGCTAATTCTCTTTTTTTTTCCTGTTGACCACCACAGAAGATCGCTCAGGACAGAGAGAAGTTTGCTGATGAAGACAGTATCTTCTTCACACTGGGCGAGTGTGGACTCATCTCTTTCTCTGACTACATCTTCCTCACAACTGTCCTTTCCAGTAAGTTTCCAGACCCCAGAGAAAATCGCTCCATTTTAGTTGGTAGTTAGTTTGATTTGGCCATTCTCAGCTGAGTGATGTTATCCAGAGACATTTCAATTGCCAAGATTAAAAAAATACACATCTTTGAAACCTGCAGATAACATTGTTATTGCTGTGTTATGAGTGTATTTTAACCCTTTGGTCTGTTCCTTTGCAGCTCCTCAGAGAAACTTTGAAATAGCTTTCAAGATGTTTGACTTGAACGGAGATGGAGAAGTGGATCTTGAGGAGTTTGAACAAGTGAGCAAATACAAGATTTTGTCCTGGTCCTGTTTTGAAAAACCTTGCAAAAGTCTCAAGAATTCAAAGAACTGGAAAAAAAGTTCTGGTAAATTGTAAAATCCAACTGAAAACAAAAATAAACAAATAAATTGTCAAAATAGCTCAATGTTGTTGAGTATAGAGCAGTGGTATACAGTCTTGCCTGTAGATTTTAGTTCCAATCCTACAGTAAACACAGATGTAGCTCAGAACACAGTTTCCACCACAGCACTTTCCAGTTTTTCCCTTAGGTTTACCAATTTGTTTTGTTTTCTAGGCCCTTTTTAATCAATAAACTCCACTAACTGATAGTCAGATGCCAAAAACACAGCTTCTATGCTTTGGCTGAGTTATCTGACCTGAGTGTGCTGGCTGAATGGTGTCTCAAAGCTACCGTTACTCTCTCCCTTCCCCTCATACGTGCCCAAACTCTCACTAATACTTAACTCGATGAACACTATACATAATAAAATGATTTTATTAACATATGTTCGGTTGTGGCTAAAAGAGAAAGACAGCTGAAGAGAAACATAGGGAACAAAGAGAGAAACAGTGTAATTCTTAAACTAACTACGATCCGAATGCAACCACTTAAAAATGAGTTTCAAAACAGTTCAATACTCACTTTTTTTCTTTCACATTACTCAAGTTTATTAATTTTACACAGCTTAGGATAATGAAGTCATACATATTAGTGATGAGTCGTTCTTGTCGGTTTCCAGCTCATACTGGATTGGTTAACATTATGGAGTGGTCACATTACAAAAGAACAAAAGGACTCGAGAAAAATACTAACGTAAATCAAATTTATGAAATCAAATATCATTCCTGCTGAGACTGCACTTATTAAGGTCAGACTAAAGACCTAGGTAGACTGAATTAAAGTACTTTTTAAATTCAAATTACTTAGTCATTTTGTCTTTTAGCGTTATAGTTTTAACTTATTTGAAGTGTGATTCATGTTAGCGTATGTAGTAGATGTGTTAGGAAAGTAGCACACAACAGAATAAAATGACTCAAAAAAAAATATATATATATTTTTTTCTGCTGAACGAGACTCAAAGATCCAAATCTGTAAAATGATTCGAACTTCCCATCATGAATGCATATGCAAACGAGACATGCTGAAAGTAGATGTATGAGAATCCTGCCCATTTCCAGAACTTGGGTGAAGGATTTAACAGCAAGATAAAATGTGCACTTATTAAAATCATGTTTTTAAATGTAAAAATCACATATTGACATATAATTGGACATTAATGACCAGTACAATGTGAAAAAGTGACCACTTTAAAGGACTAATGCATAATTTTTACTTTTAAAGAAATGTTGTGTTTAAAAAAAAACCTGGTAATTTTAAAATAAAATAAATGTACGCTCAAATAACAAGGAATAACAGCTCCATCCATTTCCTGTATAACACTCAGCAGTTTCATATAATTGCTATTAGTTTAAACAACTTTTAAATTAGATTTTTTTATTTTGAATTTCCTGGTGGATTGACCATAATACATCATTTAAAAATGCTATATTTTGCCTGATTGATTGAGCTGCTGTTGTATCCTGTCATTTAATGATTTATGGTGGCTAATCTTTAGTCTCACAACATCCCATACATCATGGTTGAAAAACCCAAAGTCTTTGTTCCCAGTGAACCTCAGGAGCTGAATGTCCTTCATTGTGTCCTGGATTTTCTGAACCTTCCTGGTTCCCTGGACACCTCAACATTTACTCCTTCACCTCTTAATTGAGTCCTTGAACTGAGCTCTCTTCTTTTCTGTTTACACTTTACAAAAAAAATCATCATTTATAGCACAGTACGTTTCACCTTCTGTTTAAAACTAAAGAAAAGTGATCATTCAGAAATGTTGTGAATATGACACTGGATTGTTCCAATGTTTTTCCAGGTTCAGAGCATCATTCGTTCTCAGACTAGCATGGGCATGAGACACCGCGACCGTTCCACTACAGGAAACACTCTGAAAACTGGAGGCTGCAGTTCTGCTCTAACCACTTACTTTTTTGGGGCGGACCTGAAAGGCAAGCTGACCATCGGCAGTTTTCTGGAA
Source organism: Danionella cerebrum (assembly GCA_007224835.1). Lineage (NCBI taxonomy): Eukaryota > Metazoa > Chordata > Actinopteri > Cypriniformes > Danionidae > Danionella > Danionella cerebrum. The sequence goes on from SRMA01025137.1 coordinate 10,879, forward strand.
TTCCAGAGGAAGTTACAACATGATGTTCTCAAACTGGAGGTATGAAGCGACGTTGAGGAATACTGCAAAGCAAGGCTCTTATTTAAAATTTTGAGAGACAAAAAGTATCACCTTAAGTTGTCACCTCTTCATTTATCATGCCTCTTCATTCAAGGCAGAATGGAACACTTTATTCTAAAGCATTTTAGAATAGACTGTTTGAGTGTTTGGCAGTACTAAAACTGGCATGCAATACTAAACTACCAACAAATAGTCAATCGTGAGAAAATGTTGGATTTTTTTGCACTTTTTGTGTATACCCTTAATGATGGACTAAGTTAGGTCCTTTCTGTGTAAATGTGGCTTTTATAATCCGCAACTTTTTGGTGTTTTTTTTTTCCATATTGCTCTTGTTTTTTGCTTTCAAAACCTTGTTTGTGTGGCCAGTGAAAGGGCCATGAGCCCCTTCGGTTTCAGGTTTCATCTGCCCAAGATCATTTTTAAAAAATGGAAAACAAGTGGGTATGTACTGCTGCGCAGATTAGGTTGAGGTGCGGGTGTGGTATGGCTTTCGATAACAAATATTGAAAGATAAGTGATTCATAACAGCTGATAAAATGTACACTTAACTGCACTGAAGTGGGATATAAGTCCTCCCCAATTGTAACCACATCGCCAGACAAATGCAAACTGCGTTGATTTGCAATACCCTTGTCAACCATTCCCCAGTTCTCGAAGCTTTCTCAAGGAAAATGCTTGCTAAAAATCCATAGTTTCGAGGTATGGGTTTTTGGTGGTCAACAAACAGCTCAAAGCCAGAGTTTAGCTCTGACTTCATCATAGGGAAAGCCATGCATCAGCTCAGAACCTCATCACCATGGTAACAAACACTTGCGAACCATTCTGAACTCCAAGCTACTGTGCGGTCTCGCAAATGTACAGGACATGTCAAGAGTTAGGCGTCATTATAAGTTATTACACTGTCTTCTCATATGATAATAGAGGTCAGGCTCATGAATAAATCAAATACGGATGAGTCATCAAAGCAGTACAGTGGTTATTTCTTTTAGGCCACCTTGACTCTAACTTTTGTTATAGCAAATTATTGGTAATCTACACATAATGTTTCGCTTCATTTAAAACTGATTTTAAGAGTTTTTGGTGTGATAATGGACAAAGTTCAGCACTTTTTACCATTGTCTGTCAATTGGAGAATGAAGAGCCAGAAATTACCCAGTTTTACCCACAATTAAATGTGACAGATAATACATTTGTCCTCAACAATGTGCAACACATTTAAATCTCTGAAAATCTTGTAGTGTTTACATCCTGTGTATTGTGGCCTTTTAAAAATAAAACAAAAGTTAATATTATTATGAATTTCCTGTGTAGTTTGAAAGGAACGACCCCGTGGATGGCAGGATCACTGAGAAGCAGTTTGGAGGAATGCTTCTGGCCTACAGCGGCGTTCAGTCTCGCAAGCTCAAACAGATGCAGAAGAACCTCAAGAGAATGTTCAAAGATGCTCAGGTGCGTCAGTCTGTTTTGTCCTCTTTGTGATTCTCTATTCAAAACAAAATCGTTTTTAAATGAATTACCGTTAAACCGTTGGCTGATTCAAAAACCACTTCAAAAACTCCACTTTTAAAGTCAAACATTTATACTTTTTTTTCTTTATTTTAGTGGATCCATCTCATTCTCTTTGCACTCTCCTTGATTTTACTGACCATTCACAGTAATAGAATTCAACTTTATTATTCCAGTCCTCTCCTCTCACACACAGGGCATCACATTTGAGGAAGTGGAGAACTTCTTCACCTTCCTGAAGAATGTCAATGACGTCGACACGGCACTCAGTTTCTACCACATGGCCGGTGCCTCAATAGATAAAGGTACAAACATATACTGACAAAAACATGCAAATGTCTTTTAATCCTGCAGGAAGGGGATTTGTGATTTAGCCATCCAGTCAAAACCCAGCTTCCCAGTTTGGTGTCTAAATTATTCAGAGGGCCAGAATACAGTATGTGCGTCCATGCTGCAAGAGGAATTTCCAGTTGTAATCTCTTCCAGTTGCATCACCTCAATATTACTTTCTTTCACCCTCTGTCAGATCAGAGCACTCTCTCAGATCAGCATCTCATTCCACTGCAGCTGGCACTCTTCCCAGCTCTACTAAAATGATATTCACATCCTCATTCACTACTCTCTCTTAAAATATTTCAGACAATACAAAAAATGCCCTGAATCACATCTGCCAAATAATTCATGAATGGCATTCCTTACAGTTATGTGACACGGTATTGGAACATCGAGGAAAATACTTTAGAAAAAATATAGAATATTGTTGTTGGGTTTTTTTCATACTAACTGAACTTAGATGCATTTTCATTTTTGAAACAAATGGTTAAAATAAATATGCTTGCACTTTATACATTTTTTTGGGCACATGCTAGTTTTTTAATATGCATTACCTAGATTTTCTAGGGTGCTATGGAAACTTTTCTGTAGCAATATTCAATTTGCAATGTAATTTGCAAAACAATAATGCATTATTCAAAACGACAATGCAATTTTCAGAATGTGCGGATTTGAATATGCTTTTCGACAGACATTGGGTCTAGGCAGGGATTGGAGGAATTGTGTTTATGTAGTTCAAATAGCTGCTGAAGATATCATAAGATCTTTGAATTCACTGGTAGAGAAAGTGGAGCATGAACAGAGAACTGGTGATGTTTTAGGGGATTTTTTATCCGTATGTGAAGTGACGTTTGCAGTTTGCCGCACCAGTGCTTGGGCAGTTTCTCTGAAAAGCTGAGGCTCAAACTTTGCCATAGTCAATATGCCCAAAATGACGCAATGATTAACGAAAGGTGGGCATGGTCAGCTCAGAATGCATTTTCAAAGCTGCATTCAATTTTGCTACACGTAATCCACGGCGTCATGATGGAAATGCAGTCGTGAGTTTCCTAACTATTCGTTTAAATGTATTTAGGACCAAAAGCATTTAAATGATCATTTTGCTGCTATTTTTGCTTGGACATTTCACACACATCAAATCAACTTGGGTTATACACTTGCATTTTAATTTTGATATATCTAAAGCATTAAAATAGCATACAATTTACATATTAAGACCACTGTTGTAAGTGGCAAATTATCATGTTCCTTTTGCACGTTTTGGGAAATATTAAATCCAAAGCACATTGTCATTTTGAATATTGCAATGTCATTTTGAAAATACATTGCAAATTAAATCCTTAATGAGGCAGCCTTATTGTAATATTTCAAAAATCATTTTTAAATAATGTTTAGTTTGCACTCCTGCCAGGATGCGGGCACAGTACCGATGGTGGTGGGGGAGGGGTCTGAGGATTGCACTGTTGATATGTGATGTGCATTAGGTGCGGTCAATACATTCTGAGTACATTTTCCTTTAAAATGAACCTTTTTGGGATATTTCAGATAATTGACTTAAGTCTGTTTTGTAATTTCCTCATTTTGTTTCTGTTAAGAGATTGTCAGCGTACAAGATAGTTAATCACTAACGAATATCATTTTATCCTCAGAGAACGTGTAATAGTTCACAGATTTTCTTTGTGTGTGTGTGATGATGGGTAGAACCTTCTGGCTTATTTATACCCAGTTGTTTGCAAAGTGTGAAGCAGCGGCACAAATGTAAAAAGTGGAGCTAGCATCTGAAGTAAACTCACTTTGTTTATTGATTGAAAACAGATTCCCGGGGGACTCTAATCTTAAGCTTTTGGCTTGATCTTTTTGGGGCTGAGGCTCATTGAAGCAAACGTTCTTTTCTCAGTTGACAGAAGGTGTATTGTGTCACAATAATAAATAAATAAAATCATTACTGGACTAAGCTGTCAGAACAGCACTCTAAATGCTAATAGAGCTGTGTAGCTGCTGACTAATAAGAATGGCACAAAACTGTCTGGCATTGTAAGGGCCATCAGAACTTGATCATGAATCTATGGATAGTTTTAGAATTTGATGAATCTCATTTCTTTTGTGTCACCCGGTCAAAGACCTGTGTAAATGTTGACAATCCCAATTTGTACATCTCCATTTAAATCTCTGCAGAATTCAACTGTGTTGATAACAGACAATCACAGTCTGTTATCAAGCTATAATTATTTCCATTCTATAATTATTTATTATTCTTAATTATGCTCAATTGTAAGGCTTTTATAAATGAATTTATAATGAATATTTGACTTCTCTGTACTGGTAACTTTCTAAATGCAAAATTAATAAAAAAAAAAAAAAAAAGTTGAATCATTGAATCATGCCATTTACCCCCGTTCTTCCAACAGTCATGTGTTTACCACGCCGCCTGCTGAGGGTGCCATTTGCTTTTTTTTTTTTTTTTACAAATCATCTTCTAAATATCCAAGTGATGCAAATTCCTGCTGAAACGCTGACTTTTTTTTCATGAGGGGGATGGGTTAGGGTAACAGGAATGGGTAAAAAGCTGGGAACTTTACTAAAATTATGTTTTACCTAAGAGAGTATAGATATTTGTGTAAATAAATGTATTTGAAACAATCATTATATGGATTTATACATCAATGCAAAAGAAATGTTGAAGTGTAGCTTCAAAGATGGGGGACAAGCAATAAATGCCATTTTTCAGTGTTTTCTGTAGATGTTATCAATATTTTAAGTGTTATAGTATGTAGTACACATTGTTTAATAATAAAATGTATTTATACATATAGTCCCAAGGACAGAAATGGCTTGCTGTCTGATTGGTGACTTCCTGTTGTAATTGTCAACTTGCAGCATTTCACAGTTTCAGAATTTGGTCATTTGTACAATACTGTACAGATTTTTTTAGTTTGTTTCTTTGCAATATTTGGAAAAATACTATACCAATGACAGGAATCTCTGAGGACAATGATGTTTGCAGATGACATTATGATCTGTAGTGAGAGCAGAGAGCAGGTGAAGGAACACCAGGAAAGAAGAGGAATGAAAGTCAGTCGCAGTTACAGGGGGCAAGGAGGTGCAGGAAGATAGGTATTTAGGCTCAACCGTCCAGTGCGATGGGGAGTATGGAAAAGAGGTGAAGAGACAAGTCTTTTTTTATGACCATAATCCCTTTGGTTATCCCACCATTTGCTGCAATGACCTCAGAGAGAAATCTAATTCCCGCAAAAATCAACTGGAGACTGTTTTGAGCTATTCTGTGTATCTATCAATGCTAACGCTTGACCTTTCAGAAACTTTGTATAACCTTCTGATATTTTTCTCAGTTTCACTCGTTGTCATCAGGCAGACAGGGCTTGTAGTAGAGCCAAACATGAATATGCAAATCTAGGTGAATCCTCTCAAACTGAGAAGTTATTCTCTCTCAGTAGAGAAACCCAGCAGAAAATGTCTGGATAAAAAGCATTTGTTAAAGATTTTCTTAGAATTTTTTGTGTGTGTCAAAATTTCAATTTACATATAAATGGAACTGTTTCCAAGGGGTCAATGACCTCTTTAATGGAACATCAGATGTAGAATGTTCCAGGTTGAGTTTGTTTGATAACATTTGTTAAACTAATTTGTCTAGCTAAAGAAACGTAGAACAATCTCATCCGCAGGGATCATTACATGAGGAGAAAATCCCTCAGCAGGGAATGAACCTTCAGTATTGATCAAGCTTTCACTGACAAGAGACTCAGTGATGTAAAATCTGCAATGTCATCTTTATTCATGAACTATGCCCCCCCCCCCCCATCCTCTTTTTTTCTCTCTCTCTAGCCACCATGAAGCAAGTAGCTCGGACTGTGGCAAAAGTCGAGCTCTCAGATCATGTGTGTGACGTGGTGTTTGCTCTCTTCGACTGTGATGGTAAGTTTAAATAGATTTTCCTTGTAGTAATCTGTGGGTCAATCCGGCTTTGCTTAACGTTTTGGGTTGTTTTAATGAGGGAGGATTATGTGAAATGTCATTTTAGCTTTTAGTTGATAATAAAGAGATATTTGTAAACTAACTACCTATTTCTTTTCTTTTGTAGATAGTTTTAGTGCACATGTATGATTCCTAGTTTATTATAATGAATTAAACACTCCAGGAATTAAACTGTATAATGCATGGAGACATCGATTATTCCATTTAGGCCATGGTCATCTGGTGACATCACCTGATTAAAGATTTTAATGTTTGTTCTTCAGAATATCACTGGATTGATAAACTGTATGTTTTTATCTAATGGTTAGTGTTGCAACTTATTCTGACAGACTAGAAAAAAAAGTAAAGTAGTGGGCCCTTCTAGCATAGTTACACTGCCAAAATTAAATTTAGGAAGAGGAACTAAAGGCATGAATAACGAGCTACAAATTTTCGCACATCATAGTCGTACAAGTCTCAGATATGTAGCTTGATCGCAAGCAACCAACTTAGCTTGTATGTTAGCTTTGCGAGAAGAATATTTTATTCATAACACGTGGTTTGTGTAAAATGTCTTTTTGCGCTCATAATTGTGGCTTTAATGTAGTCACCTAAGGTTCTGTGCATCCACAGAATTTGCATGTGAAGCAAACACACAGGTGTGAATAGTCCCGATTAAAACGCATGTGAAAAATAGTTAGAGTCTAGATCTTTAATGTATGGACAAACGCTTTCTCAGAGAAAACTCAACCCAAAAGAACAAAAGTAAATAAATAGTGAAAGACTGAAGGCTTATAGAGACTGACACACGTACCAATTGTTCCCTGGATGAGGCTTTGAGGTTCAATTGAAGCTAAACTGGAACTGTGCTCCTCTTTCAGGAAATGGTGAGCTGAGCAATAAGGAGTTCATTGCCATCATGAAACAGCGGCTGATGCGAGGCCTAGAGAAACCCAAAGACATGGGCTTCACACGGTTGGTGCGAGCCATGTGGAAATGTGCACAGGACACAGCCTGGGACTTTGCCATGCCAAAACAGCAGTAGACGTAATTCCTCAAAATGAACCAATTAATCTAAATGGCAACTTCCAAACAAACATCCTGAGTACTCACTCCTCCTCACTTTTTGAAGTGTGAGCAATGTCAGGATTAATAAAAAGATATTTGTATGAAAACGTAAGAAATTGCATCATCGTTTGAAAGCTCCAGAAAGGCAGTGAACCGATCTAATGAATTCCATGAAAATAACTATCATTTTAAAAAGTGAGTAAAATTGAATTTTAAATTGGCTGTGCTTTCATGCTCACATCAAATATGGCCGTATCTGGAGACATGAAGGTTTATGCATTTTTTTATGCAAATGCTATCAACTTAAATCATCACATTGTTTGATTGAGGTGCTTGCTGTTCGAGAAGTCATCACGTCCTGTACCATGTTATTATTTTTATCTTGGTAAAATCCAATTGAATCACTTTGTGAACCACAGCAGATTAAATATGTTTCGCTGCCTTTCTGATGCTTTGAAACATCAGTAAGTAGCATTGGAGGCATGGGATGCTTTATATATTTTAATTGCAATTGAAATATTGGTTCGAAACACGGAATTCATTGTTTTCACTTTTGTCACAAAACCCTTTCAAAAGTCATTTTGACAATGTACCGCTGAAGTGACTTCCACTCCATTTTTGTCTTTAGATGCATCTTGTATTTATTCATTGCCAGTTTATGAGAAGGGTATAATACAATTGTAGAGAAACAAATGTGGCTTCACTCATAAACATTGTTGGTTTTGTGTGCAGATAATAATGTAATTGTCAACAAATTTTCTCATTCTTTTTTTATGGTGGTCAAAGCACCAAATTGTTAAATGTAGTTGATACTGAAAAACACACAGGCCATTAATTGTTTGAAGCTTAAAACCGACAGGGTTATAATTATTAGGGGGGATATAATGCCTTATATATGATTACGTTCAAATTCTTTTTATTTAGAAAGTCACATTTGCTTTAGTCTTAAATATACAAATTTCTACAGAAAAGAGTTGGCATCCAGCTAATTGATTTCCTTTTACTATAAAATATTTAATATATATAAAACATTATTCTTTTGAAAATGCAATACTTATGCTGAAATAAAGAAACTATAAAAAGTTTTACAATAAATTTGTGTTCATGGTTTATTATAGTTTGGCTTGGTTTTGATGAAACATACTGGTGATGATGGCAGCAGCACTGATAGCCCAGAGGATACTTTCTCAGTCTCTCTTCTCCAGCGCCATACTCTCCACACTACTGTCATATAAAACCATTTAACAGGCAAAAACTTAACTCCATTGATCAATTGTATTATAATCAAATCGTGTACCTAGTAGATGTTTGCACCTGGAGAAATGCCTGTCATTTTAACAACTGATTGCACTTGATACAAATGATGACTTGCCACATGATTCCGTGCATTTTAGGTCCGCCCACAAAACCGCGTCATAAAAATAAAAACATTTCACTTTAGAATTAATCAAAATTATAACAGAACACTAGCTAATCTATTTTGTAGCTTTTGTTTCATATTGAATGACCAAAATTACTTGACCACATTAATCTTTGGCTGTGACCTCACCACTACTATTTAACTTGTATTTCTTCTTGCTCAGGAAACAGTGCTTATTATTTGAAGGAAAATTGTAAATTTATATAATATTATTAAAGCAATGTGGGCACTTTGGGAATATAAACCCTCCAAGAAGTGAGTAAACATATCAATAATAATAAAGATTGTCTGTGGCAATTGATTCACACATTGAAACAAAAAAATGTTTTTGTAATTTTTTTTAATGGATACAAGACTGAAAAGGGAGACAACCCATTTACCCGTCTCACAGTATTGAAGCAATAAAACATTGAAACTAAAAGCAATTAGTCAACCTGTGTTTTTAAAGAATGGCTTTCCAGTTTCTGTCCAACAGAAATGGGCGGAGGCTTCACTTGCATTGCTTCTTCACATGAGAGGCTTAGCTCATAAAGGTTAACATAATAATGACATTTAAGATGCACAGTAAAAATTATGACAGATCTAGAATATAAACCATTATAAACATTACAGCATTGTCTCATATTCAATTTCAAAACATTTATAAGAGAGTCTATATTTTCTTTCATAGAAGCGCCACCATGTGGACACTAGGCATGTATGAAATTAACATTACCACAATCAACTCATGTCACCTCGAGTCAATCCTGGCAAACAGTCTTGATGACACCTTGAAGGAAGTGAGACAGGTCAGAACAATGAGAGGCAGATGGGAAAAGTGCAATTGTTGCCAATCTCATTCACTATCAAACTTGATTGAGTTCACGCTGGTAGAGATAGCACCCCCACAGTAACTCCCTCGTTTCTTCTTGGTCTTTTCATGCCGGAAAGATTTGCCCTTAGTAAACTTAAGTACATTGTTGGCTCTCTGTCCCCAATCTCCATTGGATCCCCTCTGAGAAATAAGACTCTGGTTAAACACGTCATACAAGAATAAACTGCAGAATAATTTTAACCTTTCATTCTCATACCTTTGCATCGAATGAGTTGTCTGCTAGACGAGGGTCTACTTCAACATCCTCTTCTCTTATTCTACGGAAAGGAGTTTTGCTTTCCTTTACAGGCAAAAAAAAAATAAGGAAACAACAGAACATGCATTTTGAGCAGAAGTGCATTGGCTTTGATTTGATTGTCAAATGTGAAGCTTCCAACTGAGAATCAATACCAACGGCACTTTTGTGCCATATTTTAGTAAGAGAAGATTCAGGCTGGAATTGTACTCATCAGTTTCTATAAATTTCCAATATATTTTGAGGTGGCTTGGTTTAGAAAAGTTTGGATGTATAATGCTTAAAAGAAAGGCTCAGTTCAAAAAAAAAAAAAAACGACTGCTGGCTATTATAAAACCAAGTGGTTTCTATGTCGTACATTGTAATCATGCACAAACTGATGATTCTGGGCAATCAGTGGACTTAATAACTGACCAGTCAGTGATCAACAGGTAGAATTGCAGAGAATTCTAAAAGTGCATTTCATAACCAAACAGGAAATTGTAAACAAACACAAGAAAACCAAACCACAAGAAGAATAATTTGAAAACAGTGCAAGGTCCCATGTGCAAAACCACCTTCTGGGAGCACTCAAAATATCTCACGGCTAGCCTGAGACTCTCTAAGAGCAAGTTTTTGGTAATTCACACAGTGCAATTGTTTAAAAGCACAAGCATGTGATTTCGCAAAACCTGTCTGCGACACAGAATTCGGGGCTAAATCTGAAACTGCCTTTAGTGCAATAGCACTGCTACTAACTGCACTCTATTCCGGTGTGATGCAGAGTTTTAAATGCCTAGAGACTTAAACTAAAGTGGCGCGCTAGAAGCATGAAAACAAAGCAATTTGAGGAGACCACTTTACAACCATTTAATATTATATTCTCCAATTTAAAGTGCACCGTCAGTCTAGGGCCACAATTTGTTACAAATGCTTTGATTAAAATGACCTGTTTGAGGCAAAAGTGTGGCATCAAAAGCAAGATTTTTTTTAATTATTTTTATTGTTATTAGTGTCAAGTTTGGAAGCATCTAGTGCTGGGTGTGTTTGAATGCACACTGCTCAGAAGCAAATCTTACCTTCTGTTTAGCCTTAGGAAACGTCTGAGGTGTAGATGTGCTGATTTTCTTATTTTTAGGTGTCTTTACATTTTGTGTACCTGTGACCCCAAAGACAAAAAAAAAAAACAAAAAAAACATGACATACAACCATGTGGATTTACCCTTCTGCATTGAGGGTAAGGTGCCAAAATGTCAACAGTATTAATCAAAGTATGACACAGGAATGTATTTTATATTGCTCTAACACCACAAAATATGCAGCCTTTCGATTGTGGTCTCTATGGTTTTCTTTTAACAGCAACAGAGCACACAAGCAATGAAGTATACAAAACCATAGAGATCTCAGTCCCTTCACCATGGTGCTCTCTCTGACCTTTAAATGTGTGTGAAAAGATGGACATAGCCTGCAAAATAGCTCCCCTCAGTTTCCCAATGTTCATCTGGTGACCAATTGCACATGGAGAAACCACCATTGTTGTATAAACGTGTAACTATGTTTTCTTTGCGGGTGGCAAGGTGGTGCAGTAAATTGCAATGTGGCCTTCCAGTTAGAAGGCTGTCGGTTCAAGGCTCACCGGTGACCTTCCTGGAAGGAGTTTGCATGTTACCCCCATGCTTCCGTGGGTTTCCTCCAGTTTCCCCCATAAAAAACATGCGGTTAGGCAAGTCCTACTAACGGCATCAAAAGAGCCAGCTTTCATTTATCATTCTCCTTGGAAAAAAACAATCCGATATTCTTGTGTTGGTACTGCTTGTTCGGTTTGACACGGAATGTCCTATTGGTGCCCACTCAAACTCAAAAATTTTACCTTAATGTATTACTCTAAATTGAATTTTAGTTTCCCATGACCGTAAAAACTTTGTGTTGTGCAACTAATGTAGCAGGTCCACTTTATCAAATGAAACCCTTTCAATACCAATCTCTAGAGGAAGTTACGGTGTATCTCACTATGGCCGGTCATGATGAGCATTTATTCCTCTGTGTAACTCTACTGTGTGCGACTTGTTGCTCATGTTATGATTTTCTGTTGTAGATCTGATTAATTTGCTCTCGGACAATAGATATGGTTATATTGCCATACTTGATCAATCATTTAGTGATTTGGTTTATATCTATATTTGTGGATGAAACATCAGGTTATGGTATAGTAGACAGAGTTCGTTTGGAGTCCAAGCATCACCTTGATGCAAAAGTGTAAATCAGGATTAAGAGAAGTAAAACGTAAATGCAAATGGCATCAGAACAAAAATTGTAGGCACGCATTTAAAAGGTACCGTTTACTGAAGAATTCCCAGGAGTCTTGGTGGCTTCTTCCTCTGATGACTCCTCAGAAGAGCTGCTTTTTGCTTTTGGTTTGGTAACTTCAGTCTTTGTTGCAGATGTTTTTTTAACAGCTGGTGTTTTAGAGGTCTCTTCTTCCTCAGAACTGCTTTCGCTCGAGGAAGACTCTGCTTTCTTTTTGGCTGTTGTCTTTGCTACAGAAGTCTGTGTTGCAGCTATTGGCTTCCCATTGGTGACAGCAGGTCTGGCAGGTGTTTTCTTGGATTCTGACTCATCTTCACTTGAACTGTCTGAATCGCTGCTGGACTCGGCTGTGGGCTTACTAGCCGAGATAGCTGGTTCGGATTTAGATGTAGGAGTCTCAGCGGGGGGAGCCACTGTTGATTTGCTTTTCTTAGCAGGAGGAGACTCGTCCTCAGAGCTATCTGTTTCCGAACTGCTCTCTCCAGGTTTGGACACTGGCGTGGATGTAGCTCCCGGTTTGGACACTGGCGTGGCGGTGGTTTTCTTTTGTGGCTCCTCATCAGATGAACTGTCTGTTTCAGAACTACTTTCAGCTTGTTTTGCTGCAGGGGTGGATTTTGCAGAGGTAGCTTTTGGCTTGGGCACTGGTGTGGTTGTAGTTCCAGGTTTGGACACAGGTGTGGTGGTTTTCTTTTGTGGCTCCTCATCAGATGAACTGTCGGTTTCAGAACTACTTTCAGCTTGTTTTGCTGCAGGGGTGGATTTTGCACAGGTAGCTTTTGGTTTGGACACTGGTTTTGTGGTAGCTCCAGGTTTGGACACAGGTGTGGTGGTTTTCTTTTGTGGCTCCTCATCAGATGAACTGTCTGTTTCAGAACTACTTTCAGCTTGTTTTGCTGCAGGGGTGGATTTTGCAGATGTAGCTTTTGGCTTGGGCACTGGTGTGGTTGTAGTTCCAGGTTTGGACGCTAGTAACGTGGTTTTCTTTTGGGGCTCCTCGTCAGATGAACTGTCAGTTTCAGAACTACTTTCAGCTTGTTTTGCTGCAGGGGTGGATTTAACAGAAGTAGCTCCAGGTTTGGACACTGGTTTTGTGGTTTTCTTTTCTGGCTCGTCATCAGATGAACTGTCGGTTTCAGAACTACTTTCAGCTTGTTTTGCAGAGGTAGCTCCAGGTTTGGACACTGGTGTGGTGGTAGCTCCAGGTTTGGACACTGGCGTCGTGGTTTTCTTTTGGGGCTCCTCGTCAGATGAACTGTCGGTTTCAGAACTACTATCGGCTTGTTTTGCTGCAGGGGTGGGTTTAGCAGAAGTAGCTCCAGGTTTGGACACTGGTTTTGTGGTGGCTCCAGGTTTGGACACTGGTGTTGTGGTTTTCTTTTCTGGCTCGTCATCAGATGAACTGTCGGTTTCAGAACTACTTTCAGCTTGTTTTGCAGAGGTAGCTCCAGGTTTGGACATTGGTTTTGTGGTAGCTCCAGGTTTGGACACTGGCGTCGTGGTTTTCTTTTGGGGCTCCTCGTCAGATGAACTGTCGGATTCAGAACTACTTTCGGCTTGTTTTGCTGCAGGGGTGGGTTTAGCAGAAGTAGCTCCAGGTTTGGACACTGGTGTGGTGGTAGCTCCAGGCTTGGACACTGGTGTGGTGGTTTTCTTTTGGGGCTCCTCGTCAGATGAACTGTCTGTTTCAGAACTACTTTCGGCTTGTTTTGCTGCAGGCGTGGGTTTAGCAGAGGTAGCTCCAGGTTTGGGCACTGGTGTGGTGGTAGCTCCAGGTTTGGACCTTGGTTCAACAGGAGTTTCATCCTCTGAGGAGCTGTCTGAGTCAGAGCTTGACTCAGCAGGCTTTGCTGCAGGTTTCTGAGCACTCATAGGTTTAGGGGCGGCTGCTCGTTTAGATGGTGCCTCTTCTTCAGAGCTGTCAGAATCTGTGGGCATTACAATACATTTGCATTATGTTAAAAAGAGCTTCAGCAAAATAGAGACAAGTGCTTAACAGCATAAATACGCACAACACTGAAGTCTATCTGGGCCTATGCTCAGCCATGGATGACTAAATGAGACAAACCTGGATTAGTTTCAGACGATGGCACCTTCCCTTCTCTGTACACTGTTACGAGGTATGCTTCAAGTGTGCTTTTTGTAAATTTGTTGAAACAAACTTGTTTTTTTTTTTTTTCTCACACTGCTGTATGTAGCAGCATTTATCATGGCAGTTTACTGTCAAACTTGGAGAACTACAAATTATATGGTAAAAGACGCCCAAAAAAATAATAATTTATTTAAATAAAAAATAAAAAGCAACAAAGTCTATCCATTTGGTTATTTTGCTGATATTTTCAGAACTGACCTGAACTTGAGGAACCTCCTTTCTTAGCAGGAGCAGATTTTGATGTAGGAGCATGTTTTGCTATAAGGGGTTTTTTTGCTGGTTCATCATCTTCAGACTCAGAGCTAGATGAAGATTCTTTTGAAGCAGGTGTGACCTTAACTGGCATTTTCTTGGTGGACGCTGGTTTAACTGGGACAGCAGTTTTTTTAGACTTATCGTCTGAGTCTTCAGATCCAGAAGATGACTCCTCAGCAGCAGGAGTCACTTTAGCAGGTGTTGATTTACCTGAGGCAGCTTTCCCATGAGAGACTTTCGTTGCAGACTTTTGTTTCTGAGCCGGAGCAACTTTTTTTGGAGCGTTCTTTGCTGCAGTTGCTTTAGCAAGAGGAGCCTTGACTGGTGGCTTTTTTACTTCATCCTCTGAGCTTGAATCTGAGAAATAGAAGGAAGTTCATTATACACAATAAATAAATTGTAATGTAAATCGCTATGTTTAATGTCAGTCAACAGGGATTTACCAGAGCTATCTGAGCTGGAGGAGTCCTTTGCAGCAGCTTTGGGAGGTGCACTCTTAACTGAAGCTGCCAAATATAACAAAAAAAAGTTTTCTAAAACTCTTCTGTGTTTGCTGCGCTTTGACAAAACAGACCCTCCACCCTACAAGTTGTAATGCCAAACACATTCGTATAGCCTGTGTGTGGCTCATGGAACTTGATTTGTACCATAGACTATAAAAAATATGGATGATGTGCCACCACCTACTGTCATTGGGCTAATATGAAGCCTTTTTCAAGCTGGAGATGAGGTTGCCATTGACTTAAGGGTGGAACCATCGTGATTTCATAGCTCCGCCTCAAGTGTGGCTCACACACACGCAGCCTGTTATATACTTTTAAAGAAGAATTTAAGAGCGAAACATTGGCAGCGTTAATGAACTTTCTCATGACATGATAACAGCTGTAAGTCAGCTCTGTTCTCTGTAGCTGTCAATCAAATGGTCCACAAGTTTGTTTGTTTTTTCTTTTTTGGACCACACACACACACACAAAAAAAAAAACTTTGTTCACTCTATAGATAACTGTCCAAAAGCATCGAAAACATATGTGTAAATAACATACTTTCTAAGGAAATATTTTTTTAAGTTCAGCTTTTTCTCATAGACTTATATTGGGTGGTAATCATTCCGCAGCCAGTGCCA
Organism: Danionella cerebrum; assembly: GCA_007224835.1. Classification (NCBI taxonomy): domain Eukaryota; kingdom Metazoa; phylum Chordata; class Actinopteri; order Cypriniformes; family Danionidae; genus Danionella; species Danionella cerebrum. The sequence continues at coordinate 26,163 of SRMA01025137.1, forward strand.
TGGGGGCACTCACCGCGGTTTAGCTTCACTCCGCCGGCCATGTGAGACACACTTGGTTTAAACACTGTGTGAATAACGGAATAATTGTAGTTCTTAAATAATGCAGTGAACCATTCAGGTCCTACTTAATGCTTTGATATCGTACTGAGAGTTGTGCTATCCCTAAAAGAATTGCATGAGAATAGAGCCACTTACCAGGGGTTTTGCCTTGCGTTTGAGACATCAATGATCCTGGAGGAGGAACAGCACTGAATGGTCCTGAAGGATACACACTTTAATTTCACATTGTCCTTTAATTTTGCTGTGTGAATATATGTATAAAAAGAAGGAACACTCTGAAAAATGAAATGGTAAGTGATTACCAGGCTTGGGTTTCTTGCTGGGAGGTGCTTCTTCCCCAGAAGATGAATCCTCACTGCTGGACTCTGCGGGGGCTGCAGGAGTCTTCAATGGTGCCTTTACCGTTGACTGTTAAGAAAATGGATAACACCAGTGTAACACTAGACCGTCAGTGCAGGTGGAGACTCTTTCATTTGATTTAATCAATCATTAGTTTACTAGATCCATATTTATCTAGGAAGTACTACACTTGATAGTAGGCACAACCTAAAATACTGCTCAAACACCTCCAGTAATCCAGAGCAGCTCAACTTTGGCTCTCATTAGTGCCCACATCATCGTTTGTCTGAGTCATTTCTTCATTTCCCTAGAAATCATATAATAAAGAAGTTTGTATTCTTATGAAATTTTAGTAGACCGGATGGAAAAAAGTGGTCATCCTTAAACATCTTGTTAGCGAAAACAGAAAAAAAAAATACTGGTTTCTCTCTAAACAGAAAAAACATGATTAATTTGTCAAAAACAAACTCACATCTGTTAATATTGAAAGGCAAAAAGTTCTCTTGCCAGTCCAGCCTTGAGTTCATTGATGAAGTCCAAAAGAGCAAAAGGCACAGGAATGTGAGTCCAGTTTAGCCAGTGGGATGTAAACTTGCAAGTCATTTGTACAAATATGACAGGAGCATATGCTCTGCGAGTCACTGTTGAGTAAAATATCAACCCTTAAATTACAACAACACTCTAACATGCTACAAAGGCTGAAGCCATATTTCAACAAAAAAAAATTGAATGAAGACTTGGACTTCCAGCTACAAACTGCACAAGAGCCAAATCTTAATCAACATCTCAAGCATAAAATGCCAAATTTCCCAGAAATGGTGAATTAATCAATTGCTAATAGTAGTCACCTTAGCTGAAGTTTCATCCTCAGAATCACTGGAGCTGTCCTCACTGCTGCTGGTGTCTTGCTTCTTCTGACCTGCAGATGCTGGAATAGACACTTGCTTCAGGGTTCCAGTCACGGGTTTGGTCCCTGGGTAACAGAGGTTTACATAAGCCATGTTTTCATCCAAAGATGTGAATTAAATTTATGGGCAAAATTGGAATATCGCACAAAATATTTGCAAGACCAAGTCCAAGAGAAGGAAAAAAAAAAAGAGAAAAAAGGAAGTTGCCATGATGGGCGAAGGCCTTGTTTCGTATGTAATAACAAACATGGGTCTTAACACATACAGTGGTACCCCGAGATATAAATGCTTCGAGTTACAAAATGTTCGAGGTACGAAAGGTCTCGCAGGAAATATTTAGCTTCGAGATACGAAAAAAATAAAATAAAATTCAAGATACAAAAAAACAAAAACAGTTCTGCTTTATTATCCGCTTGTTAAACCCGAGAGTCCCCGGTATCGGGGACTTGCCCCCTTGTGCGTTACATTTTCGCTCATAGCTCACTGACCCTGAGAGTAACCCACACATATTAAATACCGTTGTGCTCAGCGGAAACTCCTCTAAAAACATATCTAATTCGATTTCATATCCGTTAACCACAGCTCGAACGCCATGCAAATAAACAACAACATGTTCAGAGTAGAATTCATGACCAAGTTTTTGTTTATGTGCGATATGTATCCACAAAATATGCAAAAATGGCAGTTTACGCAGGGCGCATGGAGACAGCTAAAGTGGCGTCAACCCCCCTTTTACAGTGTTTCTTTAGGAGTTTTTTTGCTGAAATCATGTCCCGTAAACAAGAAAATATTTTTTCCATATTTTAATTATTGTGCCAAACTTTGCCAAAATGAATTACGCCTGAACTTTGTTCAATCAAAACCTGTACAGAATATTAGTTTCTTGTAGTATGGACACCAAACTTGCTACAGATGTCCTTCACATGTAGTGGTTACAATTGATTGTGTTTATTTGCTTGTTTACAAGTAAAATAAGGAGATATTAGAGGAAACAGTTTTTTTTTTTTTTGGCCAATTCAACATCAATTACTCTTACCCAGTGTTCTTGACTATCAAATTAACTCATACACACCACCCCCCAAGAACCCATCTTCATTTTGATACCAAGATTTGCAGTTTAGACCTTGTAAAAGCTGAGAAATGCCTTATAAAGTGAAGGTATAGGATTTTCGGAAAATAGGCCTCAGGGCTTAAGAATTCAAGTCTGATGTCATGCTGCGATTCCGGGTCCTGGCTCTCCATTCTCCCATCGCAGAAAGAGGGCTGAATCGTTTAAAACACTTTAAATCAGTTTAAATAGAGCAAAACATTATGTACAGATTATCAACAATGTACCATTACAAATACTACAGTCAAGGTGTCATAAAAGAAATAACGTTTATAAAGTGAAAAGTGCTGTTCTGTAGAGCAAGTTAGAAAAATCATGTGATGCTCAGAAGCACCCTCTCCAGTATGCTTGGTCCTGTCAGCGCTTGTGCTTGAAACAGTGTTTTTGTTCGTAATTTGTGAAATATCTCGAGAAAGTTTCATACATGGTGCCATAATGTTTTCTGCCATCCGTTGCACCTCCGCTTCACTCAAGGTAAGGCTTCATATTTGTGTAAATATTACGTATTTTACGTGCGTTTTATTATAACTTATTACATTAACAATCTGTAGATTTAAGTATTGAGGAAACGTTACTTGATTTTTCTTTGGTTTTCCATTATTTTATGTAAGCCTTGCTTCAAGATACAAAATGATGGTAAATGCATTTCGTCGTAGTCTGCACATTTTTTCTTTTCGGGTTAGAAGTTTATCCTACTCAAGATACTTTTTATGTGCTGTTAACTAGCTAAGCTTTTTTAACATTTCAAAATGTGCATAAGAAGGTGGCCAGAAAATTGCTATTGACACACTTGACTGCAAACCTCCTGCGTTATTAGTGAGTAAGAGCTGGGTTACCTTTAGCTGGGGCCTTTGAGGCCTCTTCCTCTGAGTCAGACTCCTCACTGCTGGAACTGGCATCTTTTTTTCTGGAAGACGTTCCGGTTTGAGCAGCAGGTGCCACTGCAGCAGGCTTCTGCACAGTTTGAAGAGATTCAGAAAAACATGTGGAGGCATATCAAGTACTAACACAAGCAGAAGCACCACCTTTGCAGCTATTTTAGATGGAGCTTTATCCTTCGAACCACTGGAGTCTTCTGAGCTGCTTGTCTTCTTAGCAGCTGCAATAGCTGGCTTCTTAGGAGCAGGAGTGTTCACTAGTAAATAGAAATTAAAATATTCGGTGTAAGAGAGAGGGTGTTATTCACAGAATTTGTCAGTGCATTCCTACTAATCATACAAGCACAAATACATCTAAAAAAATGTGAACATTAAAAAGTTGATTGCAGCCACTAGACATGGATGAATTATAGAAATAGGCTACGAATGAGTAATTCCCTGTTAAGAGCTACTCCTGAATAAGAGACGATATCCGAAGAAACTTGCTTGCTTCGAGTTACGAAATGTTCGAGGCACGAAAGGTCTCGAGATACGAACCACCACAGTTCTGCTCTATTATCCGCTCATTTTGTCTGACGTCATGCTGCACTCCGGGGTCCTGGCGCTCCCATCTCACAGTGCAGAAAGTGCAAAAAGGGTCTCATACGCGTCAAAACACTTTAAACCAGTTTTAAATCGAGCGAAACATTACAAACAGATAAAGTGCTATAACAAATGTTAGATTCAAGGTGTCGTTAAAAAAATTAACGTTTATAACATGGAAAGTGCTGTTCTGTAGCGCAACTTAGAGAAACCCTGTGACATGTTCTTAGAGGCTCTCTCTCCAATACGCTCGCTACTGACTAGCGCTTGAAACCATGTTGCTGTTAGTAATTTGAGAAATATCTCGAGAAAGTTAACTTTCATACGTAGTGCCGTAATGTTTTTCTGACACCTGTTCCACCTCCTCCGACACATGGCTTCACTCAAGGTAAGGTTTCACATTTGTGTACGTATTTTGCCTGTGTGTTATTCTGTTTTATTACATTAACAATGTGTATATTTAAGGATTGAAGAAACGTTACTTGATTTTTCTCTTGTTTTCCTTTTTTATCAACTTATACTGTTGTTTCTGAGAGCCGTTGCACATGTAAAACTTGCTACGAGACACAAACGCCACCCTGGAACGGATTAATTTCGTATCTAGTGGTACCACTGTAATGGCAAAGTTGTAGGTCAAAATGTAAAGATCTATGCACTCCAATCTTAAGGACAGAGGAACAGACGTCGCCACAAAATCAGAAGCATCTGCTGAAGTCGAAAGATTATCATTAGGAACAGACGCATGGGAGATAAATACTTGAACCTACACTGGTAGAGATTGAAAGTGGGCTGACTTTGCAGGCTATGTGGGGACGTGAAAAAAAAAGTGCACATACTGGCAGAATCTTTGCAAGTAAAGTAATGGTAATACCCCCCAAGGTCCTACATAAACAAGATTAGACCCATTTCTACGGATATTCTAAAGAGTTCTCTATTGTTAATGTTACAGACTTCTTAATGGATGCAACATATCCCAACCATATTAAGCATAAGCTAATAGCTGGGAGAGAATGAGAATGGACAGGAGGATAGGATTGCCACCCAAAAATTTGCTGTTAGTCAATCAATACTGATATTGAGTCTCATTGTAAACCAGTCAGCCCCTACTATTTGCTGTGAACGGTTCAAATAGCACAAATTTCATCTTCTCCAAGGTGGCTTTCTTTTTAAAGTTGACACCCCTGTGTTAGTCCAAAGCACATCCGTGACATTCACAGCAAAATGGGCTTCCATTAGACCCCAACAGTGCCACAGACAGACTCCTCTCCAAGCCATGCTGCACTGATTGGTAATTCGGTCAAAAGGAGACCATCCACATAATGAACAGTTTGAAAAATTAACACATAGTCTTAGTGATCTGCAAATAATAATAGTTAATTCATGTTTCACCTGTGTACATAACAAAGCTATATCCAGTTGTACCTGTATTTATCACAGCAAAGCTATTTACATAATTTTCTTTAATATACAGTTTAAGTGATACCAGTATAAAAAAAATAAAAAAAATCAGGTTTCAATAGTTGACTTAATCAAACATACACACTGCAGCGGAATAATTAAGCCAGTTAATTATTCAGGAACCGGTACCTTGCACAAGTTTTTTCCCAGGTGATTCTTCTTCTTCTTCGCTGCTAGAACTCTCAACATCCTTCTTAGCTTTTTTGGCTGAAGGGCCATCAGCTGCCACTGTGCCACTGGTAACCGCTTTACGCTTTTTTGTCTCTGGGGACCTTGTGCAAGAACAATTAGGGAATTAAAATTTGCACAAAACCACACTGAACCGTACCGTATCATGTAAAAGAGCCATAACATTCACTAACAAGGCACCATGTGTGCATCTAAAACATGGTTGCAAAGAGACTGATTGTACATAAAATCACAACTTATCCAAAATACAACACTGAAAGCAACAGAAACGTGTCCCATCAGGAACATGAAACATTTAGATACCTACTTGACCCAGAAATTGAAGATGTCCAAGAGATTATCTTCATTCTGGTCCTGGGGTTTCTGTTAAGATACAAAAAAGACACTTTTAAATGATGAGTTTTTGTGGTGAAAATAAATTTTTCAGACATACAGAAATACATGTTACTTGTTAAACAACACACTTCTTAAACTACAAGTAACCACAAGCCATTAAACCTTTAACAATTTCTAATGTTTTCATTTAACAGACGAACTTATGCTAATTGAACAGTTGTGCCGACGACAATGATAGATTCAGTATCAACACGAATACACGTGTTCCAAACAAGCAGATCTTCCGTTACCTCCCGTGGCCAGGTGCAACAAAACAAAATCGCCCATTGCTCGTTTTAACGAACAAATGGCACTCTTACCACTTTAGCCTGCTTTAAAAACTCTTTCGCTGCTTTAGCGAACTTATTCTCCAGAAGAAATGAGTACACATGTTGGTAGAGATCGCTTGGCACCGCGGTGTCCTGCGCCATCTTCGCTACACTCGTGGGAAAGGAAACACGAGTTATTTGAGCGTCACGTGGAGCTTCTGAAAATGGAAGGAATGGTTTGCTGCAGCCCGGAGAAAATGGGCGTTTACTTAAGGTAACCCTATAAAAGCCCCAAATTCTCTGTCTAGTTTCAAACCACGCCCAAATGGTAACTGTTGGCACGCCTCAACATCTTAAACCACGCTCCCATCCCACGCTCGGACCTGGAGCTATCACGAAAATGAAAACGGCGCACAGTAAGTGCGTCACACAGCCAACATAAATAAAAGACAAGCTGTGTCTCTGATCAACAATGACAATAGTTTTGAAAAGCTAAAGGTATTTGGGATACAAATTGGTATTAGTCAGTTAGCAGACGACACAACTCTTTTCTTAAAAGATACACATCAAGGGAGCCATTAAATTATTTAATCTCTTCTCAGATGCTTCTGGCTTGAGATTAAATATAATCAAATGTGAGTTAATTTCAATTCATAATAGCGATATTAAAGGCCATAGCCTTATGTAATATTCCAGTTAAAACTTCTGTAAAATACTTAGGCGTCACCATTACTAAAGTTAAAAAATCATAGCATTCAAGAAAACTCTGTTAAATTGTGTGCGTGCGAGTGATTATACAACCCATTGCATATGTAATCAACTCTTTATTAAATTTTTTTGTTTTATTCATTATTTATTTGACTCGTATATCTTATTTTATCAATTTTTTATGTTTCATCATTATCTTGATTAGAATGTGTATGACAAATGTGTGCTTTTTGTAACGTGTAATTGCTACTGTACACTTTGGAATTTCTATATAGTTTAATTAGAAGAATATGAAGTTTGATTTGTATATGTTTATTGATGTTCAATTAAAAAAATAATAATAAACGTTAATTAAGTATTGGTGCATGTTATTATGTTTTAAGAAGCAGAAGGAGTTAGAGCTAGACCGTCATCCTGGTTTAAATTAATCACAACGTAAAATAGAAAATAATCCCAGAGAGAAATGTGACCAATGCAACCAAAACGAAAATAGAGAGCATGTTGTAATACAATGTATTCAAAATAAAAAAAGAAAGAAACTGAAAAATTAAAAATAAACCCTAAAACACTAGAAAATAAATTAAGCAACAAAAGAACTTACAGTGATCTTAAAATGTTATCAGACACAAAACATAAATATCAAAGAATCACTTAAAGAAAAATATTAATAATACAAGAACGTTTCAATCATTCATTTTGGGATCCAAACTACTGATTCGGGCAGCACAGTGGTGCAGCAGTAGCACTGTGGCCTTCCAATTAGAAGGTTGTCGGTTCTAGGCTGATGGCCGATGACCTTCCTGGAAGGGGTTTGCATGTTCTCCACATTCTTGCGTGGGTTTCCTCAGGGTACACCAGTTTCCTCCACAATCTCAAAAACATGCGGCTAGTTTAATTGAAGAATCTAAATTGACTGTTGCCCTGCAATGGACTAGCGACCTGTCCAGCGTGTATCCCTGCCTCTCACCCGTGTGCGCTGGAGATGGGCACAGGCAGACTCCCCTGACCCTGAAAGCATGTTGGAATAAGCAGGTTGGAAGCACCCTCCGAAGGCTTTTAGAACCTGGATTGAGACAAAACTATAGATATATATTACTAAAACAGTCTTAATTAAGTTGTTCTATAAGTCTTCAAAATAGTGTTTTTTAAATGTCCGGTGTGATTTTATCAGAAGCCTTCTGCATGCATTTCATTCTATTTTCAATAAACACAAATTACATGTTGATTAAGTGCATGCCCGTCCTTTTTATGTTTCTTTTTTTAAAATACATATATTGGTTCAAATTATGTTAAAAATGAAAGGGCAGGTATATTTTAAAAGTAAAAAAATAAAATAAAGGGGTACATATCATTTTGGGTTTGAGAGACACTTGATTTGATTTGTCATTATATTTTGTAACAGTTCTTCCCATCCTCCAGATGGCGGTCTTTAGCCTCGTCGTCTGACTCTGTATCTTGACCGTCTCTCCTTGAAGAAGGCAAGCACGCTACATGCTGACAAGGGAACACAGAAAAAATACTTTCAAGTTAATTTTCTTTTGACGAACATGCCGCGGTACGACATGTTTTTGGTGTTAAAGAGTATGCAGCGACCGGAGACGGCAGCGACTCTGCGGCGAATAGTGGAGAACTTGTTCGAACACGGCGCGATGGTCCGGAGCATGGAGAACCTAGGGGAACGTCGTTTACCCTACGCGATTTCGAAACACGGCAGTCGCCACAAGCATGGAGGATACTTTGCCATTGACTTCTACTCGTCGCCCACAATCCTTAAAAATGTTTTGGATAACCTCGAACGGGATATTGATGTGCTGCGTCCGACAATTGTAAAGAACAACACGGAGCGTCCCCCAAAACAATGCCACGGTGTACACGAAAAAGACCCATGGAAAATTGTAAGAACGCACTTTAATAGTCATATTTTTTGTATTGCTAATAAACAAGTGGTAAACAGTTTTGTTCGCACCAAAATTAATAGTCCAAACTGTTATTCTGTCAACCAACGTTAACTGAGTTGCTGAACTCTCGTAGTTAAAACTACTAAGATAAAATCACTGATAAATGATTGTTTTCACCTTATGTGAAGATTTATTTGCGGCATCACTGAATATTAGTTCAATTAGTCCATACTTTTTCTTCACCCGTTTAGAGGGACGTTTCGCTGCCTTGACGTCCAACTCCTACCACAACGCGTGATGTCATAAACCACACTTAATTTCAATGACGTCACACGAACAATCCAACCAATTGTTTTAGTCCATGTGTGTTGTCTACAGTATATTGAAAACCACAAATCTTATTGTGCAAATGTTTCCCTTTTCACGAATCTATGAAGATATTTGTCTCTGCATACAATAGCAAGGAGACACATGTGTATACTTAAAACTAAATAGATTTGCAAAAGTCAATGGGTAACACTGTGGCCTTTCCCTAACAAGGTTGCTGGTTCGAAGCCAGCCTGGGAGAATTTAGAACGTTCTTGCTGTGCTTGCCTGGGTTTCCTCAGGGTAATCTTGTTTCCCCTAAAATCATGTATCATGTTAATGGAATTCTCTATATTCGACTTAGGAGTAAATGTCTGTATTGCACCGTGATGGATTGGTGACCAGTCTACGGTGTACCCAGCCTTTTCCCTAAAGGGTGCTGAAACCCCGAAACCCTTAAAAAGAAGCAGCAGCTAAAGAAAATGAATGAACACTGATATGATGAATGATTGTTACACTCTATGATGAATGAAACATCTACAGATCCTAAAACCAAACAATAATGGGAATGTAATGCATAAATGAACAGAATAAACTATAATCATCAAATAATGCAGGATATTTACTGTTAAATTTATTTAACTCCTCCTGTTAAATTTAGTTAATTAATAAATCAAGAATGTATTATTTTAATAATGAATAAAAAAATTATTCTGGATTTATTGAAATTATAATTTTATGGGCTGGTAATCTAGCCACAGGGGTTTCAAGCCAGTAACTTCTGTGCCGGTCCCAAGCCCGAATAAATAGAGAGGGTTGGGTCAGGAAGGGCATCGGGCGTAAAACTTGCCAAAAACCAAATATGCGAGTCATCAAATCGATTTTCATAGAAGAGTGTCAGCAAGAATCAAAGGAAAGGTGTACAGAACAGTAGTGAGACCAGCTATGATGTATGGGTTGGAAACTGGCAGTGAGGAAGAGATGGGGATGTTGAGGTTTAGTTTAGGAGTGACGAGTATGGACAAGATTAGGAACGAGCACATCAGAGGAACAGCTCAGTTTGGTTGTTTTGGAGACAAAGTCAGAGAGGCCAGATTGAGATGGTTAAGACATGTGCAGAGGAGGGATAGTGGTTATATTGGTAGAAGGATGTTGGAGATGGAGATGCTAGGCAAGAGGTCAAGAGGAAGGACAAAGATGAGATATATGGATGTGCTGAAAGAGGACATGAAGGTAGTTGGTGCAAGAGTAGAGGACACTGAGGACAGAGTTAGGTGGAAACAGATGATTAGCTGTGGCGACCCCTAAACTGGGAACAGCCGAAAGGAAAAGTTAAAGATACTTTTATGGGCTGGTGTCAACTGTTTGATACATATGTGGACTGCGATTTTGTCGGTTCTTCTTTTGTATTTTTATCTATTAGTCACATTTGCAGAAGTCTGTTTTCTGTTTCATTGAATTCACTCTAACCATTGCAGGGGGAGTTTTTTTTTAACAAACAACATATTTTAGAGAAGTGAGATGAGCTGGGACTATTTTACAAATCTGCAGTTTGTGAACACTTTGTATTTGCTAATGACACAAAAGAAAAATAAATTAGTTTAAAAAGTTTAAAATATATGTCTTTAATTTTAAATAGATGTAAGTACTAGATGACTTTTACATTAGGTTTTTAGATGACTGAAACCGTTTTCTAGGCCAACAGACCCAAAGTGAACTGAAAATTGTGTTTAAATTAAAATCAAATCAAACCTCGGACCAATTTTAGTCTATTTTGTTTACTTTACCAAAACAACATATTTTGTGGCAAAGTGTCATTGTTACATGGGTGTGGCGGCTGATGTGAAAACCAGCATCACACTTTGTGGGAGGAATTGTACGTCAATCAAATGTTGCAGCGAGTGTTTTTGCTCAGTCTTATTTAAGGTCATAGGTCACACCCTTGAAATATTAGTATTTCATTACAGATTGTTTGATTCATTTAAAATGTTTTGTGTGTGTGTTTTATAATAAATGATTGTCTCATGTCTAAAATATCTGTTTTTCTCCCCAGAACTGAGGTGATCGTCTCACCTAAAGGATTTTGTCAATGACAGAATCCTGTCTCCAGTTTTGAAAAAAATGTATTCGCTTCAGCTAATGTAAAAGAACTGAAATTGCCACCACTTTGCTGATTACATTTTTGAGTATTTAACTGTTATTGTTACTAGTTTAGAAATAAAAAAAATTCCACACAGTGATTGGGAGTTCTTCTTTTCCATAAAATCTGCACAAAAAATAAATAGAAAAGCTGTGGCAATCTTCTTCAGCAAAAAAAATAAATAAATAAATATATCTTGTCTTTTTTTATCAGAAGCCCCACCACAGTTAGACTTTTAGGAGTGAACTAGAAATGGTTTATAATTCATTACACTTTAATCATTATCTGTTTTTAAATCAGTTCTACTTTTTTTTAATTTTAAAACCTATTTTTTGTTTAGAAATTGCAGTCATTTCTTTTAGAGTGACTACATTCATAATTCATTTCAAGGATGGAAGGAAATAAAAGTTCAGTTTCTTGAAATGTGCTGTAATTGATTGCATCATGTTCATTAAGATATCTGCCTTTAAATGCAAACGAGCCCACACCTCTGCCATTAGGAGAAGCAAAATCTTTCATTGAGCTTCTGATGTCATTAAGTGGTGAAGTGTACGTACACAAGTTAAGCATGTCAGACAAGAAAGCTTCCTTTGTGGCTTTTCCACAAACTTGCAAGGAAACATTGAGTGAAAATGGAAATCGATTAACTTCACAAATAGTTTAATCTTCAACACTGCTATGTGTAGAGGGAAGGTTCAAAGGTCAGGTAACTTCAACATATTATTCTGTCCTTTTTTTTCTCCCTATACCTTGGATAGTAAGAAGCATTTGCATATCCATGCTCAGTACTCAGAAAAGGGGCTAAAATGCAGGTTCAGACTCTTTTGTGGAATTTTTAAGCTTAAATGCATGTGTTTTATTGGGTTTCCATTGGTTACCCCTGTTTCTTATAACACTATATAAAGACATAACATATCGTGCAGAGGTTTTAGGTAGGCAAGCAAAAATAGACTGTAAACAATGAACAAAAGAGGCGACTTATCAAATCTATATTTGGTTACATGATTCACCTTTGCCTTCAAAGCTGCATCGATTTCTATAGTTACCGTACGTGCACAAATTCAAAGCTTTTAAAGGGTGAAACCCTTCTGAGCTGAAACTGAGCATATTGTGGGCATTGATGTGAAAAATCTTTATTGTCACTCAAAACTTCATCTGGGGAAGGAGTTAAGATGTTGTTATGTTTACTCTGCTTCCTCGTGTTAAGGAGCAGACGAACGCTTCATATTAGACCAAGGGCGGTATTCGGTGTCACGTCCATCTGTTTTACCGTCTTGGCTTTCTGTTAAGAGTAGAGTCGTCGTGGTTTCAGAGCTCCGTCTGGAGTGTGACTCTCACACGCAGCCTCGTATACAATTTATTTTCGAAAATTTAAAGTATTTGGAAGCGACTTCTCTGAATTTGATCGTTGACTGCGTAAATGAAGTCAATCACATGGTCCCTCCTAATTTTCTTGAGGGAGAATTGATTTCATCATGCAACACACGAAAATGAACTTGAGCCAATAAAAAACTAATGAAGTTGGTTCGCTGTATAGATAACTTTCGAAAATTAGTAAAACCGTTTGTGTAAATGCCTTTCTGAGGAAAAAAAATTTTAAAGTGCAACTTTTTCTCACAGACTTGAATTGAGTGGTAATCATTCTGGAGGAGGGCCGTGGACGTTTGGAGGTATCGCCGCAGTTTGGCTTCATTCCGCCGGCCATGTCACCTGCGAAGGATGTGCAAAGGCTTGACGGGGAAACATTTGTGGCGAGGAACAACAAAACCTAGCTACAAAGGTGGTCAAAAAGTAAAGGCAGAATGTTAAATATAAATAAATTTTGTATACATACTTTATGAATGTATTTGATTTCAATAACCATGGTGTGTTTTATGCAGGTATTTCATTTCATTGAGCGTGGCGTTTACATGTTAAACTGTTCGGGACTTTTTGTCAATTTAGAAACCGGAACAAAAAACTTTCTGGGGGATAACCCACGCATTGTTGTAATTTTGCCAATATATAAAATCTTTTTCAATATGAATGTGCCTCATACTACAAAATATACAGTTAAATCTAATCACATAAATATTTCAAAAATATTATTTAAAAAGTGGAGCGATGTAGAAAGTTTGAGCGGAAGCCACGCCCCGACAAAGCGCGTGCACAGCGGTCAGCTGACGGTGAGATCAGCATAAAGCTCCATCACACGACCCAACGAGACACTGCAGCATAAACAACGTCCTCCAAAGCCGACAAGATAAAAAGCGTTACGCTTTTGCTGAATACATCCGAATCCTGGAGTCATGATGCTGCTCGCTCTTCTTTTTGTCACCACGGGTAACTTTTAAGCCTAAAACTGTCTTTGTTTTGCCAATGTTTCCCCATAGCCTATCATAGCTGCTGCTGTAATGGCGGATAAAGTGTTTGGTAAACATGTCATGTAGGAAGCTAGTTGCCGAGTCCACTAATACGGCCACCTCGGTTGTAGTAAAAAAAAACTATTGTTCTATGTTTTTTTTTAATTCTTGTATGAATTGGTTGGTTTAAGCCGCTCTTTTGGCTTGTTTGTTGCCCTTTATATCCTGTTATTGTGCTTAAAACTAGCTGAAGTGTCCGTTAAAATTAAATACGTTTGCCAGTTTAAATTTTGAAATGGTTACACAATTAAATTTTTATTAATTTGCGTTTTCTATTTTTGTGACGAGTAGAAGTTTTGTAATGTTAATTGTGGCGCAGGTGTTCTTAATATGTTTAACTTGTATATTAACACGTATATGTAAGATGGTTTTCATAAAATATTTTATTATTTTCGAAAAATCTGATTTATTTTTTTGTTTTTGAAGTAGCTTTCGCGTCATGACGCATCAGTTTTCTTTGCATCTCGTGATTGATCAATTGGAAGTGATCGCTTCAGATCAGCGTTTCCTCAGCACTCTTCTGGAGAGCTGATTGAATTTTTTTTCTTTATTTAGATAAATATTTTTCAATAAATAGGTTATTTTTAATTATGTCCTCCTTTCAATGTAAAGTGTATTTTTATAGCACTTTCATGCTTCACAGAAGGAGGAGCCTATTGTAGGTTTGATCTAGTAGAAATGTTTTAATTTGGATCCAGCTCAATAAAATCGATCTTTGCATTTATAATCACTTTATTATATTTAAAAAAAAAAGTTTAATCAAATTGATCCTGCAATCTGATTACAAAGGCGTTTTTGGGGGTGCATGTAAACATGCACATTGTTAAATCGCTAATTATTCTAGCAGTAAAAAAGGTTTATGGTGCTTTTGTATTGCTTTTGTTCTTTTTTTGTTTTGTTTTTTCCAACCAATTTGTAGTGGTGCACTGCCAAAAAGGAAACTAAAATCTACTGACTATATTGTGCATTGGAAATTAGATTAACTGGTTTGTACCAGACTAAAAACATGTATTTTTCTTTCTGTGTCTTAAAGTGAAGCGTTGACTCCCTTTTGACACCAGAATTGAGTGGTCAGCTGATCACTTGCCTATTAGCTTTGGTAACAGTTAGATGGTAGTGTAATGTTAGCGTCTACCTAACCTTAACCACTGATCGTTTCACTTCTTGTTCACTTTAGTTATAATTGAGGAAGATGAAAATTGATTTTAACTTTAGCATGTTTTGTGCATTAGTATTTCTGTGAATGAGATGATTCATACACGTTTCTGCTCCACAAATGATTATTGCCATGATTCATTAGCTTACTACATTAAGAATTTGTTATAAGAATTCGTTTGTCTTAGAATTTTAGAGACCTTTAATGTCACCAACATGTTTGAGGAAGAGAGCCTTTTTGGCAGAGAGTTTGAGGATTTGGTAAATGTCAATGTTTTGTTGTTTCATGACTAGTGGTGTTAGCGTGTCCTTTTTCTGTGGAAGCTATAATCATAAAAATGGAACTAAAATTTAGTAGTTTAAAAAATGTCATGACAAGACAGACCTGGAAATAATTAAAGTGGTTGACCCAGATAGCTTTTTTTTTTCTCTGCACGAAAATCTTATCAGTGGATTTCAGTTCCTGGTTTTCAGCAGTAAATCCTGTTCCACAAGCTTTCATATGTAAGACTGCTGAATTCAATCCCTCTACTTGGAAACTGTCAATAGAAAAACATAATAATAAAAAAATGTCACTGTCAAAAAATCTGGAATTATCTTGCACATATCGTTCTTCTCTAGACAAATGTTGGTCTTGAGGCATTCTTAAATGGTGAGCCGTGGCCCAGTTTCGTTATGAACCATGTGCTGTTGACTCTGTGATATTGAGCGTTATCATGGTATTTACTCCTAGTTAGCTGCCAAGCATGCAGTTGCTTTCTTGTAAGCCTTGCCTGGCAGTGTGATAAAACTTTGCATTTCATCCTTTGAGATGCTAATATTTCACTTAGATTTGTGTACTCTTAATAATCCAATGTACAGCAGACGTCAGGCAAACTCTGTAAATCTAATTGTTGATCCTATGGGTGGCTTTAGTTTATCTTGGAATTTTCTTTTCCTGCTAAAATCATAATTGAAGTGGAGATTTTTCAATGTTGACCTGGCCAAGAGGTCTGCACAAACAATATTTGCTGAAGCAGTACTGTAACAAACTATAAACATAAGATTTGATTGTAAAATATTTAGTCCTGTGGAAGGTCATGTTGGCACACAGTGAAGGCACCTAGTGACAAAATAAGTTGGAGAACTTTTCGGAACAAGGTTTTCCATATTTGTTTATTTCATGGGACTTGGGAGTGGTTAAATTTTTTCCGAAAGACTTAGTGTTATCGCCAATAAGCCGCTTTGTTCTGCCAACTCAAACCAGTATTAGATCAAGAACTTTCTGTTGTTGTGAAAGATTAAAGGTTGGGTTTTTTTGTCTTATATGCTCCTTGAATGCAATGTTTTCTTAACCTGATTACAAAAGAACACTCCCACCACCCTTTTTGCCACGGAAGGTATTGTCTTAATCAAGAACAAATGCTGCAATAGAATGAAATTTTAGGTAAAAGAATTAAGTAAAAATGCTAAGAAAGAATTTAAAATTTAAACCAGCCTTAAGACCTTTCTCTTTTTTCCCTTAGCTGTGGCGAGTCCCCTACTGGGTACAGAACAGTGTGTCCGTGGTCCTTCCTATTGGTGCCAGAACATCAAAACGGCTTCCCCATGTGGTGCTGTCAAACACTGCCAACAGAATGTGTGGAACAAGCCTCAAATGGTACTTTGTTTTGATTTTTAGATATTCAGCATGTGATTTATTTTTTTTTATTATTATTATTTAAGGCTCACACAGTTTTAAACTGTCCCCTCCTTTTTTTCCCCCAGAAATCTGTGCCATGCGACCTGTGTAAAGAGGTGATTTTGGTAGTGGAGCAGCTGCTGAAAGACAATGCTACAGAGGTGAGCAGAACAAATGCTGTTCAAACTAAAATGCTTTAAGAGAAGTTAGAATCTAAACCGTTAATTGCAGAGTGAACTCCTTGGGTATGTGGAGAAAGCCTGCCAGCTGATCCCTGATGAGGGTCTGGCTAACCAGTGCAAGGAGATTGTGGATGACTACTTCCCTATTCTCTTGGGCATCATCCAAGGAGAGCTGGTGAGCTCAAATATTTTCTTCAGATCTTGAGTTCTGTTGATGGACTGGCATTTGACAATTGACATTGCATAAATGTATATAAAAAAAGAACTTCAAAAACTCGTTTCCTTTCTGCTCATTCTTTGCAGTGTTTTTTTTGCACTTTGACTAAGTTTTGGCTGTTTAAAATGAAATTCAAATTTAAGAGTTTTTGAAGTGTACTTATCATTAAAAAAAACCTTTCATGTAGTGCACGCTATAATAACTCCAAGATGGAAGAACATATGTTTGTGTTATAAATGTGATATTGATGAGTATATCAAGCAGACGGCTCGAACCACCAATCGCCGCACGTTGCATCACTTAAAGGAGGCGTTTTGTACCAACGAATCATAAAACGATTAATTACTGAATAGTTTAGAAATCCTGTAAAAGTAGTGTATTGAAAGATACATTGTTTGTTTTTTTTAGAATTTTGTTTTTCTTGTGAGACTTCAAAAACCAAATAACTTTTCAAAATGATATGAGCTCTTTAGCAGCTGGGGTGTTTGATTTTTCAGATGCTGGCAAGTAATGTTGCTGTAGGATTGAACCTTTTAAATGCTTGTCATTATTGGGACTTGATGTTTCTTTATTTATTTGAAGCTAAACTACACAGTCCAGCAGTAGAATCAGTCTTCATTAGGAGCTTGAATAGCTTTTGTAGGATTGGCCTTTCCTCTTCACCAAGACTTTTTCAGAAACTGATACTGGTCAATGTGTTTAACCATTTTATTTCTCCTTACAGAATGACCCAGGTGTAGTGTGTGGTGCCATAGGCCTGTGTGTGTCCCAGCAGGCAGCTGTAGCCAAAGCTCAGCTCATGTCCAATGAGATCCCTAAAGTGGACCTGAATCAGCGCATCAGCCCCTTTTTGCTCAATGTCCCAAATCTGCTTTATCCTCAAGAAAAATCAGAAAAGGCTCCAAAACCGGTAAAATTATGTTTCACTTGACTTATGTCACACCCCCCCCCCCCTTATATTTTTTCATTCTTTTATAATACAGGGTTTCGTAAATGTATATGTGGTTCTCTGCTCAAATGTAAGATGTTTAAACTACTCACAGATAACTATTTAAATGTAGGCTTTAGTACTTTGCAGAGGGTGAAATCAGGCTGGGTAAAAGGGTGCCGATTAGGGTCAAAATTAGTGGCTCTACAAATAAATGTTTTACCTCTGTTGTCACACCATAAGACATGACATCACTCTTAAACCTATTTTTGGAACAATCGTTACCTGAGAAATGTAGAGCTTCTAGTTTGACCATTGTAATACCATTAACAGAAATCCTGATTTAGAAACTAGGAATTGGATTTTTTTTTTTAATTACTTATTCATTTTTTTTTTAAATTGATTCATACAAGGTAACTGTTCTATAAATGGACCGTATCTATGGTAATGTTGGCATAGGTGGTAAAACTAAAAATGCCCCAATTCATACAAATTGATCCTGGATACCTCTTTCTGTTCTGGTTCTGCAAGCTAGGGTTTTTCCCATTTAAGAAGATTCCGTTGCAATGTTTGGCTTTTTGTGGCCAAAACACCAAGCTTAGTGCTGAATTCTCAAAGTGCTTCCTTGCTGATCTGCAACATTTCTCTTATGTTCAGGTGGCTGGTGATGTGTGCCAGGACTGTGTTACTTTCATCACAGACACTCAGGAAGAGGCTAAAGCCAATAGTTCCTTCATCGACACCCTGATTGGACAAGTGGAGAGCCAGTGTGAGAACCTGGGACCTGGAATATCTGACATGGTGAGAACATGAGTGAAGTCTTTCATCAAATATGAATCACGTTGGTTGCATACTGATTTTATCTTGTTTCAACAGTGCAAAGAGTACATCAGCCAGTATGGGCCTCTAGTCTTTCAGCAGCTTATGTCTATGGTAAGATCTCGCACTTGAGAGTTCATGGGTAATTTATTGATATTGTATTGTGTGAAATTAGATCACAATCATGGCACAGTCTTATCTGTGGGTCGTGTGTTTGATCTGGCTCTGTGAGTGTGAGACCGTGATAAAAGTCCTCTACTAGTCTGTCTGTTTATTGTTTTTTTTTTTATTATTTTTTTTTAAATGTCAATTCATAAGTAGCTGTTTACTTGACATGAAGTGGTAGCTAAATAGATCAACAGTTGTTTTCACTGATGAGTGCCATTTAAGAAAGAAAAAAATTGTGGATAAGGTCGTCACATCCTTTAACAAAGATTCTTTCATTTGTCTTATCAAGGTAGAAACTGACATTGAATTGACACAAACACAATTCCAGCAATGGATCAGATTTGTGGTATATGCGTAAAGGTGAATCTGCTTAAATGCTCACGCCGCAATGGTTTAAGGAGATTACGGCTTATGACTAATAAATAATTATTATTTAGTTATTTAGCCAAGTAAACAAAGCTACTTTTGTTCTCTTCCTTGTTGATCTGACGGTCTGCCAGCTTAATCCGCATCTCTAATCATTGTTCTCTCTTTTTCTCTCTCTCTTCTCCCTCTCTCTCTTTATTTATTTATTTTTATACTTCACCTTCATTTCTCACTGCTCTTGCGGTTTTGTTTTCTTGGTCTTCAGGAGCAGGTAGGTTTACCGTGACTCCAAGTCTCGTCCTGGCTTTTGCTTTATTTATTAAATTTTTTTAAATGACTAATCAGTTGTGCTCTTTATTAATCCCAATTGTCGATCCCTGCTTCTTGTGTTGCCTACTAACTTTATTAGATTAAATGGTATTATAAGAGTACATTAAGGAATTTAAGCATACATAAAATAATGAAACTGTCCTGTCCTAGCCTGTCTAGTGGTTTGCCCAAGTAGGATTGTTTCAATAACAAAACTGTAGCCCTCACACACCATGTGCGTTTTTTTTTTTTTTTTTTTTTTTTTTTTTTTTTTTTTGTAAGTTTATTATTATTATTATTTTTAACAACATTTCAATTTTGCAGTGCTCACGTCTCAAACCCAATGACCGCTCGTTCCACATTTAGTTCTCCATTTTCCTTTTCTCAAGGGTCTATCCTTGTGTTCAACCAAGCTGTGGGAGAGAGATTGTTGCTTTAAATGAGCTAGAACTTTAAATGCAAATCTTGCAGCCTGATGCCCACATGCATGCATTCACGCCTGCAAACAAGTGGTTACATACGGAAGTTATTCAAATGAGGAACCAAAAAAACATATGGATTTTACAGATTAGCAGAAAGACATTTGTCTAAGGATGTACGACTTGTCATTCATCAGATTGATATTCAGGTTGTTGGACTGTTTGGTATATGTGTTGTGAGCTGGAAAGCATGGGGGTGACTGGTAGCTTGAAGAGATGTAATGGGATGGCTACTGCATGATCAAAATCTGGGATATGATGTGCATGAAAGTACAACTTATTTATTATTGTTTTTATTATATATACATTTTAATTAAAGTTTCTGTTTCCTTCAACCACTATGTAGCAACCCGCAGATATCTGTTCCCGCGCTGGCTTCTGCACTTCCAAACAAAAGTCTGTGCCAATGGTCAATCTTTTACCGGCTAAGTCTATCCCTGCTGTTGAGATGTTCCCTGCAACCAAACTGGAAAAGCCTGTGGAAACCAAACCCGCTAAGGTGCTAATTAATTGAGATGTCCTTAAAATGAATAAATAAATTCTACTGTAACTTGTTCTAGAGAACAAATGCATTTCTTTTAACAGAAGCTGGTCCGAGTCCGTGATTCTCCCCAGTGTGCAATTTGTGAGTTTGTGATGAAGGAAATTGAGGGCATGATTCAGGATCAGACCTCTGAGGTAAGAGCCCAGCACTCACTTGCTTTTACATCGTTCAATCTGGTTTAGAATTTGAGCTTGTTTTATTTTTATGACTTGTGTACACACCATATTCGTCTTTAAACTAGACTTGTACACCTCAGCAACATTGTCACTATGTTCTATACTCTAGTGACCGGTGAGGATACTTACTATGAGGGAGTTGTTCCAAAAAAACACATTCTCCGCTGACGTTTGATTATAAGAAGAGTGCTCCTATCGTCAACTGTAACTGGAGTTATATGTTCTTTACAAAAAGTCTACTTGAAAACACATTTTTATTTCGTGATCTGTGTTTAGTGTTGTACGTAAACTCATCGAATCGAATTTTGTGACTCTTATCCAAAGTAACTTTCTTTTCGAGGACAACTCATTTGATAAGTTCTTGCTTTCTCTGGAGTTTGAATCCTCAATATTGGGATTAAGCTGTGGAGAAACATAAATTTGTTGTAATGTTTGTAATTGAAGAGAATTTTTGCTTCAGTTATTATTAAATTTGGATTTACTGTTTGCATATGGTCTTCAAATCTATGGCAAAATATTTTTACATTTTAGGAACAGATTGTTCAGGTTGTAGAGAAAGTCTGCAACATCTTGCCATCCACCCTCACTGCTCAGTGCAAGGACCTGATTGAGACCTATGGGGAGGCTATCATTGATCTGCTTGTGCAGGAAGCCGATCCCAAAACTATCTGCTCTTTCCTGGCGCTCTGCAACGGTGTCAGCCATGTCTGTAAGTCTAATATTACCCACTGCAGGGTCCACTATGTTGTGCTTTTTTATTTTTTTTTATTTGTATAAATGTGCATACAATGCAACAATTTACAAAAAAATATTCATTTTACCATGGCAATTGTACATTTTCTGACCAATTCTTGTTACTTCATGCATAATACACTATGCATGACTTGCAATTTGTAAAAACTCCTCAAAAACACTGCTCAAAATAGTTCTTGTTCATCTTTAGTCACTGTGCATTTATTTATTCTTTTCAGCTCCAATGGATAAGCAGCAATTTAAGATGGGGGGTTTCTGTGATGTTTGTAAGATGGCTGTGCGTTATGTGGATGGGATCCTGGAACAGAATGCTACTCAGGCGGAGATTGAGGAGGCTGTGATGAAAGTCTGCAACTTCCTGCCTGATTCTTTCAAAGATCAGGCGAGTTATGCATTTTGTTAGGCTTGAAGTTATTTCTATTTTGTTTTTGGTTTTATGAAGGACCATTCTTTTACCTAGTATCATTTCCAATAGATGGGACACAAACATTTATATGGGTTCCTGTAATACAAATTTTATAGTGCTATAGTCAAATGTAGTAAATTGTCAAATTTCACAAAATACATATGTATTGTTTAATTAATTCTTGAGTTCATGTGTCCACCTCAAACATATTAAAGTTAATACACGATAATCAACAAAGTAGGAAAAAACTGAGCTTGAACTATTGAAAACTTTATTTTAAAGACAAATTATGTTTTAACGAGAAACTACTGTACACAATTACATTTAGAATGAAAACATTAACCTGGTTATAAATAAAAAAATGGCTGGGTTCTGAAACTTGATTCCATGTCATGGCAAACCATGGACTGAATGAACCAAAATAGAATATGAATTTTGTAACAATTTGTATTTAAATTGAATCTAATTGTAGAGAAACACACAATCACATTCATGGCTTTTAGACTGTGAGAGCTTGACTATAACAAAAACCCTTTAAACCAGTTTAAGATTAATAGGGGAATACTGCGACGCCACAAACGGCTTCTCATGAACTTCAGGTAAATCTTGTAAAAACTACTGCTCTCATTGTTTTCCCACAATCTTTATGCTGTACACAATGTTTATTTATTTATTTTAAATCACTCTACTCTGTGTTTGTCAGAGATTCCCAAAAGTCTTTGTGTAAACTTAATGTTGCCAGAGATTTAAAAATTCTAGCTTTTTTTTTTAAATGCATGTTTTTAAAAATCAGATATGTAATGAATACTGTTGTTCTGGTATTATTGTAATGACCCCTTTTAAATTTTTTTTTTTCCCCCTCTTCCCCTGTGCAGTGTAGCCAGCTGATGGAGCAATACGAGCCCATGCTGGTCCAGCTGCTGCTCCAGACTCTCGACCCTGACTTCGTTTGCATGGTAAGAAACACTTTCACTCTCATCCTGTGATTGAAACCTGTTCACTCTTTCTAATGGATTTTTTTTTTTTTTTTTAATGGGTCAATGTAGAAGCTTGGAGCGTGCCCGGAGGCAGTGAAGAGGCTGCTGGGATTGGAGCAGTGCAGCTGGGGACCGGCTTACTGGTGTAAGAATGTGGAGACTGCTGCTCGCTGTAATGTGAGTATTTCTTTCTGCTGTTGTGCTTCTGTATTTAATTGAAATGTTATTTGAGGCATTTTAAGCTTTTGTCAAGAAGCGCTGTCAAGTATATTCATAATAATAATAATAATAATAATAAAAAAAAAAATTCCCTCACATATCCATCATTTATGTTTGACTTTCAGGCTGTGGATCACTGCAGACGTCACGTCTGGAGCTAAGCCATGAGCAGAGGGTTCCTGAGCAATACTAGGAGATTAAAAGGAGAATTGCTGTAGAGCTGCTTTTCTGTTTCCAAATCCATCTTTTAGTTTTCTTTTAATATGAGACATGTAAAATTGAACGGTCACAGCTAATTTAACACCTTTGCGTTGCTTTTACTGAGAGAACTTGCAGACCTGTGAGGAGGTAGGGAGTTAGGAGGTACGACAGGCTGATGAAGATAATTGGGGAATATTTGCACTGAAACTGGAATTATTATTATTTTTTTTGTTTAGTCTCATCAGATCTGCACACGATATTGGACCATGAAATAGATTGTGCCTTTCTAAGGGGGTTGATGTGGTTGTAGATAACTTTGAGTGAACGTTTTGGGATGCTCAGCTCTCCCTGCCTCCATC
This sequence comes from Danionella cerebrum, assembly GCA_007224835.1. Classification (NCBI taxonomy): domain Eukaryota; kingdom Metazoa; phylum Chordata; class Actinopteri; order Cypriniformes; family Danionidae; genus Danionella; species Danionella cerebrum. Next base: position 49,701 of record SRMA01025137.1, read on the forward strand.
AGTTCCCGCTAATGCACCTGCGAGGCCAGTGATTTAATCAGATCTGTTTTAATTTGGGTTCTGACAGTACTTGTTTTATTTGTCATTGTTTTGCATTGTCATGAGCTGAAGGCGAACTGATGATTTCTTGTTTGATTTGCTGATTGATTGCTCCTTCTGGGGCAAGTTACTACTTTCTCAATGTTAAGTCAATGAACGATTTTTATCTTTGTGCTTCTCTGTTCAGGCTGAGCCATTGTCTTTTAAAAACATTAAAATTAAACCAACTCCAACCCCATCATTCCGACTTTTCATTAAAAGTTATTGAAGACTCTGAGCCAGGTACCTTGTGTATCAGTTTTGTATACACACAAATTTCTGGTGTAATGAATTTAAGAATGTGTTTGACGTGTTAATTTCATTTCAGTTCTTTTTTGACTCCTATGGGTGAAGAAGTGAAACTGCATGCGTTTGTTCAGTTAACAATCACTGTGGCACAAATCCAGGACTTGTGAATGCACAGTAAAATCCAACAACCCTTTCAAATTTACACTATGTGAATGATGTGATGGTGACTAAAAATTATATACCAGTACATTCTATCAGATACGCAGTGAAAGAACTTCACAAATCTGAATTTAAAACTAAGTCACCAAATCTGAAGTTTTCTTACAATTTGATGAAATGTAGTTGAGGTTTCTGTTTCCTATCCTCTTTTTATTTTTTTTTAGTAAAAATCTATTTGAGCACAAGCAGACCATACAAACATCATTCTGAAAAGTATCTATCTACTGTTCTTCAATGGGCCACTAGTCTATCCAGTTTTTTATTTTATTTACATTGGTATCCAGACTGAAATGCTCAGAAGCTGCAATTCTATTGCACTTAAGCGTGTTAATTTTTTTTTTACATATTAAGATTTGCATTTATTTGAAATGTGCAACAATTCAATTCAAGTAAACCAAATAGCATCCTACCTTCCCTCTTGATGCATAAAAGAAAGTGCCAGAAGCTGCAGTTCATTGACTGGCCACTTGAGGCTGGTGTCAGAACAAATTCCCATTGATGCCAAAGTTAAAAGTGCTCAAGTTTACAGCAAGGAAAAAAAACACCTGGTACTAACAAAGTTTTATTTAATATTACTTTATTTTTCAGTAGCGGCAATAAATGTCTCACCAGAACTTTGTCCTTCACAGATCCTTGGGATTCTTGCGGTGCCAATCCAGAAATATGACATAAATGTAAATTGAACCACTTTCAGTCAGTAAGACTCCTTTGTTACCCCTGCACTTAAGCTGATTGAATGAAAACGCATCCAATAAGGCAAAACTGGAGTTCATACCTATTCCAGATTCCCTTCCGATCTTAAATATGTATATGTATAAAGGCCCCTCCGTACAACATTGTGGACACCCCATCAGTAAGTGGTTGGACAGATCAGTCAATTGGTTTTAAATGTGATGTTAAGACAAGAAAATGAAACTTTTTGTTAGTAAGACATCGGTAAGATGATGATGATGAAATTTGGCATTGTTATGATTAGGAAAAAATGCATATACTATCAGCAGTATACTTAATTGCAATTTTGTAGATAATATGCATGTACGTGTTTGTGGAAGAGTATAGAATATTGACAAAATAAATAATGTTCCATCATAAACATCTCACATTTATAATAAAAATCTTTGAAATAATTTGCAAATTAATGAAATATGGTGAATGAGTTAGATCTCAGCCTCCATTCACCATTACAGTAAGGAGATGTCACTTAACCTGTACTAAGATGGCAGCAGCTCAATTGCAGTGATTTCATGGATGGCAGTGATTCACAGGTATCTAACTATAAATATCTATACTTGAGCCACCAGATTAGAGAGGTCACAGGCATGAACTTTTTGATAACTCAATTTGAAACAAACTTACATTTTTAGGACGTCAGTATTGCTATAAAGTAGATAAGAGAGCAATTTAGATGAGTTATAAAGTAAATTATGTAACTTTCTAACAAAGCTGTTTTGTTGGTGGGGTCATAGCAGACATATCCACGTGGAATTAGATTCACATGGTTCACGTAATGTGTTTCACTGACCAGTATGACCGTTTCAATCACAGCAAAAACTATCAAGATGGCGACACCTGGCTACTTCCACTTTTGGCTTCAACTTCACTCCTCAGAAACTCTATAGTTACATGTAGTCTAAGATTCAAACCCACTCGCTCCAAACAGTGGCTGGACAGAGTTTGGTGCTCATTTTTTCAAAATGTTTCTAATTTGTGTTTAACAATAAAACTTCCTGAATAAATTTGGAAGTGTGAGTAAACATTAATTTCAAGGTGAATTATTCTGTTAAAACTGAAAACAAAAATTAAATTTAAAAAGATTTGGCCAACTATTTCTTGAATGCTGTAGTGTAAAAGCTCTAGGTAAAAGTCTGACTCTCAAATACAGTGAACGAGTCCCACAGAAAAGGCTGAACCCACAGCTAAACCGAGAGTTAGGAAAAAAGACATGACAACGCCCGCAGGCTCAGCCAGCTCCCGTGGCACAACCTTCGGACCGTAGATCATAGGCAGAGTGCCGAGGTACCCATTGGAAATCCCCAACACACAGATGAAGAGCACAGGGAAGAGATCGTGGGCAAAGAAGACATTGTGGAGATGGTACCGTGGCTGATAGTTACAGAAGATGAACAAAGGGACAAGGACGGTTCTTGAAATGACCAGCATTGGCAGCATCCGGCTGGTGGGCCCTGGCACCTGCAACCACACAGTGATCTGCCGGCCACAGAAGTCTGCTACGTTGTAAAGTAAAAAACTAGTCAAAGGCACAAAGTATGTGGTGGCCCAAGGATTTCCGGAATCTTTATTCATGGATTGGATCCCGGAGGACACAGCTGGGAAAATCATGATCGAGATGAAAAAGACGTAGAAGACACAAAAACCCAGCATCCAGGTCTTCTTCAGGATGGGGTTCAGCGGTGGTACAGATAGAGACAAAGAGTCTTGGGGGGTTCCATTGGGGCTGTTTGACTCACAAAGGGGTGAAGCAGCCAATTCCATGTAGTGTCTGAAAGAGAAGAGTTTTAGTTTAACTTAATAAGAGGATAACTGTTAAAAAGCAATACAGTATATAAAAATGTGAAAATGCTAATTACGTTTGGGGTTGCTCATGATGCTGTGGGACATATAAACTGTAAATGTTTACTACGTGCCTTGCTTTTGTGTCCCTGCTCAATCTCAATCTCATCTCAATCATGAGTTCAAAATGTTAAATGTCATTAGTCAAAATGATGATGTAGTAAATAGAAATTATGAACAAAGTTGACATTTTAAATAACATTTTTATTGAAAAGGTGAAGGAAAAATCTAAATAATGGTTTGGTTGAAATGTTCATGCAATTGAACCTATGAATGACAAAAGAAAAAAAATGGACATTTTTATCATTTTTTAATGACATTTTTGAGAGCTATACATTATGGACTTTGCATTTAACTATACATTTGGACTTTTCTGTAAAGCAAAAGCATACAGATACTATTCATGGTAAATTACAATTATTGGATAGTTGATTAAATTTTTGCAAATTTTTAGGTTTTTTTTTTTACAATTTTTGCCAAATATACAACAATTTTGATCATATCCAATTTTCATCAGAAAACATTGGCAAGTTACATGTACGAGAAATATAATCTGCTGAAACTATGAAAAGAGATTTTTTTTATTTCTTAGCAAGTCTTGGCAAATAATGATTTGGGTAATAATGGTTTAGTAAGTGGAAATTATGAGATAAGAACGCTGACCTTTGGAAATAAAAATGTTAGAAGAAGAAATTAGAAATATTATCACAGTACATCATTATTATAAGATACTGTAATTTCTAATAAAACTGGTGAAAACTAAATTACAGTAAAATAAAGTTAAAAAGTGTTAAGTTTTGTAAGACAGGAAAGGGAATTTTTTTTTTACAAATGTAAACCGGATACTAGCTTATTGTTGACAAAATACATTATTGCCAATATTACATTTGTTATATAAATACAAATATATGTTACATTTTTAAAATTGTACATTAATGCATCAAGGAAAAAAACAGGGAAATGTTTGCATAATGAAAAATCTCCTTCTTTTCCTTTCGGCTGTTCCCAGTTTAGGGGTCGCCACAGCGAATCATCTGTTTCCACCTAACTCTGTCCTCAGTATCCTCTACTCCTGCACCAACTAACTTCATGTCCTCTTTCAGCACATCCATGTATCTTATGCATAATGAAAAATGTCCCAGATAAGACATTTTATGGGGATTCAAATATAATATGTTACATCGACCTTAACCCTTTAACAGCTTCCTCAACACAATCGTTGCATATTTTGTGTCATTATACTTTAATAGGAGATGTCCCTCACTTAACTCAACCTTATAATGGGATATCTATCATATCTGGGTGAAGCATGTTGTGCAAAATCCACTAGATGTCACCAATCACCTTATCAACAGCAGAAATCGAGAAATTACTCCTTCCATATGAACTGCTTTTGGTAAAATTCTTCAAGGTAAGCACATTTAGTCAAATAATTGATACTACACACTGGAACAGCCATACCTTTAAAAATGTATGCCCCATGAGAACACTTTAGCAGAGATACACTGGGTAAAATATTACTCCAGTAAAAGGGCTCCCGTCAGAATACTAATCTATTCGCAGTACAATGTACTTAAGCATCCAAAGTACTATGATTTATTATAGCTGCAGGCGTCTCAAAAACGCTGCTGTTGAACTGACACTGAATTGCATTTGCGCCAAGTAGATACGGCACCCAAAACAATTCAATACTGTACCCTGAAGGTGGATGGTGACCAATAAAAAAGAATGTCTGATTTTGCTAAATGCAGTTGGGTAAAAAGCAAGATATGTGACTTTGAAATGTAGTGAAGTTAAAGTAAAAAGTCTCCCCAAATCTAAATACTTGAGTAAAGCACAGACACTTGAAAAAGCCACTTACCGTCCAGTAACAAATTACATTTACTTTGTTACTGCCCACCACTGCTGTTGATAAGGAATGATATTCTAAACAAACAAGTTGATGCTTTGATATAATGGATTTCTGCTGTAAAAAGGAGAAATTGGCTTAAAAATATTAACTTCACTTCAGCATTTATAGTAATGAATATAATAAAGTTGTTACTTTTATTGTGAATTACAGACGATTTCAAAAAATATTTCATCCATGATATATATCCATGACTAGGGATGTCCCGATCAGGTTTTTTGAGCCCCCGATCCGATCCGAGTCATTTCATTTTAAGTATCGACCCATACCGAGTCCCGATCCAATACTTGTCTTTTCCTTGTGCTAATTGCACACTTTAAGTGCATGCAGGTTATTAAAGTATTCTAAAAGTTCAAAAAGCCGGCGGAAGCCAGTATTCTCTACCACAGAGAGGGGTTGATCGTCCAAAGCGATGAATTCAACGACCCTTTCTGTAATCTTTTTGGCCTTGCAGCTCTCAAGAGGAAATTTCTGTCTCCTTTTAAAAGTTTCCTCCAGTGTGTGTTGCTTTGGTTTAGCCTTTTCCTGCGTTCGCTCAGTGAAGTCGCAATATTCTGTCGTGTGTTTCGTTTTAAGATGCCTTATCAAGTTGGTAGTATTAAAGGCTGCTTTGCTAGTACCACCGCGTGAAATGCTCGCATTGCAAACGTTGCATGTAGCTACCAGACTAGAATCACTTTCCAACTTAAAATACTTCCACACTGCAGACATCTTAGCACCGTATTGCAAGTAGTAAACAACATGCGAGTTTAACATGCGAGTTTAACATGCGAGTTTAACATGCGAGTTTGCGACACGTGCGTGACGTAGCTGACGTAAACATTCGATCGGTCCGATACATAGAGCCGATTCCGATCAGTTAAAAAATGCCTCGATCGGCCCCGATACCGATCTTTACGATCGGCTCGGGACATCCCTATCCATGACCATGACACTATGTGTGATGTAAACCAACCCCTGCTTCATGATGATTTCCCAAAGCTGAGACAGAAATAGGGCGGCACTGTTTGCATGTTCTCCGTGTGCTTGCGTGGATTTCCTCCAGGTACTCCGGTTTCCTTCACAATCCCGAAAACATGCGATTAGGTTTATTGACTAATCTAAATTCCCATTAGGTGTGAGTGTTTGAGTGAATGTTGCCCTGCGATGACTGGCGACCTGTCCTGGGTGTACCCATGCCTCTCGGCCAATGTGCGCTGGAGATAGGCACCGGCAGACCCCCGGGACCCCAAAAATGTCAAACAAGGGAAAGAAATCAGGTTGCTAGGTAAGAATCAATGATTTCCCTTTTCACTATGAGTTACAAAGCGACCAGAACTGTCTGAAGCTGAGTTTTACATCTGCTGATGGGTTTAACCGCCACTTTCATTAAGATAAAACTATGGCAGCGTCACAAGATATTTGAATACACTCCACGGTCTGCACAGCCAAAACCATATGTGTGATACAATAGACACACGACAGCTCATTTTTTTAGAACATAAAAAAAGTCACTGTATTTTGGTCAATGTCAAGGGATGTGTATAGAAAGAAAAAAAAGTTTTATAGGCACAATTTCACTGATTTATCTCTTCATTTAGTTTCTGTGTGTCTTCAGTCAGTGCCATCATACAAAGCAGACCTCAACTTCTTCTTTTGAGACTGACAGATGAACGGACTTGATACTCAGCAAATGGGAGGCTGACTTTGGCAAGATTGTGAAACATTTCAATCTGCTGATCGTCACAACAGTGTCATGAAACTGTGGTTTGACCTCTGAAACCTCTGGTGAAACTCAAGGCTTGACTCGCAGCACCACGGTTCTTCTTTCTGATCCCTTTAATAGTGTCTTTCAATAAAGAGCACAGAAGATGTCATGTGCTGAGGTTGGGAGATACCCCTTAAACCAGTGAAAGAAAACGAATCATTACTATTGCTTTGAAGTAACATTAGGGTCAAGAAGTTCTGACCACAAAACACTACAGTTAAAAAAAACCTATTGTTTAGTAAGTTTGACTAATATTATTAATTGGTTTATTTCTTTCCTACACTAACAAATAATCCTAATCTCAGACCAGCATTGCAATCTTAGGGGACATTATTTTATGGTTTCGATTAGCTGTAAATATTTCATTAAAAATGTTAATTTTTCAGACATGGGATCCATGTTTTGATATCAATGCTGGTAACTGAAACTCTCCTACTGCAGTTTATTGCTGAAATACATGTCTACATTAACAATAAGATGCACACAGTCGTTTATTTTAATGAGAGGTGAATATTTATATTCTTTAACGTGAAGCAGTGTTAAGAATTTCCCGAATCGATTTGTCGCATTAAACTGAAGATCGATTAAAATCTGAGAATCTGTTTTTCACCCAGCCCTATAATTGACCATGTTTTTTTGTTTATCAAAGTTTGATTTAGTCCTCCAGTCTTCTGTTATAAGAAAAAGTACTTCTGGTGATTTACAGGTAGGTTAATAATAATAATAAAGTCACTCACCGTGAATATTCCAATGTGGGCAGACACAGGTATATGATGATGCAGCAAAGAGTGAAGACATCAGCAGTGAGAAAGAACACCAGAGCACTGTCGGTGACATCACTTGAAGACGCCCGATCTACGATTGAAGAAAGTGCACTTAACGTGCCGCCCATGGCCTGACCTAAAGAAAAAAATTGCTATATCAACCCTTTGTTGTCCAAACACTCCTAGATGTGAAAATAAGCCCATGAACTCAAACACAGCACTAAAATAGATTTATCATAAAAAAAGACATCATCATTCATCAAAATGCTTATCATACAGGTCACCATCTAGATGCAATGTTTACGCGATATTTATCAATGGTCAACACACACACACACACACACACATGGGTACGAAAGGCATTAGATAAAAAAGCAGCAAAGTGACCAAATAGAACCCTGAAGAAGCAGTGTAGCCATCATGGAGCTGACCTTTATACAGGAGTAGCCCGAAAAGGCCATCGTTTGGTTTTAAAAATAAGAAGATGTTAATAAAAGGAAATAGTAGGTTAGGTTTAATCCATTTATACAGGGATCCACGGACATTTATTACCAAAAAAAGTAAACGTATTGAAAGTATTGAAGTTTGTACATCTAAGCATGTAGCAAGACACAATGATGAGGTATAAACATGAGGTATGGCATTATAATTATGAGAGGGACAGTGATGCAGTGGGTAGCACTGTAACCTTTTAATGAAAAAGTTGCTGATTTGAGGCTCGCCGGTGACCTTCCTGAGAGGAGTTGGGTACCCCCCACAAACAAGAAAACATGCAACAAAATTCTCTTATATAAGTGGATGCGAGTGAATTCATTTTTGAGTGAATGTATTTGTTACCCTGCGATGGACTGGCAACCAGTCCACCATGTCCTGCCCATTTTCATAAATAAACAAAGTGAATGAAGAGAAATCTGAATCCATTTAATTTTGGCTTGCCATAACAGCAGCAATTCCTCTAGCTGCACTTGCAGTGTTTGGAAGAGCTTGTATGGTAGGTTGTTCCAAACATCTCGCAGAACTAGCCTCAGATCTTGCGTGGATATAGACTTTCTCACATACTTCAGTCTTTTCAATTATGCAGAGATCAGAGCCCAGTGGAGGTCATGGAATGCAATCACTCTCCGGACTTTGTGTGTTTTTCTTTACACTAAAAATAATTCTGAATAACTTGTAAGTTTGGGCCGCTGCAGAATACATTTGTGGTCAATCTTGCACCTCAATGATGGTATTACATGATGCATAGTCATCTACTTGTATTTCAACATCATTAACAAAAATATAGCCCCAAACATTAAATGAACTTCCACCATGGTTCACTGTTGTCTGTAGACACACATTAGTGCACCTACCAAACTAATTGCCTTCTGTTCTAGCCAAATACTTAACATTTTGACTCATCAGTCTGCATCCAGTTCCTGTTTTCGTGCATACTTGAGTTGGTTGGTCTTGCTACCAAAATCATAGGCTGCAAGTCTTCCATGAACACCATCTCTGCCCAAATTTTCAGGGCGGTAAATGGGTGTTCTTGGCACTAACTGGTATTGGTTAGTTCTGATGGCACATTTTCAGATTTTGAAGAGTAATTAGCTTGATTTCCGTGGCTGCACTGATTTTGGACACTGGAACTCCCTAATATGGTAGCAGGATTTTGTTGTCCCCTACCTCCTTTAAACCTCCTACACTGATTTTTGTTACGGTTTATGACTGGGCCTCCACTTATGTGTGACACTGATTTTTGGCATGCCAAGAATTGATGCTAATTTAAAGGTTATTTGAGGAAATAACAGCAAATGTAGATTTGATTTAGACTTTTCATTGTTTGCTCACTTTGCATTTTTTTAATGTACAAAAATAAAGAATCATTATTTATATTTAAAAAAGGTAATAAAAAAGATATTAAGCCTTTGAAGCATGTTTTGACTCCTTTACAATCTGTTCAAAACAAATGACCTTTAAAAGCTTGCTTTTAGCACAACTGCAGCTTCTTTTTGGTACACTTTTTTTCATTAAATTAAACAAAAGTTCCACAATAATTGTACAAAGACTATTCCAGAGTATTACATTTTGTCACTTGTACAGCACAAATTGAGAGGGCCCAGTTTTTATGTTTTATAATAAAAACCAAAAGTATTGAGACAAAATAAAAATTTTATAAATAAAAACAAAAACAAAGACAAGGTCAAAACAATGTGAAAAATTATTTTCAAAACCAAAAGAACCTATCCTAAACCGTATACACGATTCCAAGCACATTTTGTTCCATTGTGCTTTTTTTTGCCAGAACTTTGACAAAAGCCAAATCACAGGTATTGTACTTCCAAGGGTTAGCCCTTCTTTTCACCACTAGTTGGCACTGGTGGCACCAATTTGGCGTCCGTAAAATGAAACTGAATGACTACGTATTTTGTTACATTTTAATTACCTTGTTTAATTTGTATAATGTTTGTTTAAAATAAAAAATATCAACATTAAACCTAAACATAATAATTGAAATCAAAATCAAACAATTGCCAGGTCGCGTCATTCCTACCTAATTCAAAACAGCCGCATGCAGAGTCTTCTAAGGGTTAAAATTGGTCATTCACTAAACATGAGCTTTTTGGAGATGTTCAGCTGTACCTGATATATAAGCTTGGGATATCCTCATGGGAAAGTGACCAGTGATCCCAAACACGCTGCCTGTGAAGATATTAGACGCACCACTGACCAGAGCCACACTGGCTAGGGTCCCTCCAAAAAACTGCATTCTATTGTTCGACACATCCACTTTCACCAACACTGTGGTCACCACGAACACAATCAAGATCACCACAAGAGAGAAAAGTATCCGGACACGGGAAGAGAACCTGAAGGATAAACCAATGGTCAGAAGGCAGTACTCTTCAAAAGAATACTGATACTTTTGCATGTTTTGAACTACTTTAAATGGCTTCAACACACTTACATCACCTTAAAAATCACAGATCATGTTTAACAAGTAAAACAAAAATACACACAACCTCACACACAAATGAGCAAAGGGGCATAGAATGCTGATCTACAGACAGATCTTTATTCTCCGAGAACAGGATTTGGCAACAGATGAAACAGGGTACTGTGTGTGAAGTGATTCAATTTGATCGAGTCCCTAGATGTGCTCAAAGTGGTACAGAATCTTTTAAATTCATCTACATCTCAGAAAACATTTAAATTCTTTTTAGAGATCCAACTAAAGGCACCATCCCCATCAATGTGTTGCCTTCCAAACCGAATCAAGAAAGAAAAACACCTGAAGAGAAAGAAACAATGCATACCTGTTGACCAGGAGGTAGTTGAGGATGAGACACAGCACTGAGGGAATGGTGGAAGCAATGGCGATGTAACTCTCAAAGTAGTCCTGAAAATTGAACGGATTTTTAAAGATATTTAGAATATTTGATGTTGTTAAAGGTATTGTTACAAACCCAATGTTTTGTATATGTTTATATTATATTTATGTAATGTGTCGCATTATTCTATGTTTATGTGCGTGTTGAGAGTGAGTGACATTTCGATGCTCCAATCAGAGTCCGGGGGCGGACTATTTAACATGCGCGTCTGCTCCAGTCCCCCCTCTCTCTCGGAGTTCGTGGCCGACCGCTGCTAGGCGCACAGTCACTGTGTATAGTTCGGTGCAGTCGTCTCTCTCTCTGAGAAAACTAGTTCTATCCCCGTGCTCTCTGAGTGCAGCGTCTCTCCTGTAGCACTGTTTCCCGTTGGCACTCGTTTCCACAGTCATCTTCCCCAAAAACTCTCAGGTTTGGTTAAGCACTCTAGTTTTCCTTTAGCATTTAAATATTCTTTCGCGTTCGATCACCACGGCACTGTATATTTTGTTCCCCTGCTCACCTTTTAGTTTGACCTTGCCCTACATAGTTCGCTTTGTTTTGATTGGGAACTCTTTGGGTGGGTTTGGTGGGTGTGTAGTGATTGCGGTGTGCGTGCGTGTGTGTGCGTGAACGTGTATGTTATTTAGAGTGTTAATGGTTGCAGATGTTTGTTTCTTTGGCTGTACCTGTTTTCATTTGACTCTGCATTGACCTGTGTTTTGAATGGCAATTTGTTTGTAGAATTTTTGTGTTGTAAAATAAACTTTTTTATTTATCTTTAGTTGGAGTTAATAAACAGTGATATTTTGAGTTACCTGATTTTGTCTGTGGAATTGTTTAATTTGCTTGAACTAGCATCCCAGCACTATTTTATACTTCCTCAATGTACGCTCCCATAGCTCACTACATCTTGCAGGCTAGGGGGCGTAACAGTATGTATTTGTTAGTGTGCCTAATATATAAAACATATATTTTATTTTTAGTCTAAGGTTTCAACATCAAGGCAGTGCTCGATGCTGGAAAATTCTCTTTATAGATATCTTTTTAGGTCCACTACCGCATTGCAACTGTTACTCGTCACTTAATAAGAATCCATTTTTTTTCTTCAGATTCATGGTCAGACTATTTACAGCTATTCAAGCACAGTGCCATCTCTATAGGTGCACCTCACTAAAAGAAATAAAAAAGCTGTTCATGAACCCTTTAAACTTAAAAATGTGTTGAGTTAGAACAGACGAGGTCACAATGTATTAGAAACAAAAGCCAAATACCCCACTATCACATGATCAAGTCCATTTTCAACTCAACAATATTTAATTTGTCCCCAAAACAAAAGAGAGCTTGTTCTGCTTGAGAAAGCAACATCAATCCAGCCAAATATCACACGACTTTGAGAAATCTGTGGGGAATAAAGTGCTGAAACATGACGTGTTATCTTTTTAAATAACTTTTCACAGAGTAACAAGGGGGTGAGACAATTTCATGAGACAAACATCCTTCCCTGAGTCGCATGTCTTGGTGGAGTTCTACATTGTACATTTCATGATTTCAAACATTAAATAACAGCATAAATAAAAAGTCTGTGAATGAAATACTGATTGTATATGTTACAAAAACTCGTTAAAACCGTGTAATGTGCAATATGTACTATATTAATCTGTCTAAGCCACAGTGAATGTGGAGAAAAGAGAGTTCTCATGACGCGCTATTTCTTTCCAGGTATTTGTGTGAAGTCGCTATTAAAATGTGGGACGAACGCCACGGAGCGGCTCTTTTACGTCCTACTCACGTTATTAAAAGAGCCAGCTTTCATTGGCTGTTCTCCTTGTTAAAAACGCATCTGATACGGCAATCTGAGACACAGTTAAATCAACATAAACATAAATTCCCATGAGCCCTACAGAATCATTTAGAGGGTACAGAGGTGGTCTGATGTTCCATGACTAGTTCGAACACTGCGCATTTCCTCCCAAATCTGAGGTTGGATAGGAAGCAGAGACTGGTGCCTCAGAAGTGGGCTGGCATTGTTGCTAAACTACATCTCCAACATTTCATTGCTGCACGTGTAAACTTAATCTCTGGTGCAATCAACGTTATCAAACTTACGCTGAGGTCATTGTGGTCCTCCTCCACACCTTCTGAGTTGGAGCTGTTGCTGAGCTTGTATAGCCAGTACTGTTTGGCCGTGATGAAGACATTCCAGGGCAGAAGAGAGCCGATGCCCAATGTGAAGAAGATAATGTACACTTTGTTGTGGGTGTCCTCTGGGCAGTGCCGGGCAATCAGCTGACTCACTGGCTGTGGTTGGGTAAATAAAGGGGATATGTCATCCCCTGGTCCCTCACCCCCTGAGTGATCTTCATCAGCCATAGTGGGAATGTAGGAAGAGTTCAGACTTGCTTGAAGAGACTGGTTACCATCCATTCTCAAAGAACAGGCATGGATGGTAGTAAAGGGATGGTGGTATGTGTGCAGGTGCGGACGAGAAAATGAAGCTGGAAGAGAAGAGAAAAAATAGAATTCATACAAAATTAATTAAAAAGCTTCCAAAAGTGTTTAAAATACTGAAATTAATAAATTAAAATATATCGAATAATAATACACTTACACACTACGCATTTTACATATTTCTACTAACTCAAATAAAATAAATGATTTGCAAAAACATTATACATAATAAATAAAAGAAAACAAAATTTTTATTTTAAATTCCAGGATGCTGTGAGTTTAACAGATGACAAATGTCACCTTTGCCTCGTCGTCAATGAGATTCTGGAGGATCGAACAATGTAAACGATAAAATGTAAGAAATTAACCATGTGCTGCAATGACTTAACCATTACTTGCAATAACCAAAGCCTTTAGAGGTGATTGAGCAGAGGGAAATTGAAATAATTTGATAGCGTAAACAACTGTAATGTTGATGGCAAGATGCTCAGCAGCTTTGAGAATCAAAAGAACATAAATTTACTGCCACCCTGAAGCGTTGTTGGATCAACATTAGGGGTGTGACAATACATTGTGGCACAATATTTCATAATACAAAATTGTCACAATACATATTGTGGAGCTACTGGGAGATGTCATCTATAGTATATTATATTTTATTACATATAAGTTTATTTGTTTCTTGGATGGATTGTGATTCTAGTCACTTCTGAAACTTCTTTAACTTGTCTTCTTATTTTACATAATATTTACTAGGAGAAAAATATCCTTTATCTACATTTTAAACTAGAAAGATAATTAGCTCCATCACTTAATAAAAACTATGATTTAATGCAATTTAATGCAAACATCAACACTGGATGGATGGTATCAATTTCCCCCATACAAATCAAACTGGACCTTAGCCTTCTTAACTTTGTCATCTCAAAATATTTTAATTTCCATTTTTCAATGTTACACCCCTATCAACATTGTTAACATCACACAAGAAATGGTTTGTATCTACACTTGTTGAGAAAAATCTACCGCCTTGATAGCAGATAAATAAATAAGCTGAAATTTTTTGTGTGTATTGTTCTTTTGAAATCGTATTGATACTACAACAAAACACACTTTTCTTCCATAGTGTAATTTATTCCCAGACCCCTCCCTAAATTTCAGGCATTATATGACTGCAAAGCACCTATAGAAACAAAAATTAAAATCTAAACAATAAACAAGCTGAGGTCTGATATGCTGGAACAATTGGATTTCACCCAAAGCTTTTTCTTGGTGTTCGAGGGTGACTCACTTACCAGCGTGTGATTTATCTTGATCAGACTCGGCACATCATTGTTTTGCAAAGAGCCAGAGCTCCCCAATCAACATAATAATTTCTGCTTTTTAGGATCTCTGCATTCATTTCTCATGTTAACAAAAAAAAAATCTACATTTTGTCCTTTTTTTGGGCAAATTTTAAGTGTATAAACATATTTATTGAAATGACTATAAACCAGCAGAAATATATATTAAGCACACATTTTAATTTGTTATTGTAAAAATAAAGTAAAAAGGGACCATATTGGATTCCTAAACACAGCATTGTTTCCAATCTTAGGAGCTTTCATGATGATGATTCAACACATAAAAACAAAATGAAGGAATGCAAACCTACCAAACCATCAGTCGCTCTTGTTGCTGTCCGGAGAGTTACTACCCTCAAAATAAGTCAAACATGGTGAACGTAACCAGCTCAGATCACAGCATACAAAACACTGTTCACTCCAGACTTAACACTGCATGAGAGAGAGAGAGAGAGAGAGAGAGAGAGAGAGCACATGAGAAAACACCTCCAGCACATTGCACGCAGTAACACTTTGTCACAGCAACAAAAGATCATGTGAGTTTATTATACAGCTGCTCTCTATCTTCATCCCTGTTATAGAAAGCAGGAGAAACATCTGACGTCTTGCACAATTTCACGCACCTCACACAGCAATTTCAACACACGCACATGCTCCGGTTCTCTTCTCTGTCACATGACAACTGACTGGCATTTACCCAACAACTGCAAACACCAACAGAGTAAAGCAAAGTAAAACGTATTTAATAAAAAACAAAAACACACACACTTTGACTGGACTAAACTGCACAACTAGACTAGCTGCCTGACCCCTGGACTGCTGACACACATATATGTATACCCTGTTAAGGTAATACAGCTATTCAGTGACGCCCCTTTCCCATTGGGCCACACCCATTGACTGTAATCATTCTGAAAATTTAACTCTCCACGACTTACCAGATGACCTGCGTTACAAGAACTTTGAGATTTAATTATCTTTTTTAGCAAATTGCTGTTTGTTGTGTTTAAATGATGTTTGGTAACCAATTCAACAATTCATTCATTCATCTTCTAACCGGCTTTTTCCCTTTCGGACCCATGGGAACCTGGGTACCAATCTCCAGCGCACATCAGGCGAGAGGCGGGGTACACACTGGACCGGTCGCCAGTCCATCGCAGGGCAACATTCACTCACACCTTCACACCGAGGGTGAATTTCGATCATTCAATTAACCTAGCCGCATGTTTTTGGGATTGTGGGAGAGGAAACCTGGAGGAAACCCATGCAAGCAAGGGGAGAACATTCACCGGCTGAGCCTCGAACCAACAACCTCCTAACTTGAAGGCTACCCACTGCGTAACCGTGCCGCCCCCAAAGACTTTATTGTTAAGTAAATTGCACATAAAACGTATTTTAACAGACACAAAAATGTTACCACAAATCCAGGTATTTGTTCCTGGATTCCAAATATATATATTTTTGCCACTCACTCCACGACTTCTGGGTACAGTGATATCATGTGTAAACTATCTATATGAATTCTATTGACCACATTGGAACATAAGCAATATTTGATTTTCTAAAGACACATGAAAAAATTCCCAAAAGACACCAGTCAAAAGACATTGGTCTTTCAAAAATGTTCAATTATGAAAATTAATTTTGCCAACGTTTTCCTAAAAACTAAATATTTATAATGTCAAAAAACTGAGTTCACTTTTTGGGTATAGACCTTAAAATTTTACTGAGCTCTTGCTGGTCTCGTTGAAGTCTTCCACTGTGTCCGTAGCGAGTTGTTGCAAATGAATTTAATAATTTAATGAATTTAACTAACGGGTTATATTGCAGGAACAAGTCTCAATTGTTGCATACTCACTTACTGTAATCTGTAAACAACAAACTTTAATATTACCACGTCACCTGGTGACATCAAGGTAATTTGCTAAAGTAAGAATGAAAACATCTCACATGTTTTTTTTTGTCTTCTCATATGAAAACGTTACAATTACTTTTCTTTTCTCATATGAAAACGTTACAATTACTGTGAGACTATTGTCGTTAAACTATCACCATCACAACACGATCAGCTGACAGCACGTTAACATTATTTCGCTTACGAATCACTTCAAGCCTGAAGACCCACCGAACAGCAATAATAAAACTCCGTAACAAGAGCTACTTGCCTGTAACTTTCTTTTCAGTGAATACATCTTCCTTGTTCAAGCTCTCTCTCAAGAACAAACCTAAAGTAAAACACGGGAGCAGTGATTAAAAACTTGGAATCATCGTTGTGCACTACACCAGAGAAAGTGCAACGTCCAAGCACCGTAGAAAACAAAAACAGAAATCACACAACTTCAAAATAAGAGTAGCACAAAATGTTGTAACAGGTCCTGTAGAAGCAAATTCCTGGTCAAATATGTTTATAGTTTAAATTGTAACATTTATCCCTTAAACTGGCAAAGAACATAACCATTAAACATTTAACCATTGTTTAATAACCTTTAAAATGTAATCAGCATGCCTTTATTTTGAATCAAACGGAAGTGACTTCTTGACTGTCTTCGTCGTTGCTGTGTAGTGTGGTACTGCAGGTAAATATTCTCTTTTAAAGCACTCTTTGTGCTTTTATGATACAAATGGTTGTATATTACGTTGTTTTTAGCTCTGTAATATCAATCAATAACTTTTACGTAAGTGTTTAAAATGGCGTTCTCGCACGTGTGTGATGGTTCTCTAGTTGAAAACCTAGCTCGACGAACGAATCTCTTAGTTATGTGAAGTGGAAGCTAGTTTTGAGCTTTATTTTCCATTAGGATGAATATGTTGTTTCTGTATATTAATATGTTTTAAACTTGATTATTGTAAGTCTTGACTAGTGTCAGAATTTTCCCATAGTAATCCGTATTCTTGCAACCAGTTTGAGTTAATGATAAATCCCATACCTTAAACAGTGATGTTTGTAGGCACGGTCAGTACTGCGCTCTCAGAATTGTATTATTAAATAATCACAAGAGCAGATTTTTGAGCTCTATTAGGAAAATGTAATTATAAAATAGCAAATTTTTATCAACAGACAGACAATGGCTGAAGACGGTTCAGCAGAGGAATACCCTTCTGAAATTGAAGAAAGCCTGAATGATTTCGAATCTTCTGTGAGCTCTGTTCAGCAAATGGTGCAGAGGCTTGTATCCGTGTCCAGAAGTGACGGTCTGCTCAAAGTATGTAAATCACAAATCAGTAGTTAAATGAATTAACGTGTTCTTTAAGCAAAAGTTACCTCAGAGATATTTAACCCGTTCTGTTTTTTAAAGTTGGATCCACTTGAGCAAGCCAAGCTAGATCTGATGTCTGCATATGCCCTCAACTCAATATTCTGGAGTAAGATGTTGTGTAATTTAATGTTACAAAAACTTGTTTTGTGTAGCATTAACAGCATAAGCATAATTTTGTTTTCTGTTTTTCTCCTTAGTGTATCTTGTGACACAAGGAGTCAACCCCAAAGACCATGCAATCAAACAAGAACTGGTAAGAAATGATAGCACCATTTTATACAGCTTAATACATTTTTATCATTTTATTTGACTTATCTTTTTTAAGTGATTGAGAAATTTAAAACATGTGCTAAAAAATACGTCAGACACCCATTCCATTGTGTGTTGCAACACAAAAAAATTGTGATTTAGGTTGATAAACTTCTGGTCAAAATGCAAAAAAGAAGTATTGTAACTTGTTTTACTGACTGTATGATACAATTGTTTGTTCCGTCTATAAATTTCTAGACAGAAATTTTTATCAATCTTCTCTTCCACAGGAAAGAATCAGAACCTATATGAACAAAGTCAAAGAAATCACAGACAAAAAGAAAGCTGCTCATTTGGACAAAGATGCAGCATCAAGGTTTGTTCGAAATGCATTGTGGGAGCCAGAGGACAAGAAAAGAAAGGACGTTAAGGAGCATTCTAACAAACCCAAACACAAGAGGTTTGCTTGAAGGAGCTGACCATCAGCAAAACATTTAGTTTGATGCCCTTCTCAGTGTTCAGGAGACTGGAATAAGGGCACGTACGCTTCTCGTGCTCCACATCCAAACATGAGTTATCTCATTGTTTGGGCTGCATTCTATGCTAAATTTAAACTCAGTGTTACCGGTAAATAGATTTTTATTATTATTTCACATTGCCTTCTGATTTTAATTTGAATTTTAAATCATGTTTTTCTTTTTGGTTAAGCTTATGTTATGTCTGAGTTCCCCATCTTCTCACAAAGAAATGCTGCATAAAACCAGTCCCATTAAATCTTCTATATTGTCTGTTCATTTAGAATTATTTCACACTTATGAATATGACTTTTATCCAAAGCAACTTGTTCAACAGTGAACATATTTTTATTAGTTCTTGATTTCCCTTGAGTGTAAGTCTATGGTCTGTGCATGGCTAGCACAAATCTCTCTTCTGTGCTTTGTGTAGATGGCCACCTAGAGACAATGCTTGAAATTGCAGAGTACTTCCAAATACCATGTATTCAAAGTCTCTATGGTAAACTTAAAAGCCATTTAAAGGTATAACTTTTTGTTTTCTTTCATTATGGGATAATTTATTCTAATCTATGAGTTTAAAACATTTGTAGCATCCATTTCAACCTTTAATCTGTATCACTGAAGCAGTTTCTTTAAATTCCCGAGGCTTAGACAGCATTGTGCTAGTAACACCAAGGTCAAGGGTTTGAGGCCTAACGAACATAAGAACTGATAATTCGGTTTGCACAAGATATACCTATATTTGGATAAACACATCTTCCAAATTAAAGAATGTAAATGTTTTAAACTTTGTGAAGAGTTTTAAAATAAAGAGTTGAAGGCGAGTTAATGGAAGAACCCATCACCCGAGATCACCTAGTGCTCTTGTCGACTCATAATAAATGTATGGAGGAAATAAGGTAAGGTGGTGTTTGGAATAAACCCTGCTATGAGTTATTGGAGTGCAGCCTGACCCTCTGGCAGTTAACATGCGCACACCAAACATCCTTCAGCCAAATTTGTGCCACCTTCTTTTCACCTTGCTGGTGGAGGAAGAAGTCATTAATCAGGATAAGAACATTTTATTTACCCTCACCAGCTGATCACTTTTGAAAGTCACATATCTCTGGCATTAGGATTTAAAAATACTGCAATAATACATTTAAGAAAAAAAAAAATACACCCAAGTTAATTACACTTGACGTTTGGGGCCTTTTAAAATGTTTTTTTATTTACTTCTTTTTTAGGCTACTTTACAATTTGCTGTAATAAATTAGAGCCTACTTTTTAACCTCAGCCAGCTGCTGTGATTGGCACATTAACGGTGTGTGCAGAGACTTTGAAGGGTTAAATATGACAATATACTGATATACAATGGGATGTACATGAAGTGAGACTTAATCAGAATTTTTTTAATAAAAGGTATTTATGTGCTATTTAAATTAATTTTCAAATTTGTCTAATGTCACATTGGAATTGTTGAGATTTTCTCTCATTGGAATTTGCAAAGATTTTCATTGGAATCTTGGAACTGTATCGAATGCAGTATTGTGCATCCTATTGGGTATCAAGTACAAATCAAATAGGGAAAAAATAGTTCACCGACAAGAGGGCCATCAGCCAATAAATGGTGCTCGAGATGGTATTACATCAACAATTAAATAATCTTCTTACAAACTGTACCTTTTACATAGAGGTTCTGAATTTAAATTTAAAATATATAATAGAAATGATGCTTTAAAAAATGTTTATGCCACTATTTAATATTTCAAGGCAGCTGTGTGAAAACAGTCCAGGTGCTTGTTTGGGTTTTAAAAATGAGCCAAGCACCCAGAGCATCACAGAAGTCTTGCTTCACGCTGGATCCTGCATGCTGAAGGTGTGTAATGGATTTGATCCGAGACAGTGGTTTATTCAGCCGTCCTAGCGAGAGTGGACCACAGCTGTCGCTACACATATTTCTTGAAGAACCTTTCTGCCTTGTAGCTGAAGGCTGTGAATTCTGATTTGTCCCAAATGACAGATTAGGGGTTTAAGGAACATCTGTATATACACACACAGTAGTGAAAAATGCGTGTAAGGGGGTTGAGAGGGATCAAGTTTTTCCTGTGACTTACACAGATAAACGGCAGCTGGCTTTGTAAAAAGTAGCTGACAAACATTTTTTTATTAAGCTCTAAATAGTTGCTTTGCACATTTACAGTTCGGCAGTACATATGCAACGTTCAAAATGATTGCTTAATAAGATGTATGATGATATTTTGCATGTTGTGTTTAATTTCTAGCTATTCAGTCTTCCAGTTGTTGAATTGATTAATTCTTTATAGAATTTTATCGTTATATACATTACATACTTTAATCTGCTGTAACCTAAAGCAGTTTTATATCTGGCATTTTATATATGATTATTCTTGTTAATTCAAGTGAAAATGTGAAAAATGCGCTATCGTCTTTCAGTTACATTTCACCAAAAATCTGTGTCAACAGTGCCAACTAGTGGTGAAAAAGAGGGATAACACTTTGAAGTACATTACCTTTGAGATGGCATGTGTTTTGGAACAGTGTGTAAGGTTTTTTTTATACAATTTTCACATTGTTTTGACCTTGTCTTTGCTTTCTGGGGTGACTTAAATTTGTATTTTGTTTCAACACCTTAAAACATAAAAACAAAATGTAGTAAAAATGATAAATTTGAAGCAATTATCTTGTAATGTAATGAAAAGAAGCTGGAGTTGTACAAAAATTGTCAAGCATTGCCAGAAAAATAGTTTTAAATGTAAGTTATTAGAGCAAATTTTAAAGAATTAAAACATGCCCCAGACTTCTAAGGGTTAAAATGTCCTTTAAAAACATACTGAGATCCTTAAATCAAGTCATGGATTTAATATGATGTTGATGATTTAATACAGTTGTTTATCTGTAAACATTGGGTCTAGTTGCAGTAGTACATGTAAGGGTGAATTCTGAGAGGGGGTTAAATTGAGTTCGAAGGTCATGTAAGGAATTTTTAAAGTGTGTCTCAGTATATCCACTCGCCCGCAATGAAATAAACGCTTTGCAGAATGTCAGGAGAGACTTTCTGTGTGTTTTACGGCCAAATGTGGGAAGCTCGTATGCGGCGACTCAGCACTGATGTGAGTTCACTGTAACGGTGGTTAAGGGTGCAGTAAACTCTGGGCCCTTCACTTTTATGATCCGAATGAAGTCGCTGCAAAGCAAGCATTCACTCTCTAACCTTCTCTACAGACTGCAAAGGAAACAGGCTGTATTGCAGTTTTAAATTCACTATTAAAATTTTGCCTTAACATACAGTCTCCCAACACCAACCCAAAATTAATTCATGAACACTGAGAGAGCCACAAATCATCCATTTTAGATGCACAGCCAACTTCTGTTCAAATAAACCTCGTCCATTAATTGTTAAAAATGTGTTCCTCGTGGTAATGCAAGGTCAGGTTTAATCATTTGTCAAGATAGAAAACTTAAAGTGCAAAATAATGGAAGACTATTAGAAAGCTGCTTACTAAATTGGTGCATTTTATGGGATAAAATGCGATAACATGTTTAACTGTCTGCTCATTCTAACTCAAAGTTAAGTGTGTGGAGCTGTGTGAAAGCAGACTTTTCAGGATGGAAGCTCTGATGCAGCCCATAAGTATGTGCTGCATTTTTTATTCAAATAGCCCAATGACAGGTGGTGATGCGTTGTCCATATTTTATACAGTTTGTGGTAAATCTCATAAAATCAATTTATAGAGCACTTTTCCAGACACTTTACAATTTTCTGAGCATTATTCCTTCACTCCACTTTCACACACTGATGGTGACAGAACGTTCCTGCTGTTTCACGTGTCCGTCTATGCCTATGGCCTCCTGCCCACCACCAAACACACCCCACCAGTCACATACATCCAGACAGGGCAATGTGGGTGAAGTGGCTTGCCCAAGGCCACAATGACAGAATGAACCTGTGGAGATCGAATCTCTAGCTTTGTGGTCCGAGGATGACCAACACCAGCAATAAACCATTTTCTACCCATTTTATTCAGATTATTCTAGAATAATGGTATAACCAGACACTGTCTGCTGTCTGATGAAATTATGCTGCACATTTATAAGAAACATTTCTACATTTTTTTATGTTTTCAGTTGTTCACATAGATATACCATACAGTCCCATTGCACTGTTATCGACCATTACAAAATCTTGCACAAACCTACTCAAACCTATCATTCTGAAAGGTAAAGACAACATAATTTTTCAGAAAATAATGTTTTTTTTTTTATATGTGAAATCTATGATGTATGTATAAGTGTACCAATGAGAGTTATAGATAGTAAAAACTACCCAGCATGGAGTTTAAAAAAAAAAAACAGTAAAAAACTTGCATGTACAGCATGTCTCCGCTGTCAGTGCTGATTTCTTGTATTGTTGTACAAAATCCCTTTAACCTGACATTTTTCCCGTATAAGATCAGCGTTTTCTTGTGCTGAAAAGCCTGAACACTGGGTGTCGCTCTAAGACTTCTAATAACTGAAAGTCAAACCCTGCAGAGAAAACAAATAAAAAAACACAACTCAGAGTGTGGTGCAGGTCTTTTTCTGTTTTACCCAATTCAGCGCTTCATTACAAGGCCAAAATTGTCTTTTGTAAAAATATCGAGCAATATTTTTCCCAAAACATATTTTTCCCCAACATTGTGTGCTATACTTTGAAATGTTGAGATGATGTTGTTTTTCCAAATAATCTTAAAGTCATAAAAAGCTGCCGTTTTCTTTGTTGATACAAAACTTGGGATGAAAATTTAGAAACATTCAGGCTTCTACAAAATGTCACCTTAGGGCTTGTTTAAGAAGTTCTGTTAGGTGCAAGTACATCCCAAGATGCATAAAAAATTTCAATTACCACCCAAACCACTTTAAGATGTAACAATAAAATGGGAAAGAAAGGCACTTCTATACCCGATGGCCTCAATGCTGTGTTTACTTTTTAGACAGTTTTGATGGAATGTTTCCCTAGGGCACATGCTCCAATGAAACCCTTATCTCCTAGCAAATATGCAGTGAAAACAGTGCCTTTCCTCTGGCTGGGCTTGAATAGAGACAAATGATTCCTGCTTAGGTGGGACTGAGGTTTTGTCAGGAGTTTTGGAGACGTTTTCAGTTCGACAGCTGCTGTCTAGACTGTCATAATTTTGCCGTAGGGCCAGTTCTGTTGAAGAGTATTTGAGAAGAAGTTCAACTGATCCTTGCAGCATGTAAGACTATATGGTCTCCATTTAAAACATCCATACCTGCCTCTGGAAAATGCAAGCAAAGAGGCTCGTATTACATGAGATCACAAACTTTTTTGTCTGGCATGAATATTGGAACTTTTGAGTGAATAATATATAATTATATATTAAAATATTAGTTATTTGAATTCACTGTCATTTCCAATATCATCACTATGTGTAGGATTGCAGTTTCTGTTAAGTTTGACAGTGAATACAATTTTAAAATATCCCTCTTCTGACATATTCCATCAAAGCAGAAATAATTTAGTATTTTACAATTAAAAACAATGGAAAAATACAGGTAAACAATTATGCCTGAATCTGCTGATTAACATTAAATAATGTAGCAACACATGGGTTGTGATTGCAATGAATCTTAATAAAACGGAAAGTCTTTTGAAAAAATGCATGAGTTTGAGGTTTACAGCAATACAAATGTACCATGAGTGTAACTCATCAATTTTCGTTAATTCACTGTTCCGTTCACATCCTGTGCAACACCATTTTCAAAAATGGATTGAAATGTGTGTGATACTACATCCTTTCAACATTTTCAACACGATTAACACGAGAACAAAGGACACACTGGAACATAATACAAAACCACTAAATGTACCCTTTACAACAAATATAACAGCATCTGCAAAATATTATTCTGGGTTAATGTTGGAATAAAAGTGGTGGTGTTGGGAGCAGGGCAGTAATCTTCACTATTTTGTTTCACCTCTAAAAATTTAATGTGGATTATTATACTAGGTGTAAAATATCAAGTAACTTGTCTTTTTTAATTTATTTTAAAGCTGCTTATTCATCCTTTGATACTCTATTGTGGTCTTGTTAATTTAAAACTCACATTCCTCAAATATTTTGACCTCTGCGTGATGAAAGCTAATGGAAAATTATTGTCTTCAGTATTTTTTTCCTGAGGATATTCTGTCTACCGCAGAGGAATAAAACACATTTTATTTTATGTGCTATATAAAGAACATTTTAATGTGCCTTGCTGATTAAGCATGAGAATTTCACATCAATCTTTTATTCAACAGATGAAAAATGGTCCTTTATCCAAAAATTAATTGTTTGGTCATGAGGCAGGGCACAGCTTAGTAAATTATCCAGTTGCGTGCGGACACTGTAGTAATTTACAAAAACAAGCATAAACAAATAAATGAATACATACATAAATACACAGTCCATGAGCTAATCGATTTTTTTGTACTTAAAGTGGATAGGAGAAGGACAGATTTCCCGGATAAGCATGAAGGAGCTGGCAAAGAGGGGGTTAAAACCACCTCATTATGTTTAAATTATATATTTTTTAATGACAAAATATCATGGTCTGAAATATTTAGGGTTTTGTTGCTCTTGGGGCATTTTGTTGCTTCCTCAGTTTAAGACACCTTACTTCCTTTAATGTTTTAATCAATACATCTGTATTTTGGACTTTTTTTAAAAGACAAAAACCTGCGTCATTAATAAAACATTTTATGCACTGTATGTAACAATCCCAGAACATAACTGAATAATCTAAATTTCCCTTAGGTGAGAATGTTGCCCTGCGATGGACTGGCGACCGGTCCAGTGTGTACCCCTGCCTCTCAGCCAATGTACGCTGGAGATAGGCACCGACAGACCCCCGTGACCCCAAAAAGGGAATAAGCGGATTAGAAAATCAATGAATAAAAAAAGCTAGAAATGTAAATGGTTATAGTTGAATTTTATAAACAATTCAGAGTTCATAAAACTAGTAATTTAACACATTTTAAATGAGATCTGGCAACATGACTGCCACATTCTTAACCCCTTTCCTGTTTTCTCCACACTGTGCAAAGCAATTTAAAGCAGCTTTGGCAATCGCAGAAAAACCAGAGCTGATGTGAAGTGAGCTGCTTGAGTAGCAAATGGTGATTATGCTTGATTTAAGCAGAACGTGCCATTAACAATTCAAGCAGTGTTCTCTCAGAGTTCTGCCCTCTCAAAGGAGACCCATTAGACTTCAAGAGCAAGTAAACATCGGTCCTGCTCTCTGGGGTTTAAAGAAACATCATCTATCACTACGTTAGGCACCTGCAGGTGTGACCTTGCTCCTTCAACACCAATGACACCCAAGCTGCCTGGCTTCTCCATGCCCTGGCTGAGGTCAAGTGCAAAGCATGATGGGATGTCTGTAACATTCAAGGATAAAGCAAAAAAGGTTCACCACACTGATGACAGAGAAGAACCTGATGTAGTTTTCTAACGCGAGCCTGCAGGGAAGTCTAAGAAGGACTTCAATGTAAATGTATAGAATCCATACTGAAATATGAATCCATATTGAAAATGTAATAAAAGAATTTGCACTCCAAACCAAGGAGCAATATCCGCTTGTCTTTTGGGAACTGCAATTCATTGACTGATTGCATGTGTAAAGTTTCTGATGTCATTATGATTTAAAAAGATTAAACAAAGTTGTTTAACAATAAATGGCTTCACCCAACCACTAACCATGAGTGGAAAAATACATCTGTGCTATCAAATTTTCCGAAAAACGAATCAGAAAATTTGTGTAAACGTATGAGCACAACTATGCATATATGTTTTACAATTTCTCTGTTTTTAAGTGTACTTTATAAATAGTCAAAGTTCAGATTCACACACTGTTGCTTAAAGAGAAAACTATTTGTGAGCTCCACGTAAAAGATTCAACAGATATGCTCAATGTGTTCCAATTATACCAAGGCCAAAAACCTCTGCTAATATTGACTCGGATGGTGGACAGGATATTGATGGACTTGTTTGCACTGGAAGAACAGTGGGATTGTTCATAAAAAAGGAAGCTTTCTGCTGAGAAGAGAGCGTTTTATCAGTCAATGTGTGCTGAGAGCTTGTGTAAAGTTGACTTTGTGATAACTTGAGCTGCAAAACCATGGCAGATGCAGTGTTGTGCCATTTGATCAATTAATAAGCCGCAAAATTGGAAATGTTTGAGACCATGCAAGTAAATGGGTGCCATGTTATGCAATTTTTAACGCATTTATAACACAAAACTTTTTAAATGCAATATTATTGTAAAACGTCTTTGAATCACTGTGTATTTTTAGCCTCTGCAAAATGCACCTTTTATCCCTGTTCCTCCCAGTCATGATTTTGCCATGCTCCTTTTGGAACTTGTAGTTCAGGAATCATGGGTAATGTGGTGCGTATTGGCTGCCAGTCGCAAGTCAAATAGAATGGCATGAAGTTGTTAAAATGAGAATTAAGAGATTTCTGTGTGTCACACGGGCTGGAAAGGAACAAAAAGTAAGCGCATCAAAGAATTCCGTGTAAGTTTCGAAATAAATCCACCATAAAAGAACAAGGTGCTTCATGCAGTTCAATGCATGAGTACAAAAAAAGAAAACAGGATTACACAAACATGCATGAAAGATTCTGAATAAACTTTATGTTTTGATGAGGGAACAACACTAAAAGATGCGTGGAATGTCACAAAAGTTGATTTATAAAATGGCCCCTTAATTTAAGACTTTAGTTGTGTCCGCCTTTGATTCTTATTTGCTTCATTCAAACCACAACCTCTCAATGTGGGCTTTAAGAAGCTAAGTTCAGAGAGGCCTTCTAGACCTCACAAATTGTATTTTCTACAGCCAAATGGATTTCTGAGACCGGCATCGTGCTGGATTTCTAGTCTGTCTGAGACCTCAGAAAATGTTGCTCAAACAGTTGTAGAGTAGCCATTTTCTATGCAAAAATACAGGAAGCTGGACTAATACATTGTTTGCCGGAGGACAATAGAACAGTCTTGGAAATTCAAGCATTACCTGTTTTATCAACTCTTATGACATGAAATTAAATTGGTTGATCATACACTTTACTAAAATCCTACGAAATCCCTGACTTTGTGCAAGACTATTTATATTTCTGCAAGTGTTTTTCCACACGTCCATATATATATATATATATAGGTAAATGTAGTCTCACATATAAACCCAAAACAGAATTCCTCCTGCATGGGTATCCCTCACAGTGTGTTTGGATGTGATTAGTTTCGCTTCAGCAGCCATATTTTATATGTATATCTAAATGGGGTCTTACGTGATGAAGCAAAGCATAGCTGACCTGGTAGATGCCCTTTGCATGGATCTGTGCTTGATTAAATCTGCATCAATCTTGAAGGCAGTCTGGTGTTGGTATTTATGAATAGCTGTGAATCTGGGACCACCCACACATTACAAGCCTAACAGCTGGACTTGAACAAGTCACAGCAACACATTTACCACTCCAAACTTTATAAAATGCAATCTGCATATATCAACACTAAACAATAATGTGAATATAGTTTTTGCTTTCCATGTTCATCTAGTTATTTCAGGGGGTTTCTAAAAACATGTATTCCTAGAGAAATGGAGACGAGAGTGGGGACTACAAGCTAATGTTAAAGTTAATGGTCAGTAAATATGACTCTTTGTTGGGCTGGGTCAGGTTCTATTCCTTCTTTTCACCAATCAAGAGTTGGGTAAAAGCATTGGTGACTATTACTTTTAATATCAAACAGTGGAATACATTCATTGTACTTTTTTTGTTTATAAAAACTCCATGTTAACTTATGATTTCAACTTATATTAACCATTAAGTAAAAAACTATTGTATAATGGCCCATTTGTATCATGTGACTCACAGTACACACTTTGCTGTTTTTAGTTTCTACACTAAGTTGCAAATCTATGTAGATGCCAGGGATCTCTCTAACTGTTGTTGGCAAATTACAGTTTTTTGGCACCTAATTAACTTAGACTCTCTCTTTATTTATCTCCTATTTAGCTCCTCCCCTGCATCTCAGACTACTGTAACTTCCTTCATCTGGTGCCTGGCTTTTGTGTTGCACAGTCAGTAGAGCATTGTTCTAACAAGGTGAAGGTTGTGGGTTCAAACGTAAGAACTGACGTCAAAAGTAAGAACTGACGTCAAAAGTAAGAACTGACATTTATTGCTTGAAATGGAAGTCGCTTTGGATAAAAGTGTCTAATAAATGTAACTGTTTCCCACAGTTCCCCTTCATATCCTCAATCTGGGTCCAACACATCTCCACATCTCAATACTGTTCTCCTCCTTCCTTGCTCCTGTGCATTTGACAGATGCTTTTATACAAAGCAACGTACATTTCAAGGAGTGCAACACAGTCTTTGGGTTTCGACCCATAGTCTTTTTGCTGCTAACACAATGCTCTATACTGACTGAGCCACAGGAAAGCTCTATATCTTTTCTAGTATGGAGGTCCATTCCATTCAGAGTTTTCCCTGGATTGTTTATTGTAAATAGACCCAGTTAATCTCCTCTTCCACCTGTCTATATATGCCTGTCAGCCCAGCCATGCATGACAGCAGACCGATGTAGGTGCACACTCCGTTTGTTAATGGTTGGATTGGCAACATCTTCTCAAGTGTCCTGAATGGTCTTCATTATGGCAAAGGTCCTTGTACGTGTATTCACCTCACCATCATTGATCAAGTTTAAGCCTATCAAATTACAGGATACAGGGCCATCAAGTAGTGAGATGCACACTCACATTACAAAAATGCAGGAATTCTATGACGTCTAAACCATTTTTGCCATTGAATAAACATGCATTATTCACAGTCAAACTGTTGACAGCGATTTTGGGATTTTTTTTCTCTGTGAAAAAATAACCATCATGTACACCTGAAAATGTGTGATTATTTTAACAGGAAAAACAGGTACAATTTACAATGAAAACTTACTTTTACCTCTGACAATGAGATTCATTCAAAGGTTTGATATTAAGGTGGGTCCCAGAAGGGACTGATTTCTTTTGACACCATAACTTTACAGCAAAAAAAAAAAAAAAAAGTGTCACCTGTGAGGTGACTACATCGTACAAAATTTTTTAATTAGTTGAAGTTACATTAACCCCTAGATGTCTGGTGCCTCTGTGAGCGTTTTTACCACTTTACAATATGATCCAATAAACAATTTTAAAAAAGATATTTAAAATAATGATTTTTTGTGGCAATATCTCATATCATTTTTAGTACAACCCAGCTTTTTATTTTTTGTACTGCAAAAATAAAAAAATAAGATTGATGTATTTTTTCACATTTTATTTGAATTACCTTGAAAATTATGTGCCATAACCCTTGTAATGTTCATTCAAAACCACAAATATCAAACAAATAACCTTTTTGAAACTCACACATTATATTGTAATTCAAAATTAAACAATAGGTCACATCATTCCTACCTAATTCAAAACTGCTGGTGGGATTGGCACTCACCGATTGTCAAACTTTCCACCACTCAAATATGTTTGCTCACCCAACTTCCTCCCTCTGGGCACTCAAGTTTATCCATTCACCACGTGACCAGAGACCTATGGGTGATATCATGAATACTATGTTCATAGCTCTATAGATATTGTAAAGATAACATACACCATACAGTGCCTGGTTTATACACTGTCTAAGAAAAGTTACAAAACCGTCACTTTAGCATAGGAATAGCAAAAAATAGAGAGGAATTAAAAGGTTTTGATTTTATTTTAGACCACATTTGTATTTCTAGGCAATATTTTCAAGTAAGAGAAACTTTTCAAACATAGTAGAAAAGTCTATGAATCCCGACTTGCCCTTGAGCTCTGTTTCTTAGCCGAGGCAAAGTCACGAAGGGATCAGAGCACAAACACTTCCTCTAGCTCCTCCAGGTGGATGCAGAGATGTTCCCAGGCTTAATCTCACCAGAGTGACCTCGATCTTCTCAGGGGCCTTTTTTTTGGAGAAACATGACTGGAACACCTTCCAAGGGAAACAGATACCTGAGCCACCTCATCTGGCTTCTCTTGATGTGGAGGATCAGGGACTTTTGCTCCAAGCTCCTCCCAAGAGACTGAACTCCGCACTAAAGCAAGATCGTCAAACTTTAATTCTGGAGGGCCACCGGTATGTAGAGTTTAGCTCGAACTTTAATTAAACACAGATGTTCCAGCTGGTTAGGTTTTGACTCTCCTGTTAGGAACGGTTAAGAAATATAGATGAGCTTGGATGCATACTGGTCATAATTAGAAATTTGTTTTTCTGGGTGATATGCTGAGGTGATTTTCATGCATGTCAGGTTAGCTGGTGACTTAAAAGAGAAAAAGTGAGTGTGAAAAATGAATATAGTATGGCAAGA
Organism: Danionella cerebrum; assembly: GCA_007224835.1. Lineage (NCBI taxonomy): Eukaryota > Metazoa > Chordata > Actinopteri > Cypriniformes > Danionidae > Danionella > Danionella cerebrum. The sequence continues at coordinate 80,813 of SRMA01025137.1, forward strand.
GATTAGTGAGCCTCTTTCTTATCCTCATGGGTCTCGATGTTTGCAGACCCTATATCAGATAATAGACTGGGGATTTTGCTTGTTTTAAAAAGACGTTTTCAAAACATGATCATGTCTCGAGGTGCATTTCACCTCTTTTACTGGTTCAAGGCCCAAAGGTCCTCATAAATGCAGGTAATTGAAACGATCCGTCTGCCATTGCATGACTAGAATTTCATCTTTAAGGAACATTAAGATATTAGTTTTAATATCTGCCATGCTTTATTCAGCAAAGGTCATGGCTTCCCTTTGAATGTTGATCCAGTGTACTGTATTAGTTCCATCACTAATCCTTATAGCACATGTGCCTTAGGGATGAATGGTGGAAAAGTGCCACCTATGCAAGCAAGAAGCTCAGGGATAAGTCTAACAGCTCCGTTGCCATCTCTCTCTTTCTCTGCTTTGGTGAAAGTGTATCATCACCGGACTGGATTCACCCCAGCACTTCAACTCAAAGGAGTTTTTCTTATTGAATTTCAGTCAGTGAAGATATTATAACCACAAAAGGTAATGTTACCTCGAGGCCCTTATTCTGTCTTGCTTTCCCTCGAAATTGACAATAGGTGTTTAAAGGATCCTTGTGAAGATGTAAAAAGTTTTTTTGTGGCATAGCTTGATTTTTTTTAGTACAACCCCAGCTTCTTCTTCTTTTTTATACAATTATTTTTAATTATTGTAAAACATACATTATAACATAGAATATTATTTTAATACACAAATTATTGTAACATTACAATACACAATAATCCCACAACAAACCTAATATTGTACAAAAAATAAAATTTGGTTACATTAAAACATATTATAGGTCTTGTACTTCCATGGGTTATCCCTTCTTTTCACCACTAGATGTCACTAATGGCACTGATTTGAGGTCTGTAAAATTAAGCTGAAAGACGATTGCTCATTCTCTCACATTTTAATTTTAATTTTCTTGCAAATTATGTATCATAACTCTTGTAATGTTTGTTTGAATTCAAAAGTATAGAAGCACATAGCCTTTTGAAACCTACACTTTAAATTCGAAATCAAAATTACAATAGGTGGGTTGTGTCACTCCTAATTAATTCAAAATAGTTTGTTTGATTGGCACACGTACCGGTGCGTGCAGAGACTTTAAGCCATTTGGTTGCTCATGCTGGATGTCCATCTACAGTAAGTACAGCTGGGACCGGATTGTCTTGATGAATTCACAGACAATGATTAGAAACAAAACTGATGTTTTCTGCTCTTTCTTTCAAACGTGACACGTGTTCATGTAGACAAATAGTTATGTGACCATGAATAAAATATTTATCCATGTTTTTTCTGTTGTCGTCTTCTTCTTTTCTGTTTCCCGTGTGGCATGGAGTGCATCTGTTGTACCGCAAATGCCAACTTTAGTCAGGGAGCGTCATTGCATCAATATTTCCTCGACCCAGTCGAAGAGCACCCTGCTGAGAAGCCTTCCGGCAGAAAAGCAGAAACGCTCTCTGGTTTCATTCCTCACAGTAGCAGCATGTTCCTCATTTCTCAATGTGCCAGTGGAAAGTGCTGTAAACATTAGCTCTTGGATTTAATTTGCTGAGCAATTCAGCTCTTTATATTTCCAGTAAGTACCCTCTGCCACCAGCACTATAAATATTGCATGTTTTTTTTTTCAATTAGTCAGCTCATGGCAGCAAACAGATGAATCCCAGTTACATCACCGTGAGCAAGATTGCATCAGTGGTCATGGAAAGATTTTGCACATTCACTAAAGTAAACAAGCCTTATGGATGATGCACAAGACTCCAAACATAACCTGAAAGTTATAGAATCCTTTTCCTAACATGCTCCTCCAACTCAATATTCATGTCAATGCACTTCACCAGCACAATGCAGGTATTGTATTTTACCACAAGACATCACCAAGTATCCTGGTGATTGATACCCTCTGAAACGGTCGCTGTACCCTGTTGAATTTACTTGCTGTCTTTCATTCGCTCGCTTCTGGAATGATTAGCATGTAACCGCAGCGAGTGTAACAGTAGACAGTAGAAGCAGGTGCCATAACAAATCTTAGCTGATAGTTGGAGTGGAACTTGCGTGCGTGTCTGTGTGCCATTACAAACAACAAAGAGGAGTCCAAACATTCAAACACCGCTGTTCAGCTCATGTTTTGGCCAGTGTACAGGATTCTGTGAGGGAAATGTGAAGGGTTGAGTCAGCACAGAAACATTTTGCTGCTTTTATTATGGGGCTTGTGCACTACTGACTGAATCCATGTAAGGGTGGCACTGTGCCTGGTGCATTTTCACCCAAAAGCACAGTTATTTTATTTGGCCAAGGCAAAGTTCAATTTACACACAAAAACTCTAAAATCAAAAGATCCCAGGTTCTGAGACTTCATTCATTTTCCAACTCACTTTTACCCTTTTAGGGTCAAGGGGGTCTGCCAGCCCACATTGGGTTAGTGGCAGGGGTACAACCTGGACAGGTCGCCAGTCCATCGCAGGGCAACATTCACACCTAAGGGGAATTTAGATTATTCAAATGACCTAACCGCATGTTTTTGGGATTGTGGGGGAAACCAGAGTACTCTGACGAAACCAACGCAAGCATGGGGAGAACATGCAAACTCCTTTCAGGAAGGTTACTGGCAAGCCTCAAACTCGACAACCTTCTAACTGGAAGGACACAGTGCTATCCACTGTGTCGCTGTACCGCCCCAGTTCTAAGAATATCTTACTTTTTATTCCTGTCATTTAGAAATGTGCAACTGGTGAAGGGGGCACAGCCAACGCATCATTTTCAGAATGCAGAGATGAATGCATCTGATTGCATGAATTTACATTAAATGGGATAACTTTCAATTGTTAACTCAGAGTTGTGTAACATTATGTGCCAAGTTCAAAAGATGGAAAGCCACAAGGTCTATTAATATGCACAAGAAACAATCCAATCAGTAAATAGTTTCATAAATGTGTTGAAATGACACAAATTAGCATGAAAGCATTGTTTTCAATAAGACTGGCAGAGGCTGGGATCAGGCAGGAAAATGTTTAGAAAGAGGATCTCAGTGCAAGTTTTGTGTTTTTGGAGAAAGACGACGTTCCAATACCTGATCCGGTATGCATTTAGATTATCTAATTTCTGTAGAAATGTAAGGCGAATTGAGATTTGCATGAACCTTTAGGTGGCAGGGGGCTCTTCCTCTGGGTCGAGGAAATATGGATGCAAAGATGCTCCCTGTCTGATGTTTTGCGGTGCAACAGATGCACCCCCCCCTACGGGCACATTTGTAACGAAGTTGCTATGAAAATGTGGGATTCTTTGGCTCTTTGACATCCTAATCACTTCATCAGAAGAGCCATGATTCATTGGTCATTCTCTTTGGCAAAAACTGATCTGATAAAGCAGTGAAAACTTTTTTGCTGTCATTGCTCAATCAGTCAGATGTGTGATGTGCCGTTGATGCAAGTAGTTTTCAACCGAGGCACCTTCTTGCACAAAACTTTGGATTGAAAATTCTGTGTGTAGACGTCTTTGGATAAAACCTGTACCAATTTCTGGCTGTTTAGGATATAACAAAAGCATTGATTTGATCCCCACGTGGCTTTTGGCAAAGGCAGCAAATCGATAAATGTCCATTTAATACTGTTGAGCTTGATCTGTTTGATGGTATTGATAATTCCGTTCAAGGTATTTTGCTACATTTTAGTCAACACACACATGATAAAAAGTCATGTGTCGGTGCAGTAGCATAATTAGTTTTAGCATAATTTTGAAACCGGATTAGCTAAGATGATGTTCTGGCCACAAATGAACCATTCCGCTGAAACCCTTTCAGACTGGAGCCTTTTTGGTCTGATTTTGGTTCAAACTTGAACTTGGTTTCCCCAGCAAAAACCCCGGGAGGTTCAGGCCCACAAACAAACTGGTATGTCCATTTTCTCAGGTTATTTTGTGTTTATAAGTTTGCTTGGATTTGTTCAACTACATCTGCCAACTGTAATTGTTGCTGTTAAAGTTTAGCTTTAGCTTCCCAAGTTCTCACAGCCTTGAGTTCCTTTAGGGGTGCTATTTATGCTAATCATGGCTGTAATCAATCACTGCTCTTTCTCTGCACCTCACCAGAAGCCATCATCTGCCTCTTTGATGTTAACTAATGACCCTACCAGCACATCATCTCAAATGCCTCTCCAGTGAAAGAGAAGTAGAGAGATGAGCAGGGAGTGAGGAAGTAATGCAAAGTCATCCTTGCAAACGTTATTAATGTAATTAATTTCACCACTTCAGGATAGCTTTCCAATATAAACAACTTTAAACTTGAGTCTTGTTTAACATCTGTAATTCTTCAAGTTTACATCAGAATACGTTTATCTGTTTTCTGTGAGATTTAGATGTATTTATCTACATTATCAGTTATTGGAGATTATATCATCAACACAATAGTTGTGGGATAATCTTGTTTTACATTTTATAATTTCTCTAGCAGTGATTTTTTTTTGATACAACATAAACAGAACATTATTGTGTAATCAAGTTCAACTTTGGAATAAAAGTTTTCCAAAGCACAACCAATGCATAAGTTGTGAATCCTTACAATAAATATGTAACATTTTAAGGATGGCATATTCAAAGGAAAATAAATTAGTTCATAAAGATGTGTTTAATGAGACCATCAGACTGTGTTAGTAAAAAAAAAAAAAACGCCAGCTTGGTTCTTTTAAATTCAGTTTTGTACTCTCAATTAAATAAATGACATAATTTATTTTAAACTTAAAGCTGATTCTACTGACTATATAGACAGCAACAGGTTTCTTTTCATTTTTTGCTCTGTGTTTCAGTTTATTTCAATCAATATCTACAAGGTTATTCAAATGGCTGGGAAATTTGGATTCTGAATCCTAATCCAAACACTTGCAAGCTAAACCCTGAACTGTGTTGAGTGATTGCCATGGCTTGTGTTCTAAACTTGAGGCTCAATCACTCGTCGCTCCTCGTGTTTATATTAAATCATATTGTTTACATCAGTGCAGCAGAAGAGTGGCCTTTGTTCCGCCCCATGTAGTGTTTACTTGAAAGCCTATAGATTCATGAAACAGTAAATTAATACAAGACACATCACCACCGAGCTATTGATGCATTGTTTAAGACGCCATGGCCTTGGTTATAATGTACACACAGAGTGTATCTATCTTTCAGTAGGTTGGAATAGGGGTGTTTAATATTCATCTGAGCCTGCCGTTGTTTTGGGAATCCTACATATGGTGTAATTATGTGGGTAATTTATACTTTCATAAAGCAGTGCCTTCTGGTCCTATGTGAATAAAGTTTAATGTGAAACAGACAGTGTGAGCGCTTCAGCGGTGCTGTGAGAGAGCGTGACTGCTTTAACTGCTCCCCTGAGTGCCCACCTCACACTGCCACTGTCCACTCCCACACAGACTCTGAATGTGGGCAGTGAGATATGGTTGTCCATCTAAACTCAGTGTTTCACACTTTAACACAGAACACTGTTTTAGCCAACTCTATAATTTTACTTTAAAAGCCATTCGTACAGCAGCCCATTATACTGTTTTTACATGAAGAAGTGGCATGCAGTTTCTTTTGCAAAGCAATTGTTGTACATTTTAAGTCAAAAAATGCTCAATCGGTTAGATTTGACATCGAGATCAATTCACTTCCATTTTGAAAATTTAATTGATAAAAATATAAGGGGTGTATACTTTTTTTTTAATGTTTATACTGCTCTGGCTTTCTTGCTTCACAGAGGTTTGAGTTTAGTTTCATGCGTTCAAAATTCACCTCACTCTGTTCCACAAATAGAACAGCACATTTTGTAACACATTTTCAAAGTCCTAAAGGGAGGCAATGTGGGGCCAAGGTTATACTTTTCTTTTATTGGAAAGAAAAGAGTTATGGTGCTTTCAGACCTGTTTAATTTGGTCTGGATCAAGAAGAAAAACTGATACATTTTTGCAATTGTCTGTCTTTTTGGTCATCATTCACATCACATTGCTCTGGTTCACACTAGTCAAAAATACAGCCATGTGACATCATACGGACCACTCATTGGTCATATAAGTCATCATACATATTTCTTTGACTGATTTTCGATTGGTTAGAATGAACGTGTACACTGAAATAAAAAACTGAGAACTGAACGTCTAAAGGCAACACAATCAAAATGGATTCATGGCAGTGCAAGCGAGTATGGTAACTTTGTTTTTGGATCAGAGTTCGATCATGTTCTGGTTGAATTTGTACCGATACCATCTCCAAAAGCATATCTCTGACCACTTTTTTTCTATGCGTATGATCTGATTTTTGTAGTTTGGTTGATGTTTTCTTACCTGCCAACACAAACTTAAAGAGAAAACAAACTCTAGTTCGAATGGATGGAACTAAACCAGTTAGGTGTGAAACCACCCTTTAAACGACATCCTGTAGATCGCAGACCGCTCAGTTGTTGAGCTCAGTGATAGGTCAGAAAGAATTATCACTGCATGCTTCAAAACATTTGAGCATTATAATACACCACATATTTAGAATAAAGCATAACACTCCATTGACTGTCTTCATTGTTTTGTGTTGTGCGCTCAGTTTTTCATGTTTCAGTGTTTCACCACTCTTTTTTATGGTGGGGTTGTGCATTTGCTTTTTGTTGCACTCCATGACAAGAATGAAAGTCGATGAAAACACATAGGTTAACAGTAGTAACTAGGAATAAATTATATCAAGCCGGCTCATACGCTTATCGAAATCTGTTAGAAAAGTGCATTTGACTGTGCTGCAGTGAGCTGCCATTTAAATTTTGCATTAATTACAGTGCTAGAGCAAACTATAGCTGCTAGAGCAAACATTTGATCAAATGAAATAATTTTTTTTTCCTCAAATCTTTGAGCTAATACAATTTATTATCTAAATTAGTATTAAATTAACACATTGTATATTAGCCAAAGCAGCCACCAGCATCAATTCTCATAAAACCAATCCTGGTTTAGACTCAAGTTAGCTTACCACATAGGCCCTGAAATACAAAAATAAATAGATGGGAAAATGGGCAACGTGTTCTCCTGTATAAGCTCCCATTGACCAGTGACAGACACATAGGTGATCTTTTAATCCCATTGTTTTCTGCTCAAGGTACGGATATCCTGTGCCCTGATTGTGTCTCTTCTATTTAAACAGTACCACTATGCATGTAAATTTTAATGGCAGTCGATGGTAAAAGACATCTGCACCTCTCGGACCAATCATAGACAACATAGAAGTGGTAAATTTTGAGGCTGAGTCTTAGTGCCCACTACTGGCTGGACGCCCCTGTGCTAAATGGGCCAGCAGTGGGAAAGTAGTGAGAAAATTTGCTTTAAAAATACAGCAAAAAAAGAGACTGATCTTTTGTATTTGACTAAATGCACCTGAACTGAAATCACATTATAATTACCACTTCCGAACTTAAGGAGAAACTTCCCAGTGGAGCCTGAAAGCAGTGTAATTACAGAGTTGTGGTGGGGTTCACTTGCACTCATCACATAAATACCATCATTCTCATCTGACTTCAGGCAACATGCATGAATCACAAAGACTGCAATCCCAGAGTTTTGGCTCTCTCTTTTCGTTCAGTCCAGATCAAAACCAGAACAGGTCGGCCTCTCTCGTGCTCTTCACAGTGTCCCATACTCCCCAAAAAGAGCCCTTGAAGTGCGGCATGGGAGTCAGCTAACAGATGGATAGAATTTGGAGGCTAAGGTCTGGCCAAGCCAGCTGGTGAGAGCTCACATTTCCACTGGCATGAAAATGTTCTGCTTATATCATCTGCAATCTGAGGAATTGCATTCAGGTGTTGCAGACCCATTTTTTTTTCTTCTCACAAGACCCCAGAATATTTTGGCAGGAAAACAAAAGAATCCTTAACTTGCACCCACATACAGCGAACAGTACAGTGAAGGAAACATGAACATGTCAACACATAATTTGCCTGGTGTTTGTTTCCTTACAGCTGATGTATTCTGTCGAATTGTTGAAAAGTAAAACACAGCTTATCATTAGTATGTTGTGTGAATGCAGTTACAATTGATATGTCAAACTCAGGCCCAACTCAGTTTCCCAACTTAACCATGGTTGTACTGAGGCTGGAAGGAGGGAGATGGAACAAGGGGTTCACACATCTCTTAAATGGAATGTCACTTGTAAGCCAACAGTGAGGAAGTGCCAAGAGTTCCAAAACACACCATGACTTCCAAGGAGATGAGAAGAGTTGAGCAGGAGTGTAGTTGACCTTAATATGTTGGTCGAGAAGATTTGAGATACTTAAAAAGATACCTGAAACTTAAAAGAGGCACAATGAGCTGGCAGAGATCAAAGAGAGCTAGAAGGCATGGGAGTCAGAGTTTGTGAACTGTACATCTAACAAACGTGGGGGAATAGAGGGAGGTAAAGTTGAACCCACTGATTGGGTTACTGATTCAGTGGGGTGATTGTATTCATGTGTTTTATTGATATTTGAAACATTATAAAGTTCTTTTCCTATCATATCTTCACTCAGACCACTCACGTAGCAATTTGAATCCGGTCCAGTTCTGGATAGAAAACCAGCTTTGCATGGTCCCAGTACCACATTGTAGTATGTTTCAGGAGTTCGCTCATCTTGACCTGCCCTGAGTTCGAGAGTGTGGGTAGCAGGTACAAGAGTACGCACTAGGTGACTGCCCGCTAGGTGACAGTAGACCCCTCTAACTTTGTGGAGGAAGGTGTGTGCAATTCGGACTGAGTCGGAGAGGAGATGGATGGTTCTGGTATATATGGATGGAAGTTAATGGAATAATTGACCAGTGGGTGTCACCTCCAGATTAACCCCTCCCAAAAATATTTAGGCAAACTGTCCTACATGACTGGAGCAAGCCTAGATTGGGGCCAGGCAACCAGACAAGGGCCACACACCGGGAATTGACTGGTCACAAATAAATTCATGAATGGTCACATTCGATTTGTGCCCAAGTCTTGTGTGCCACAATAAATATGATACCACCTCTTCTAGATTTGGCTCAATCTTGGCCCACATTCCATATGCTAGAGGCAGGGGAATGTCAGATATGCCTGCGAAATAGCAAAATAGGCCAGAGCTTTTTGAGGTTTACCCCAAAAGTAGTCCAATTGCACTGGACTAGGACTGATTCGTTGAAATAATTGGTATGTGATCACCAGAATAAAGAGAAAACAATACAGTTTCATATCAGTTAAAAAAAGTGTATGTTTCAATAATCGTTGTTCAAGGGATGACAGAGAGAAACTTCATCTGAACTGTTCAAAAGTTTCCATTGGTAGCTTTTACTGTAAATCCCATGTTTAGTTCACTATAAGTTTATTAACTTTCCCTCCAACATACTTCCAACAGCAGCATTTGGAAAGTGTTGCAGTTGTCAAATCACCTGTTCTCATCCAAGCAAAGCTGTCAGTCCATTTCCAACTAGGCTATAGGGGAAATTAGCCAATTATTCTGTAAAACGGAATATTTTACCTCAGTGCCACCATTAACCGATGAAATTTGAAAACAGAAGAGCCTGTTGCATCTACCCTTCAGCTCTTAGTTGTGAGATTATGAGCTTTCACCCTCAGCTTTTCTCAACAATGGCAGCAGGTAGGTTGTTGAATGGAATTGGTGGTGAAGTAATGAGGAGCCCGTAGTTTTGGGGACATGGACTCCAGGGCAGTACAGCTATGACCCATGGGAGCTCATTATTTACCATGCAACCCAGCCTCACAACCAAAGACAGACTCCAGCCCGTTTACACGTCATCCCTGACTTGTAAATAATCATAAAATGAATTAATGTGGTGCCATCGGCCTGAGCGTGTGCTGTTAGGACACACTCTTTATGCTGTAGGAATGTGTGGTGTGTTTGTATGGACGCTAGCTCTCTAGGGCCCCGAAAATGTAGGGTTTGATTGAGTTATGCTTAGGGGAGGATTGGAGAGATAGTATGAATGGTCCCCGTCTAGAGTGCTCTAATAAGCAATGACTGTAATGAATCTTTTTTATCAGTTTATGTGAATGCTCAAAAGGAGTGATTTATTATATTTTATTATACTAAATTGCTTTTGAAAGCCGAGCTCGTCTTAAATTTTATGCTGAATTTATTGACTTTCCTGTAGACTATAGTGATGTCATTTTTGATGATGTCAACCCAAAACATGCATGAAAACTGCTCTCAACCTCTGCCATCATTCTGTTCATCTAGGACAGTACAGTAGGCACTTAGATTAGATTAGAACTAATATTAATAAAACAAAACATTTTAACCATCAATATTATAAAAAATTAAATGTATTACTTTTGCTTTTGGCACGGCACCAGCAAATATAGATGTCGGTAGTCAGATGGGATTCACAATATTTTATAAAATTTGTATAAATTAACAGCATTTTGACCCTAGTGTGTCAGGGATTCAGTCAATTCCCTAGACACAAGCCATTACCAATCTCCCTCTGTTAAACTCACCTGAACCTAATTACAACAAAGAATCCATCATCCAATCACAATGCAGTTCCAATCACTCACCAACCTTATATCTCTATGGCAGTGTCTCCCCTGGATACTTATTTCTACAGTCTGTGGCAGTTGTCGTCTAGTGGATAGGGTGATTGACTGGATATCAATACGTCGCCGGTTCGATCCACTACGAGTCGAAGGTGAGATAAGTGTTGAAACTCCTGTGACAACCATGACTGTGGTGGCCTTGAGCAAGTCACCAGTTACCACAGTTCCCCGGGCGCCACAGCTATGGCTGCCCTCTGCTCCCGGTGTGTGTCCACAGTGTGTTTCTTCACTGCTGTGTGTGTGTGTGTGTGTGTGTGTGTGCACTTGGATGGATTAAATGCAGAGCACAAATTCCTTGTATGGGTCACTACATTATCTGCCGACGAACAACTTGTATCTCAACGTGAGCCCATCTCCTTTTGTGACAATGTCGTGGGTCCTGCTGTCCTGCAGACATCACCATCCTCGACAACTTCCTGGTTGAGGATTGTTGACATGGTGAGTACATCTTGGTATCAAGAAACATTTTACTTTGAATACTTTTTTTACTTTGAATAAACATTGTACAAACTGTATTCACTGCTCTTCCTTCTTCAGTATTGGGACATAAAGTGATAAAGCATTGAAAACATTGAAGTTTATTTTACTTTATAACTAATCCCACTGGTAATGTAACACTATGTGAAATTAATTACCACCTCAGCTTTAACACTGACTGGGCTGCTTATTTAACTTGCATAGTAATACATATAACTCTATAAGCTAATATGAGTCTAATTTGCTCTTGTAAATTACTTTCAAAAACGTTTTTGTGGCAATGCTTGCTGTAATTATTTTGTACAACCCCAGCTTTTTTTGTTGTTTGTTTGCACATATTTTTTAATTAAATAACAAAATTTTTCCACAACAATCTTGAAATTTATACAATGTATAAATTGCATTATATTTTGTTATTTTTTTTTAAGACAAAATAAAATAAAAAAAGCAAAGACTAGGTCAAAACAAAAATAAGCGAACCGGTGGCCAACTGCATACACTGTTCCAAGCACTTTTTGTTTCATCGTCCTTGTTTGTGCCCGAAATTCTAAAACAAGCCAGATCACAGATACTGTACTTCAAAGGTCTGTAAAATGAAACTGAAAGATGATTTTGCATTCTATTTTAATTTGAATCCTGCAAATACCTTACAAAAGTACTTTTTTACTTTCTATTACAATAAAATGTAATATAAATAAACACATAATGTTTAAAATCAAAATGAAACAAGGGGTGGTTTGCATCATTCGAACTTAATTCAAAATACCGGTGTGTGCAGAGACATCGAAGGATTAATACTGGAACATTGTTTATGCAGGTCCACATAATTGACACTATTAGTGTTGATTTAACACTAAGATTTGTGTGTTGCAGTGACTGGAAAATAAATTCAGACCAGTTGAGGAACTTTTCCAGAGCTAGGGATTTGATTTCATTCTCTGAACTGGCTGCTGTTTGCACACAAGGGCCCAAATCTGCAGAAATCAGGTATACAAAATGACATTTTGTTACTCCTGTATTAAGAATTCATAGAGTTCCTACCAACCAGTCAGAACCCTTTCTTTCCCTAATTCCTCACTGCTTCCTGAACAGCCTTAATTGCGATCACAGAGAGGGGAAACCACGAGCCCCTGTCACTTGCAATTAAAAATCACATTCATTTTGTGCTGGCCAGCACATGGGCTTTTTAAAGAGTGTGATTTTCACTGGAGCGATCCATCTGTTTGTGATCTTTATATCCAAGCCCCTTTTTTCCATATTTATTTAAATGTGGCCCATCATAAAAGGCAAGGGAATCAAACAATGTGGTGAAATGGCTTTTTGATCATACAAATAATCAAGATCTTGGCTGGATTTGCCTTTTTAAATAAATACCCGATTTGCAAAATATTAGCCTTTTAAAAAGTCTGTTTATTACCCGTATCCCTTGAGTCTGAACCAAGTACAAAAACACAGAATCAATTATCACTGAATCAAACAGTCGGCTGATTAAAGAACGCATCTGACAGAGGCACTGACCACATTTCACAAATAAACTTGCATTTCTGCAAGGAATGCATGGGAAAGTGGGGCAGAATGGACTGGGGCCCCTATGCATTTGGGGCCCAGCTCTGTCAGGTAATTACCTTTGATCCGCCAGCCGCTTAATAGCAAAGCGTATTTGTATAAATGATCCCATTACTTCATTCAGAGAAAAAGGGAGGACTAGAAGAAACCAAGCTGGGGAAAAAAATTCTATGTAACCCAACACTCTCCTGGAGTCATGAAAATAGATTTTATCACAGTCTCGAAGACATTTGGTTTTTATTTAGTGCCTTGGTGACGAATGCAATCTAAAAGTGGATGCATATGTCATCAGACACACTTGAGGAATAAAAGACTCTAAGGATTACATTTGGAGTAAACGTCAAAGGAGAAGACCTTCTGGGAGCAATATGTTGTGGAGCGTGTCCCGCCATTCTGAATTGTGTTGTAAAATAAGATTGATTCAGAGGCTTATGCCCTAATGAAGGGTGCATGACAAACACAAGAAAACTGAAGCCTGGGAGTGAGCTCGACAGCTGCTTTGTTTTGACTAGCAGTTTGGATTGGGCTGAATGCATTCAGTAGAACTGGGCCCGCAGTAATGCACTTCTAAGATGGCGATTACTTGTGATTGCTAGTGAAACCTTCAGAAAACTATTGTGTGATGTCATGGACACCATGCATCAGTAGTTACAGTGGTACAATAGTAAACTTTTTTAATTACATGTTTTCCCCATGCTCCCACATATTGGTGGTACTCTGTGATGGACTGATGACCTGTTTAAGGTGTTTCTCGATATCACTGGGCTGGAGATATGCACCAGAAGAAATCTGTGACCCTGACCCAAAAAAATTAATGAATGTGAATGAACGTCTAGTTGGTAAATTCGTTGTACTTTGGGATAGAGAACCTCCAGCATGTAATGCTATTTTGCATTCACCTGGGCATGAGTGCAAATGATTTTGGGTGATGTTTTGGAAGGTACAAAAAATTTTAGAGGTTACTGCACGGGCCTAACAAAAGTCTTGATCTATCACCATTTAGAGCAAAATTAAACAAATAACACAGTGGTACCTTGAGATACAAATGCTGCACGTTAATAAACATCCAAGATACGAAGGGTCTCTCGAAAAATATTTTGTTTCAGGATACAAAAAAAAACCTCCAAGATACGAAAAACACAAACAGTTCTGACATAGCACTGCATTTCTGGGTCCTGGGTCTCCACTCTTCTATTGATGGACAATGATAAAAGGTGCCGATACTTTGATCATTATCACACAAAAATCGTTTTAATTTGTTTTACATTAAGCAAAACATTATGTATAGAATACCAATAATGTGCTATAACAAATGTTAGAGTCAAGGGGTCGTAAAAAAATGTATAAAGTGGAAACTGCTGTTGTGTAGTGCAAGTTAGACGAGAAACCCAGTGTGAAATAACGGTTTGTCACCTTTACTTTTTGTTTCCGAACAGTTTTCACTTTGTAAACGTCGAGTTATTGCTTTTTGGGCACCTTGACTCTAACTTTTGTCATAGCACAGATCATACTCATGACGCCTTCTCAGAAACATTCTCTCCATCCCTTCATACATCCTTTCGATATTGTCTACGCATGTGCTTGGTTTTGTGTTGGTGTTCATAATTCGTGAAATATTTTAAGAACTTTTGTACGTAGTACAAAACCACCTCCGACATGTTCTGTTTTATTATCATTTATTTCATTAACAATGTGTAGGATTACTTGAAAGTTACTTGATTTTTCTCTGGTTTTACTTTTTTTTTCCAATTTATACTGTTGTTTCTGAGAGCCATTGCACGGATTAGGCGTTTTACATGTAAATACAAAAAGTTTTGAATGCGAAGGCCACCCTGGAACGAATTAATTTTGTATCTCGAGGTACCACTGTACAATAAAGAGAAACTCTTCAGGAGCTGGGAAACTAGCAGGTTCAGTTTTGATTAAAAGTGACCTGTGCTTTCATTTGACCATTTCCACATAATGATCCAACATAAATTACAAAGGATCAAGTGTTTTTAAGTTTCTTCCAGTCCACAAATAGTCTTCTGGTAGTCTTTTTACAGTGCATTGCTGGATGGACGACTGCAAAAGAGACATGAGATCAACTAGGTATTGGAATGTAGTTCAAGCTGCCAGTTTGTGCCCCTCTGTAACGGGACGCCAGCCACCCCTCATTAATTATCCCGAGTTATTCACAGCGCCACATGGTTACTGTGCCTTCAGCACCTCAGTCACTACACAATCTTCCACTTACCCCAATAACTGGCTTCCATTAGCACCTGCTCTTTGACGTCATGTTCGATCTCGGTCGTCGGGTAATGATGGGTGCGCTTCAAAGACAACATGTTGCGCCATGTTAGCGCTGCAGCTGTTTCTAGTGTCCACTGGCAGTGGGGGTTTCTGGCTTTTTGTGGCTCAGCACTTCATTTTATTTTATTGATATATACTCTTGAAATAGTATTTTCTTTGGTTATGTACTAGATATGAGATAATATCATTCACTTAGGCAGTAACTCTTGGAAAGATCTTATCTCATTCCAACACAAGTTGATGACGTCTCTTTTGCATTCATCTGTCTAGAGCTGATAAATTGGTAATGTTGGGGGATTTTAGATTGAGGTAAAACAAGAGCAACGTTGACTCAATGTTGCTTGCTCATTTGGAACCTTCATTTTCAAAAGACAAAAGTTTAGCTTAAATAGGGAATAAAAAGGTCAAAAAAAGTATTTGATCCCCTGTAGCAATACAATAGCCTCTGTACCTTAATTTTTATTTGCATAAAAGTCTGGGGAAAAATCACCCTTGAGAAGTTGGCATACCTTGTGTCAGCTACAAGAAATGTCAGACCTACTTTGTCTAAAAAAAAAAAACAAAAACACAGTAAAACAGTTATCATTTTGAATGGTGTAATACCAAATCTTACATTATAACTAACACAAAATATTACAATTATTTCTGGTATAATTACGCTGTGTTTTTAGGGTCAAACTTGGAAATTTCCACTCCTTTAAATTTGAAAACAACTCTGAAATGCTGCTCAACACATTTCTGTAATTTTATTGTTTACTACTTTCTTTATATAATCAAATGGAATCTTTAACTAGCATACAATACTGTTTTTTTGTAGTTTACAATAGCAGTTATTATCATAAATTAACAGATTATCACTGTATATTCATCTGATGAAACTGTTAAAACACATAATCTTAACATTAAAGTGTAGTTTTGTAATACGATTTATTAAATTTAGATTTAGATAATAATAATTAGATTTATTAAATGGTGAATAAAGAGACTAAAGATACATTTGTTTTCATTTCACAGGGAATGAAATTACAAATTTTAACCATAATTTTACTGAAAACATTTGTAAAAAAAATTACCATATTTAACATACATGTGGTTTATTTACAAGTAAATAAAAATGGCAGTAATATTTAGCTGTAAATGTGTAAATCTACTGGTAATGTTTTCCGTAAGGGAAACATTCAATGCGTGGCAATGTGACCAGGACAAAGCTCACCAAACCCAGTTCAGATTTGTGCCACTTTCAAATGAGGATCTGAATCTAAAACATTTATCATTTTTCAAATCTTTTTAAAAAAGATTTATACAATCCCAAGCATTTTTTAGGCTTTTGTGCATAAAATGTGATTGAGGGCAGACTTGAAATTCAGCTTTTCAGACTGCACCACGTCATTCATCACAATGTAAAAAGCACATTCCTTCTTTTGCACCATATTTCCTCTTAGAAGCCAATATTTTAATTCCTTGATTTGCATTAAAAATCACAAAGCATAAAAGAAATTATCAACTAGAACAACTATCCATAAAAACAAAGAACAAAAAATCTATTCTGTGAAAAAGTGTAAACATTAAGACTTATGGCATGAATGTAGCCTATATATGTAAACATTTTGTACCTCAACTTCACCCCTTATAATATACACACATTTTTAAATAAAAATCTTGAAGAAATAAACAGCTCAGGGGGTCCTTGAGAAATGGTGATTCTTTCAAGACTTTGGTGAAGTTTTCTGGTGCTTTGTGATAGTTGAACATCTGAAATTCATCCACAAAAGTTTGGAGTTTTGGAAAAGGATTCAGTGGTTGTTTTTCTGTGCAGGCCCCAGCGGGTCCCATAAGATCAGTCGAAATAAGAGTCTCTCCTGTCATGTGCATGAAACAAATCACTTCTTCCTTGCACATTTCAGAGCATTCGCTGTATGTTTATGTGACAGGATTAACATGTTTTACTTTAATCTAGTTTCAAACTCTGTTGCTTCAAAGGGAATTTATATACATTGAACACTAGTATATAGATCTTTAAGTATTTTACGTTTTTTTAAGGAGTAAACAGAGAAATTGTGAACCAAGAAATTGTGTCACCAAGAAAACAATTAGTAAATCATTGCACCATGAAGGACAGAGCCCATTATTTAAGCTAAATTATGGTTCTGCATTGATGTTACGGGTTGCCTTCATAGTCTACATAGCTCAACATTATCCTTATCAGACTTCAAAAGAAATGCTCTGCTAGCTGGATGACCAATCACAGACAGTATGTCTATCAATGCTGCATGTAGTTATCATTTTTGGGAGGTGTGTGCCAGGTGTTGAGGTCTTCTTGGTGTGAATTCATAAGCTGTGCATCACCTTGATAAAAACGTTTGTTAACCTTATGTAAGATTCAAAAACTCAAATGAGACTAAACAGGAATTATCCCTATAAACCCCCATCTTCACTTTTAAACATTAAGCTATGGATCTGATCCATCAAAACTTGGATGAGAACCTCCTTTCTGCTCATAGAAAATCCATACCTGGTCTATAATTTTACTCGTGTTACTCTAATAATTTCCTCTAGGTATTTAATGTGGAAATTAGCTCCAAAATGTACTTTTCATTTCAGAGATAATCTCTCAGGGGATTGTCCGAAGACATGCGAAATGTAGAAACTTTCATTTGCTTCATTTTTGTTCCAGGTGAAGCAAAACACAAAATGTCAAAAAGGTTTAAGCGAGGCCACGATGACATAAGAACATCACATTACCTAATGGAGAGCATTTTTTGTGCTGTGATCTCCAAATCTTTTAAGGATATTTTGCCTGTACATGTGGCTTTGCTCTTCATTGGAACAGTTGGCGAAAATCTGCACCTGAGAACAACCAAAATCAAATCCAGCTGTGGGTGAAGACCTCTAGGGGAGGATTGGGAGTCACTCCAGATTAAAATGTAGATGTTTGATGTGTATCATGAATACATCACCCTCCACCACCGGGCTGATATTGGAGATTAATCCCAGGGCTGTGGCCAGAGTAGAAATGAATAATAGTGGAGGAAACTCTCAAGATCAGATTCCGAGCCAAACATTGCTCAAAGAGGGTGGAGGAGGTAAGGGTTCCACTGACCCAGGAGCTGAAACAGCAATGTAAGAGGAAAAATGGTCTGGAAAATTCAACATCTTGTATGAAATGTTCAAAAGTATCTTATCCAGTTTCATGTGGTCATCATTTCAGAAACTGAGAACTCAAACTCCATTTGTTAAGAAAATAAAGTGATGAAAAATGACATGAAGCTGGTTAAATACTGGTCTTTCAGTAGCTATGTTTGGCATTACAAAAGCATTGAGCACGTTACACAAGACTTAAGGCAGTTTCAGATCAACAGGCATCTGATGAAGAACTTAACCATTCACTTATGAATATATCACAAGGGATCCTTTATAAATGAACTTCGAGATTTGTTGCAGATATGCCATGGAATAGTTTTTTATGTGATTTTTAAAATGATCACCAAAATGAAGGTCCTTCTAATGTTTTCATGACATTTTGTAATCAGTGAGACGGCCCTGTCTCCAGACTGCTTAAGCCCCACCCATTGAACCTGGAGCCCTACGTCTCATTGGTTGTACACCCTGACCACAACCCTAACTCCCACCTTGACTGGATGGACATTACAAAAAAATTACATTGACTTGATTGGGATCACAATGCTAACTCGGTTAACCCTTAGAAGTCTCTGCATGCACCGGTGAATGTGCCAATCACAGCGACTGATTTGAGTTACGTAACAATGACATGACCCACCTATTGTTTAGATATCAAATATAATGTGTAGGTTTCAAAAATTTGTTTTATCATTACAAGTTTTGAAACATGATTTGCAAAGTAATTCAAATGAAAATGTGAGAAAATGCACATCTTGTGTCTAGTGTTGAAAAGAAGAGTTAACCCTTGGAAGTTCAATACCTGTGATATGGCTTGTGTTTTTCAAAGTTCTAAGCGTAATTCAACCAAAAGGGCTTTGAACAATCTGATTCAAGTAAAAATAAATAAATGATGAAATAAAATGATACAGAAAATAATATAAAAAATGTGTAAATGAATAAATGTAGAAATATTTTACATTATTTGATTTCCTTCATCATTTATTTCTTTATCTATGAATTCTAACTATGCAGATTTGAATTTCAGCTTAAATAAAATATTTTCCTGAAGTTAACCATTCAGATAAAAAGCGCCAAATAAACAGCACTTTCTGGCACTTCATACTTGGGTCACGAATGGGGTCGATTTGATTCAGGGGACCTTGTAAGTTAAATATTTTTTTTTTGCTAATATACAGTTAAAATGGTACAAACAAATGTGTGTTTTATATCCCTCACATTCTCATTTACCTACATACTTTATTATTATTTAGCATTCTTAGGTATTTATCCTCAGTGTGGCCTTGGGTTAATTTAACAGTAGAGAGCTGCATATTTTAACAGACTAACCATTTGCTCTTTAAGACTTACACACGCTTTGGAAGAATGAATGTGAAGACAGGTGACCCTGACACCCACCCATGACCAGCATGTTATGGTAGGATGCCCATGAGTGGCTGTGCTGAAAGCGATGCCTGGCGGAAGCCCCTCCACACTCCCTCCGGTGTCAGGTGTCAGAGGTGAGTCAGGCTCCATAGCAAATGAAGCATACCGAGGAGGTGAAACCACACAGTTCACACACAATGCAGATGTGATGACCAATCAGAGCTTTGCGATTGACAATTGAATAGAATGCTGCATAGAACAATGTGACAATGCAGCGACCCGTTCCTGGTAGCACTGATAATGCAGGACAGTGAGAGATCACTATGAGGCTCTTAAAGGAATGTTTCTTTAGGGGAAGAAAAGCTTCCCAGCCACAGACATCCGAAAAACATTTTTTTTAATTGCTTCCTGAGCCAACACAACAGTAGAACGACATCGCTCTGACATGGAATGTTTTCAGGGGTTTCAGGAGATACTTTACACAGAAACTCTTATTGAAAAATGTGTTAAAAATGTTTTACTCATTATTTGTTGTTGAGCTAGAGTTCACCATGAAAACGTTTTGTCAGTTTGCCGTGTACTTTAATAGGCTCGTGAAAGAAAAGATTTTGAATCATGTGACATTTAGTAGTGAGAAGTGACATAATGTATGAATTTTTTATTAGAAAAATTGAAAAGTTTCTATGGTAGAATGGAATAGTGTAATAGTTATTGGATGTATTAGTGTAATAGTCAAGACATCATACAAAGTTTCCCATGTCATATGAGACAGCTGAGATGCTGGTTGCTATGGTAAACAGTAGGGTTGCAAAGACATTGTATATTATGTCAGTGACATAATGTAATGTACCCTTTGTCAGTGTAAGTGATATAAACCAACCCAAATGTCTCTATAATTTACCAAAGCTGAAAAATTGATTGCTAACAGTTTGGTTGCTATTGAGTCGTCAGATGTTTATTTTGTCGCTATGATTAGCATAAACAGATACATATTTCTCTGTGATGTTTCATTTTGAAGACATTTCCCATTTATATTCAATAGGTATCATAAGTCAATGGTAAATATTTAACCTGCTATACAGCCTAAGGTTCAAATACTAGGGTTCGTATGTTCTTGCACAGATTGACAACCTCCATAAGTGTGGTCTGTTTAAATCTTTTAGTGGTAGTAGTCTGAAAAGACATAGCAACCCAAGTCAGACCGGTTTGGATATTTTGGCAAAATTTGGTGGCCGTATTGCTTGAGTGGTCCAGGAAGAGATGCATTTAGATTTTTTTTCTCAGAAGCAAGACAAAATGACAAGCCACATAATAAATGCCTTTTTCTTTCATTTGCTTGTAAACAATGTCCTGGTGTAGATTCGGATGCTCTTGACTTACCGTAATTGAACAATCATTAGTCTTGTCTCAGGAGCTCAGCTATGGACCCGGGATTATTCATTCATTCATTTTCCTTCCTGCTCAATCCCTTTCAGGGTCACGGGGGTCTCTAGCGGACATCAGGCGAGAGGCAGGGATACACCCTGGACAGGTCGCCAGTCCAGACCTGTGATTAATTATATTTCATTGTCATAACTTAGCTGGATTATTTTTCCCCTCAATATCTTGCCAAAACCAGTCACCTGAAATATGATTTAAGTACACTTCCAGCATGTGGAGATGTAAAGCAAAGCTTTAAGACCCAAAGGTCTTATGCTGTCTGCTGCTTACCTTGAAGAGCTGCAAATTTGCAATTCAACACAAATGTTGGTCTGCACCAAAAAAATAAAAAAAATCTATAAAGCATTTTTATTTACTGACATGTTAAACTGTCATTGATAAATAAAGATTCATTTTTATTTGGTGACATGAAAAAATAATCTTTTACATGTTTAATACACAGTATTTCCTTTAAAATTAATTATGCGATGTTAGGTCGATTTAAGTGAAAAGAGTTTGTCAGTCTGATTTTGTAGATGCTGGGGGCGGGCTGTCATCTCAGCTGTCAATCACTCAGTGAGTCTCCGAGGACATCCACTGCTGGAAGGATGTGAGTGGTGTAGCTGTCAATTTAAATGAAGAAACTTTAGCAAAAGCCTTAAATTATTAAACCTTTTCTATTATATATTATTTTTAAATTCATATCACCATATATTTTTGAGATTTTACAGATAAGTATTTACATTTTGTATAACTGTTGAGTCAACATAACAACCACCATTAATCCTTCCATGCTTCAACACCTTATAGTGGGGTTATGCACTGGTGAGGGCTTTTCCATATTAAAAGGTTTCATCAGATTGTTTTCTATTTTATACTATAAGTTTGTACATGGAAATTCTGATGTTGACGTGCAGTTTTCAGTGAAACCCCAAATGAAGTCCAGCCCTCATCATAATTAAGTCAAGAAATCCTCCAGCCTTATTGTTTTCAAGGCTTTGCTTATTAATCAATGAAATAGAGGGTATGTCCTCTCATAAATTCTAATACTGGACAGAGAAACACCCATGAAGGAACCCGTGCAACCATCCACTTACACTATAAAACCACAGACGGAACGGTCACAGCGAGGTCACTTCAGCTGGTTTGCATTAGTTTGAGCTCTTACTCTTTCAAAGAGTTCATGGTCAAACAAATTATTATAAGATCCAGGATTCAACACAGTTATTTTTGATGCAAAGAGGTTTGATAGTTTCAACTATTGCTTTCTAGTATGTTCCATGCAATGTGGTTTAAAAATCAACTTGATGGTTTCTCTGTTCATGACCCTTTAATGCGATGGACTGACAATTTTTTTCTCTAAATCTTAAACTGATACGCTAAATTACTTTATTTGGGTCATGAAGAGTTGGGTGTTATCTGTATCAATACAATCCATTAGTGAGGAAACTGAAATAGACGGAGAATGAAGTGAATGTCCAAAAAAAGCTTAGTGTTGTTGATGGATTCTCCCCTAAACGAAACAGTTTGCTCAGTTTCCCAGCTGGGTTTCATGTGCTTTTGATTACTCTCAGCTATTTAGTTCCAGAAAATTACATGCTGCTTAATGGGCTTTTAATGGTTATAGGTTTCTCTACTTTTTAATGAGGTTCACCAGTTGGTTGCTAATGCCCTATGGATATTTGGCTCTTGTCCAGAGCGAGAACTGTTTTAGTCCTCATTGTAGTTCACAGCTCACTTTTCTTTGTAGTATAAAACCTCAACAAGCACTTCAATATTTCTTGGAGTGATTGCTGTACTTCACCATTTTCCTTAATTTATCACCTAATCCTTATACCAGAAGCCAAATAATTCCTCAAAATCACTAAGCATCTGTATTAATCACTGCGTGTAACATTTTGAGTTTAGACTTTTTGAGAAGGGCTAAAAGCGACAAAGTCACAAATATGTTGTTATTATCATTAAGATAAATTCAAATTACAAATGAGCAGTTCCGACGGTAAATGCAATAAACAACATCTCTCTCAACAATGAGGTATTTATCCGATGTCAATGGTCTTCACACTATTTCAGACATCACTTTCATTTTTGAAAACTGTAAATGTGGCTTTATTTGTGCAAAGCTGCTATATATGCAGTTGTAACCCGCTTCCTATTCCTACCAAAAAACTGCATGTGAACCAAAAAGAGAGCAGGTTTGCAACATGTGACATTTGTGACTTTAATACACCATTTCAGGAAGTTAAAAGAACAGATTTCAGTTTTATAAAAGGCACTATGTGAGTAAACACATGCATGGAATTTTGTGTGCACAACAGGATGCAGAATATCTGGATTTAGCTGGTTTTGACACAAAACAAAATACTGTTAGCTGAAAATTTGAATGTAGTTAGAATCATTGCTTGTAATATCTAATAATATGACTTATTTGTATGATCTCAGTGAAAAAAAAAACGCTCTTTTTGACGGATTTTGAGGGTTTTACAAACAATGTTAATATACCTGTCTCCAGATTTTCACCAGCATTTTACCTGATTTTTACCCAATCATCAAAAGGGGACATCAGATGTGTCAGGAATCCAGTTCATAGCCATGAGAATGAAGCACTTGCCAAACAACTCTGCACAAATCACACTTGAAGCCACTATCAACACTCACCAATCACATGCACCCCGGATCACACCACCCTCATATATTACCACTACCTTTTCCAAACTATTAATAATCCTCCCATGATCTCCCCCTACTGACCTACTACTCACCTACTTCATGATGGACCTCTTCCTTTGGGTGAAGCTGGTTCAGGTCTATTTCCTGGTTCCTGTGATTGTTTAGATTTATGCTGTTACCTTTGAAACGTAGTTATTCAGTACCTGGAACTTTGAAAAAAGCAAGATTGTGTGTGTTCACTTGATTTCCAGTCCGTTAAGGTATGGTAAGATGCCCGTTTGGTGATTTTGAAAGGTATTTTGGAAATGGATGTACTGTTTTTAAGCTAAATTTGTAAAGCAGCACCTAATATACATTATATTAAATTAAACATCAATGCAAAGACATAGTGGCTCTTGTTGACCACCCCCCCCAAAAAACCTGTTCAAAAAGTCACCAAATTTCAGAACTCGTCAGAAATGGTGGAAATGGACGTCTGATGGTGGCTCGAAAAGTAGGTTGCAAAATGGCTTTCGCCACACATGTGTAGGGTACCAAGACTTAAATTTAAATAATATGGATCGCGTTTCCAAAATCGACAGGAAGTCAGCTATTTTGCAAAAACCTAGAAAAATGTCCACCTTCACTTATGTCTTACTTTAACAAACTCCTCCTTCGCAAAATTGTGAAGCTTTTTTGACTTCCATTTGTTATAACTTAGCCATACTACTTCCAATCTGGCTCAAATTTGACATGTATATTACAGGTCTGCATCAGAACAAATCTATATAGCAGTCTACAGTGTTAAGTTTCTTTTCAAATACTCAAATTTAAATTTGTTACCATGCAAGAAATAGTCAATTCCAAAATTTTCGCCATGTTTTCAGTTCCATTAAAAGCTTTCATCATCTCGCCATAATGACAGGGTTGTGCTTTAAGGTTTAGGAGGAATCGTGCAAGCAATGCTTTAATATATCAATTTCTAGTCACTGACAGCTGTTCTAGATCTGTGTTTTGCTTTAGCTGAACTAATGCTTGTATTTATTACTTCATGTAAAGTAATATTGAAGTCATTGTCATATTTTTCCAAGAGAGGCTGTGGATTCTACAAAGTATAATCCACCACATCATAAATATGAATGCTACAAACTATAAAAGCGTTTGGAATTTAAGACGATTCATATTTCAGCTGGCAAATTCAAAGTAATTTGCATAATATGAAAGTCTTTATGTTTGTGTCTGCATTTCTGTTAAATTGCGGTTTTCATTTTTCCACTCATATTTTTATGTGGCTCTCCAGAGCTCTGTAGCTGCTTTGAGATTTTGAACAAAGCACTGCATGCTTTGTTCAACTATAAAATTGGATGAAAGCTTGCATGGAAGCTCTCAAAGGAGACAACAAAGCCATTGCCTCTACAAGGGAAACCAGAAAAGCAAGAGTTTGATAGATATGCCCACCAAACATCTATTGCTTCAATTTTATAGTTACCTACAGTTATTTAATAAACAGTTCAACATGATAATTAATTTAATAAAGTCTTTCGATTTTTTTAACTATAACAACCTTTTAAAAGTGTTTGCAGTGAGGAACCAAATATGTGTTGCTTTTTACTTAAATGAGAACAAAAAAATACAAGCCAAATACTTTGTTTAAAAAAACTTTCACTTGAAACAGCTAACTGATATTTTGAAGTGTATTCATATAATATAATAGCCTTTTTAGAGGCAACCAAATTGATTAAGTTAATCTTTATAATCAGATGCTTTCAAAAACAGTCTGATAACCCTTAGTCAGGGGCCTTTTTTGCTACTTTACAATTAGCTCTAATAAAACATTTTTTTGTGCCAATGCTTGATTTCATTATTTTATTACAACTCCGGCTTCTTGGTAGAAGGATGTTGGAGATGGAGATGCCAGGCAAGAGGTCAAGAGGAAGACCAAAGATGAGGTATATGGATGTGCTGCAAGAGGACATGAAGGTAGTTGGTGCAAGAGTAGGGGATACTGAGGACAGAGTTAGGTGGAAACGGATGATTCGCTGTGGCGACCCCTAAACTGGGAACAGCCGAAAGGAAAAGAAGAAAGAAGAAGATTACAACTCCGGCTTCTTCTTTTTTTCCCCCATACATACTTGTTCTTTACTTTACACAATAAAAATCCACAACTAACCTGCAATTGTACAAAGTATTTGGTTTTTTTGAGTAGTAATTTTTCCTGCAAAATCTCAACGATTGACAAGAAAAAGTTTTTATGTTTTAGAACAAAAATCTAAAGTATTGAGGCTAAATAAAAATTCATAAATCCCCCCAAAACCAGACGAATCTCTCCTAAACCTCATGAACGGTTCAAATCACTTTCACTTGTGTTTTTTGTGCCTTTGAAAACTTTGAAAAATGCAAACCATCTCACAGGTTTTGTACTTCCATGGGTTATTCCTTCTTCGCACCACTAGATGGCACTGATGCCATCGACGATTTGGGGTCTGTAAAGTTAAATTGAAAGGCAATTGCACATTTTAATTTAAATTATCTTGCAAATTATGAGTGATAACTCTTGTAATGTTTGTTTGAGACAAAAAAAAAACAAAACAAAAAAAACTAGTAAATAACATTTTAAAAAAGAGACTTCTAAGGGTTAAACATTAATTGATATTTAATTAGTCACTATTTTCAGGGGATGTGTCAAAGGTTATTTATAAACCCTTTGTAAAAAAAGGTAAAGAGTCTTTACTGCCTACAACACAATCCTGATTGGAAAAATGGTGGATTAAAATTTAGTTATAGTCCAGCCCAACATAGCTGGATCCCAACCCTAGTCTACTCTAATGCAAATGTGAATTCCACATTACTACCAAAAAAAGGTAAAAGTATAAAAAATGGATGGGTAGCAAACACTGTTGCAAAATATCTCTTTAAATAAAGTTTAATAAAGCTCTCTTACTCTCCCTCTCTTCTGATGTGTTTCTCACATGGGGCACTCTTCAGTGCTGAAGGAAAAAAAGGCTGGTTTCTTATTACCATTCCATGCAGTAGGAAAAGTCCCTCTCTGCGGGTCTCCTCTCTGGTGGAGTTTATATCCACCTCATGAGGTAGTCCTTTATTAACACATGACAAATCCACTGTGAAGGAAAATTGTCATCACATTATTTGTGTTGTGAGATGTCGCGCTGAATGCTGCTGCTGTATGTTTGTTGTTTTCCTTGCAGAAGACTAACACACTAAAACCCACTATGTTTGCCTTTGGATGTTTTGGTCTGTGTGTTTGGCTGTGGCGTGTCTCCTCAGTGGGAAAAACTGCTTTTTATACAATTAAAATGAGCTCATTGATATCCGAGCTCTTTTTGGCCAGCATGAGCTTCGGCTGAAGACATATTTGGAATGTGTTTACAGTTTGCAGCCAGACTTGTGCATGAATTTAAACCAATATTATTTACTCTGTAGAGGGCAGTGTAGGATTGCTGGTCTAAGCTACAAATGTTCCTGCCACAATCTTGCCAACCTGGTCTCTTTTCAGCACCATTTACACATCGGTTTTTAAATTTGTGTTGATATCTACCAAATGTTGAGGCATTCACCAGCGCAGACTTTTAGCTTTCAATGAATATATACCATAGCTGTTTTGTGGATGTAAGGATCTGTTTTCGGGACGTCTTAAGAGATTTTGGTTTTGGAAAACATTACTCAAAGAACTCAATGAAAAATAAATAAATAAATGCATAAAATCTAATTTTCCAAACATTTCCTTCCACAACATTGCGCTAACCTGACACTATTACAGAAGGCCCAGTGTCTGTTTCTGGATTTAGTTTTTACAGGCAGAAACAGAGGCCATGTCAGCAGAGCAGTAATAAGAGACTGATGACTGAAGCTCTGGAGATGGCTATGGATTAAGATTGGAATGATAATGCTTACAGCTATAGCGAACACACACAAATGAGCAAGCTTTGTTTCTGCTCCATTGCTGCATTATCTTTTTACATTATGTTTCTCCCGTGTGCAATAAATCAGACGATCAACGAGCTAATGTTGGACATGAAATGTGATCTGTGGCAGTTCCAGGTTATGCAGGTGCACCGACTGTATGGCTTCAGTGAAGGAGAGTCTGGAGCGTCTCAAGTTCCCAAATTGGAGACTGTTGGAGTTTGCATATTTTCTGCTTACATGAGAGTTTTTCTATGGTACCTATTTTCCTACAACCAAGGCATTTTGGGCCTATTTTAGCTGATACACACTAGCTCTACGTACAATTTCATGAGTTTTAGCCTCAGTAAGCCGTATATAAACTTTGACCTTAAGGTGGTGCAGCTGCCAGCTTTGTTATGTTGTCAATGTTAAGCACTGGTGACTCACACAGATATGTAGGACTATTATGTAAATCGTTGTAGTGCTGCATCTTCAAGTTAGACTTGCCATGATGCTGTTGGGTACCTTCAGGAGATGTTCGCAAACATTCAGGCCAATTTTTGGAAAAATATGTTGAAATCCAAGATGGCCTGCATTTACAATGGACTGATGTAGAATTATCAGGCAAAAAACCAATCCCTGTATCGCCTGACCCCTAGGGGGCACTTTTACTAGAAACTTTGATAACACTTATTATATATTATTCAAATATCCACCATGTTTGGTGTTGCTCTACTAAACCTTTACTGATATATAGCCTTATGACCATTTTGGCGAGCCTAATGTCATAATTTGATTTGTCAAATCATCTTGAATTCCAACTTGAAGTTTTAGTCAGCATAGTCAGAGGATGATCTGAAACAAATTTGATCAAAATCTTATAATCAGTCTAGTAGGAGTTTACAAAAAATAGGTTTTAATGATTTTCAAAATGGCAGCTATTTAGCTTAACATACAATGACGTCATATTGTCCATTAGAAATGGCCTAAGCCAAGGATTAAGGAGAATAAAGAATGTTTTCTTTAGACCATAAGGTTCAAAAGTTATTAGCATAAACACAAGTACAATTTTGGACTAGTGGTGGCGCTATATAGTTGGGCTCCAGATTGGGTCAGATTACTCATAATGGCTCATAACTTTCCTGCAAGCAATTCATAGGGCTGCCATTGACTTCAATGGTGTAATCGGAGGAAGAAGAATAATCATAGTACGAAGAAATGGAACAAACAGAATTGATGTATGCAAAATTTAATGTTTGGCCCCTAACACATTTTATTTGAGGCACCTTTCATGACTTTCAATGACACTTTACAGCAATTCAACAAGTGAGAAAAGTGTGATCATTATAAGCTTAAGACAAAATGAAAAACAAATATAACTGCAAGCAGTGTTGTGGGGCCAAGCATCCAGAAAGCAAAATGTGAGCAGAAGTACCATCAAATTAAAAACAAAAGACAAATCTACTCAAGGCGTGGTAAAATGAAACCGATCGAATTGAGCGATATGTTATGATTTTTAAAATGTTATGATTTTTGACCATTTAGTCGCGCTCTTAGTAACTTCTGTTTCGGGGTCAGCCTTTGGTACTGATGACTTACAACAAATATGGCTCAGCTTCGGAAACCACTTGACCCAACAGCATCACAATCATCATGGTTCTTATCGAAAACGATAACTGCAATCAACACGATACGAATAAGTTTTTCCAAGCAAGGTCTAAGGATATTCCTATTCAAATTTGGTGAGAATCAGACAAACGGTC
The DNA here is from genome assembly GCA_007224835.1 of Danionella cerebrum. Lineage (NCBI taxonomy): Eukaryota > Metazoa > Chordata > Actinopteri > Cypriniformes > Danionidae > Danionella > Danionella cerebrum. Next base: position 109,990 of record SRMA01025137.1, read on the forward strand.
TGGGTGGAGTTAGAAAGAGAAAGGTTTTCAGCCAATTCAACATGGCAGACAGGAAGTTCAATCAACTATGGTAAATCTTATATCTATGTTCTCGCTCGACTTAAGGAACAAAACTGGATGAGATTTTTGACAATAAGCTAAGGCTAGCAAAAGTTTTCTAAATCATTTATATATTTTGACCACAAGGTGGCGCTGGTGCAAAAGTAGGTTTTACATAAACTGTAGGAAAAATTTTCATGGGTGAAAACGACGTCATATGGTCGTCTTGAGCCAAGGAAACAGATTCGTCTTGAGCCAAGGAATCAACGGAGGGTGGAATTTTGTTTATACGACTTACAGTTCAAAAGTTATTAGCATAAACGTGGTTGTTACTTTGGCCTATTGGTGGCTCTAGACGGTTTGATTTGGAGGCTTTAAATTTGGTCAGCTTATAGTTCAGAAGCTTGGCATTAAGTGGGCAAAATTCATAACTTTCTCGCAAACGGTTTGACTTCGCGGCGGAAGTGGAAGAATAATAATAATAGGAAGAAATGGAACAAACACATTAGGTGCCTTCGCAACTTTGCTGCTTGGCCCCTAAAAAAAAAGAGGAGTTAACAATCCCTACACAGCCATCTTTATTGTATGGAAGCCTGCCTAAGAAATAATGTTTTAATTTTGTTTTGAAAGGTGTGAAAGATGAAATGTTACACACTCAAACAGGAAACTTGTTCCACAATTAAAGGTTATTTGACTTTGTAGATCCTTTTATAATGTACATATCACATTTTTGATTAGGATTAATTGTAAAAGATTCAGAGCAAAATAATAAAAAAAATGACAGCAATTGTCATTTAAAATTATATTGTCAAAAAATGTAAGTTACCTTAAAAGTTAAAATAAAACCTGACAACTGATTAGAAATAGAGAAACACAAAGATGTCATAGTGATTTTTTGTGGGAATCCAGTTGTGATCCATTTCAGAGCTTTGCAATGTGTGCTGTCCATGAATTGCGCATATAAGATTGCTTTCAAAATATATTTATTGATTTTTAGAATGTATTTAACTGCAACAAAATTCTAGAGTACGGTAAATAGTGCTGATAGGATGCCACCTGAGTCACATGTTCAGTTGTGCAATTTCTCTGCTGCTAGATATTAATTAGATAGTCAATTGTCAGCGTAATACAAAAGAGTGGAGCAATTAAGAATGACAGCAGGTCAACCATGAAGTGATTTTCCACCAAATTTACAAGAGTAGGGGTCAACAAAAGCTAAAGAGTCACAGAGGCTGCCAACTTTCTTCAGCAATACAAAGAGATGGATACAGTGGTGTAAATTGTACCAGAGGAGTTGAAGCTTGTGTACTGTACATTAGCTACAAACAGAGCCTTATGGATTAAATTTTGTGGGAGCAAGAAGACCCACAAGAACTTTTTTAGTTCTTGAAATCTCAAAACTCTCTCTCTCTCTCTCTCTCTCTCTCTCTCTCTCTCTCTCTCTCTCTCTCTCTCTCTCTATATATATATATATATATATATATATATATATATATATATATATATATATCAGAGCTCTGAAGTTGTGCAAGTTTGTATGCCTGATTATTTATTATTTTGTCACTCTCAGAAACACAAGATGTTCTTTGATCAGCTGCCAAAAAACTCATCATTCCAAAAGAGACTGTGACATTTCATCTGCGATTTAATGCTGCTCACATTCTGACCCTTGTATATTGCAAGAAGCCGACCGAATAACTAAGTGAGTCGTAAACCTCTGCCTTGTCATTCAGAGGGATACGACTCTGATCAACATCTCTATTTAAAATTCCAGGTCATTCATTAACCTTAAAATAAAGCACTTGCATGTTAACCTTAGGAGAGTGCCCAAATTTCACCACAACTTGGCACCCAGTTCAATTTAGAGTGTACCGATAATGTCAACCGCAAAAGATTACTCCCAAAGAGATAAGAAGAAAAAAGATTTGATTCCTAAAGGAAATAGTTCAGTCATGTTGTCAGCCAATCACTCATCAACAGCACTGCAGCAACCAATAATGGATCTTGTGTCTTAAAGAAGCTTCAATCTTTTTGGCTAATTGCGTGTGATCTCTTTTTATCGAACAAAACTCACACAGTGCAAAATGTGAACTGATTTTTATTGAAGTCTTTCCAAGTCAAAGGGATGAAGTCCGGGTCAAGTCATTGGGGTTCAAGTCCAAGTTGTGTCACAAGTCTTTTGCCATATTGTCAGGTTGAGTCTCAAGTCATAAAATCTCAAGTCTGACTCGAGTCCACAACAGATTTTTTGTCTGAACACAAATTTTTCTTACATAATTACTTAAGAAGGGCTAGATCACAAACTATTGGCTAGGCTTACTTAATATGTAATTTTGTGCCCCGTTTTTGTAATTTTGAAAAGTAGAGTTTGAGTTTTAAATTTGAAATTAATCTTTGTGTCTAGTCATAGTCTAGTCATCCGAGATGTTGAAACGAATCACCTTTCAATCAAATCTTTAGCTGTACGGTGATGACGTGTATACAGACCAATGTAAAGCCTCCTCCTCACAAAACACTCAAAGATTCCAGGAGCATCATATTTTCATGTTTTTCTAGCCTGTTGTTGAGGACTACAATCACAGTACAGTTTTTAAACCAAGAATGTGGGGAATGAAATTGTACTTGTGTGGACTAGATGTTTTAAAATAAAACAAATGAAGAAAAATGTGTGAAAATGTATGTACATGTTGTAAAATAAAATGTATCTTGTGTTTTACAACCAGAACTGGTCCTAGTGGTCTACAGCCTGTTTATCAAGAAGTGGAATAAACAAGACAAAATGAAATTAGTCCTGATCAGATATTACACATAAAACAAAGCCTATAAATAAAGGAAAGTGGATCAGAGGAAATACAGCACATTAGCCATTGGAAGGCATCTCGCTGGCACGGACACAGATGCCTTGTGATTAGATAAAGGAGCTGGGGCCCCTCCCTTTTGTGATTATACATCCTGTCGTTTGATTTAATAACACATGGCTAATTTCAAAGCATAGTCTAATCAGGTTTCTGTAACGTCATTATGAATATTTGATAAAAAAAAATCTTGGTTAAATCCCCTTCAGTTCAACTGTGGTCGAACAACTATCAACATTTCTGAAGAAAAACAGAAACAAATATTTGTTTAAAGCAGGCAATGGGGTATTTTTGCTTAGTAAAGGGGTAAAATTGACTCGTCCATGCCACTCTAAATATCTCACTGCAAACACTGTACAACATTGGGACTGAGCATCTAAGAATGCTTTCACACATGCCTAGTTTAGATCAGTTAAATCACACCAAAGTTTAAGTTTATTTTGGTACGAGACTTCCTCGAAGAGGTGTCATTTGCAGGTGGATTGTGTGGCGGTTCATTTGTGGTGAGAAAATGATCCAAACAGACCTAGATCAAAACTAAAACTAGATGATTAAAAAAAAAAGAGCATTTCGACCCAATTCAGTGTCTGTAGTCTGGGCGTGAGTTGTTATGGGATGATGCCAAGCTTTACGGAAACTCTTGCTTCATTCTCTAAATATATTGTTTGTCTTTAGTGTTTTATACAAATTATTTAATAGAGAATATGCACCTCATGTCAGGGGAGTTTTAAAGTGAGTAAAAAAAATCTATTCACACACTGGCGGTGAAGTGAGTTTGAATAATACTGTGTAAATAATAGAAATAAGGAAAAGCTGTTGTGCGATTGACTGCTTGAACTGATTTTCAAGGGGCATCCCAATACTTAAGCATGAGAATGTTTGTCACTTTTGTTTTGAATTAAGTACAAATGATGTGACGCACCTATTGTTTAATTGTGATTTGAAATATAATGTGTAGGTCTCAAAAAAGGTCTTTTTTTGGCTAGTTTCTGTTTTAAACGAACATTACAAATATTTTGACAAATAATTTGCCAGGTAATTCAAGTAAAAATGTGAGGCAATGCTTGATGGTCTTTCAGTTTCATTTTTCAAACCCAAAATTGGTGCCCTTAGGGCCATCTAGTGGTGAAAAGAGGATCTAACCCTTGGAAGTACAAGACCTGTGATATGGCCTGTATTTTTCATCTTGGGGTTGAATATGTTGAATAAAACACATAATACTCAGTTTAAAAATTTTTTACACAAAAGTATAATTTAGCAGTTACATCAAACATTGAAATGTATTCCTAACATGGATTATATATTTATTATTCATATTATTGTATAATTTCCCATTGTAAGTAGGATGTGGATAAAGGGCAGTGGTGTGCCAATAACAAAATAATTGTTAATGTGATTCACAGTTTATGATTGGTCACCTGACGCACTGATGATGGCTGAGGAAGGTGGGCTAAATGCCCTCTCTGTTTGTTTGCGGCTGCTGTCAGACCTGGTCTTCACCTCTGGTGACCTCTATGCTCTTCAAAGCCCCGCACCACCAGCTTCTTGCCCTGCTCTTACTCGTAATTACATGCTTCGAGGCCTGGTGCCTGCCAGGGGCCTCCGTCTATGCCCTTAAAGAGCTCCACTTCAAACAGAGCTCGCATTCAGAGCTATTACATCAAACAATGCCAAACTCCTCATCCTGGCCTTTAATCTCACATCCTCCAGAGATGACCAAAACCAATGCATGTGCTCTGGTGTCATACCAGCTTCCATTGGCCTTATGGTTTTCTTGGATGTTATCAAACTATTTAAGGAAGCCAGCGCAAGAATGTGAGTAGGTTCAAAATCTGAAACAGTTCAATATCTTCAGTGACGTGAAGTCCGGAGAAGCAGTTGAGGATATGCCTCATCTGTCATCATGGAAACAAAAAAAATTAATGATTCTATTTATTGGACGGCACGGTGGCGCGCAGTGGGTAGCACTGTGGCCTTCCAGTTAGAAGCAGGTTCTCCCTGTGCTGGCGTGGGTTTCCTCTGGTTACTCCAGTTTCCCCCACAATCCCAAAAACATGTGGTTAGGTTAATTGAATAATCTAAATTCTAAATTTGTGAGTGAATGTTGCCCTGCGATTGACTGGCGACCTGTCCAGGGTGTACCCCTGCCTCTTGCCCAATGTGTGCTGGATATAGGCACCCGAAAGAGAATAAGCGGATTTGAAAATGAATGAATGAATGATTCTATTTATTCAGTAATGTGAACTTTATATTATTTTCATTTTAAACTCACAATTTTATTTTATTTAGCTGAATTTCACATTGGCCAGTGTTCCGAAATTAAGAAGAGATGTGCAATGAGGGAGCAACCAGCTGAGCCTCACCATGGATTGTGCAACTACACAGAATTTTTGCTAATTTACTAATATAAATGACGTTCAGTTTAGTTAGGTATATGCTACAGGCAATGGATCTGGGACAGAATGACTTTTGAAACTGTATAAAGTTATCATTTCATTTCATCAGAAGGAGCTGCAGATGGACTTCATGTATAAGTAAAGGCAATTTTTTTTTATTATTTTTGTAAGCATAACTTGAAAAATGTTTGGATGAACAGTAAATAAGATTTTTGCAAATTCTCTTGGCAATTTAAAAAACATATTACATTTTTTTTCTATATGCATTGTACTAATTGGTTTGCACTTATAAGGATCTCACAGTTTTTACTTTTTTACAGGTCTGAAAGAACATAATTTTAATGAAAATGATAAATTATGAGCATTTTTTAATGTTGCCCTCAAAACAGTTGGTTTGCTTGGATCCTGAGAAACATTACTTTTGGTTCAAATTGTCTTTGGGGCCATCTTTAATAACATATTTCTTATGTTCCTAATGGACCTTAGGACACAAACAACCACTTTTTACAATAAAAAAAAAGAAAAAATTGTTTCTCTTTTGTATTGTTTCTTCTACTCATGTCTAAAAAATAAAGCACCTTTTGGTTTCTCAGTTCAGAGCCTTTAAAGTATGCACTGATCTGGTCTCAGTGGTGCATCCCACATCACATCAATTAACCTGATCTATTTTATTCTATGGCCTGATGACATGCTATTTTAAGCCAATTCATTATTAGAGAAGCTGTGCAGTGCTTCTCCTCTAGGAGGAACAATTATCTCTGTGTTTGACAAACTGTAGCATGGTTTTATAGTCAGCACCCCCTTGATTCCCTCTCTCTCTCGAAAAAAAAGACAGGGGTTGCCCACTCCCTTGCATAAAAACGTCTTATAACCAGTTTTGACTCACTCATGCTTTTCAGAGTGCAGATTGATCCCTCCCCATCACTTTACATGGGTTCCCTCCCCCAGGAAACACAGATGCTAGGAGAGTGAATCACATATGAGAATGATGCAAACAATTTTCAGTTGATTTTCTTGGTCTGAGAGAGCAGAAACAATCAGAAGAGATTCTTGTATCTTCGCTCTCTCTAACATGTCAGTCCCTGTTGATGACCAAACGTATGAAGAGGTGCTTTCACAATCTCCTGCTTTCACACCAAAGATCTGATAAAACAGCTCTTTATTCTCATTTAACAAAAACCGAGCAAACCCAAGCCATTTGAGACTCATAATACTTTATACGTTAACATTTATGTTTGTAAAGTAATTTTCTGTGCGCTACTAGGTGTGTTCATCTTTGATTCCTGTGTAATATTTTACTGTTGCAAAACATATTGTTTGAATGAGTGAGCTGATTCTAGTTTTGAAAATAATGCAAGATGTCTGTAGCCTACTTTTAAAGCAAGCTTGTTTCCAATATAGTTGATTATTGCGGGGTAGGGGGTGAGGGGCATATTAAAAAATTTCTGATTATAAAAATGTTAAAGTTATCCTACAGTAGATTAGATTTTTTATGTTATTATAGACTATTATCTACGATAATACAGTTTGCAAGAAAAATAAATAACTTTCAAGAAAAACCTTTACTTGGGAAGGAAAACACCTCATGGAAAACAGCTTTATATAAAAACCAAACTCAGCCAAAGTATAATTAAACATGATTTTTTATTTTTTAGGCCAATTTGAAAAGTAATAAAAAATCCCCCTAAAAGACTATTAAGGGTTAATATTTTTCATTCTGTTAAACAACGAATACATGGTGACAACATACACTTTCCATATGTTTGTGGAGTTATTTAGTGTTAAACTTCATTGATGTAGACAGTTTGTTTAAAATTCCAACTTTGACTACATTGCAGAAATTAAAATAAATCTTCACTTGCACTTCCATTAACCCTGGCTGGTTTTGCGTTTCACTTCCAGAGACCCAATGGATTTGGGCTTTTCTTGATTTATGCTTTCTACAGAAATCAGAGGGAAAAAGTTTTTTTTTCACTTCTGTGGTGGAAGAGAGGGGGGCCATAGATAAAGTCCTCGTATGTTTTTTTTGCTCTAAGGTAAAAATACTATATTTGTCTATACAATAAATCTCCCACATCTCGCCAACTGCTTCAAGGGAATATTACTAGAGACAAAGAAGGAATGCATCTGCTGTGTATGGAAATATATTAATGTAATGTCAACATACACTGTAGAGCTGGAGGAATGTTGGGATGAGATAGCGATAGTAGATATAGCCTTAGGACCTTGTACAGCCTACACAGAACTTGTTTGGAAGTCATCATTAAACAAATGCCAAGGTTTTCAATTATACAGTTTTCTCATTTTTAAGAGAAACTTTGTGGGGACATATTGTAAGAACATGATGTTTTGCTTTGAGAATTGTGGACCTCATTGCCTGCATCCCTGAGGAACTTCACAGGCCTCAAAGCATTTCTGTTTAAACTGGTGTCTACAACTGCATTGTTTGCACCAGAATTGTGTATCTGGATAATGTATTCCACTGTAACCCTAAAGGAGCCTTTGGGATTGCTCTGGGATTATTGGGGTTGGGGTACTGTTCTCGTAGGCCCAGAGTAGTAGCTTAGTGTGCATTGCCAGCAATACGTCAGACCTGTTGCCAGTGTATGTTGAACTCTTAAAGGGCTGCCCTTTGTCGAGGGTCCTTTTCATAATTTTTATGGACAAAATCTCCCAGTGCAGACAGGGGCCAGAGGGAGTCTGGTTTGGGGACCACGTGATTTCTGAGATGCTATCATGTTGACCTCATTTTGGGCTGCTTAAGGTGAAATGGCTGGGTTAAGAATCAGCGCCTCCAAACCCAAGATCATTGTTCTTAGTTAATAAGGGTGCTATGTTCCCTCCAAGTTGGTGTAGTGATTCTGATTCAAATGGAGGCATTTCACAAGACGAACGAGAGATTGAAAGATTAGATCAGTGCAGCTATCTTGTTCTAGTCCAATGTGGTAAGAAAGAGTTGACCTCTTAATCTACAGGGATGAGATTCCAGATACTCATGACCAAAATGTGCTGTCTCTACAGGGTTAGGCTCGTAATAGAGCAGCTGCTTCTCCACATTTAGTGAATGGAGGTGCCCAGGTGGCTTGGGCATCTATACCATCTAGTTTTGGTTGTGTCCCTCTGGGAAGAGGCCCTGGAGAAGAACTAGGATTGCCTGGAAAGATGGTCTGGCCCACAGTATCCCTTCAGATGAGCTTGAGGAAGTGTCTGGGGAGAGGGAAGCCTGGATTTCCTTGCTTAGACTCCTTCCTTACAACCCATCCAAGGATAAGTGTCAGAAGAAGAGAAGGAGAATAAGTTTATAATTAACTTTCATTCATTTTCTTTACCTGCTTTTTTCACAAGGATCAGGTCACTCTTCCAGGTTGTCAATCCATTGCAGGGGCACACTCATACCTTTACTCACACAATCACACACTTACTCCTAAAGGGAATTTAGAGATGGCAACTTTTATGAAAACCTTCCTAGAGGCAGAGGATGGAGTTTGAATCATATTACTTGGACTTGAGTCGAGTCAATAATGGTGGCTTGAGTCTCGACTCGACTATATGACAAAAGACTTGCCATTAGAGTCATTAGAGTTCGATTTGAACTCTAATGACTCACGACTTGACTTGGACTTGGAAAGACTTGAATAAGACTTGTTCTCATTGCGCATTCTTTGTGTCTGAGATAGTGAGACCAGTCACACAATCAGCCAAAAAACCTGAAACTTCTTTAAGATCTGAGATCATCTGTTGGATGCCGGTAGTATTTCTGACCAGTCTTCATTTCAGCTACGTGCACATCACAGAACTTTTTCCTTTAGAATCAAATCTGCTTTCAGGGTTACCAGGAACTGCATTGTTTTATTTTCCTTTAGTCCTGTGGGTTAAATCTCTTGTGATTTGTATTTTTATTAGATTTAATGCATAGGTTTCTGGCATTTTAGGGTTTCTGTATCTTTATACAGCTGGCAGATGAACCACAGGAAAGCTTTTAGTGCATTATCCTGCATTGACTTGGGACTTGCCTCAGACAGTTTTGGAAAAGTAGTGACTTGGTCCCACCTCTGCCCAGAGGACACCCACACAAGCACAGGGAGAAAAAGCAAGCTCCATTTACGAAGGCCACCATCTAGCCTTGAACCGGCGACCTAATAACGGAGAGGCATCATCCCTTCCTTCTACACTGCCATGCTTTATCAGCAAATATGAATTGGTAAAGTGGTTTAAGAAGCCACAACTTGGGCTATATATGGTACTTAACAAAAGGTTCTTGACCATCTAAACGCACCAAAAAAATTTGAGTGTTTTTTGTGGGCTAAAATAATTATATTGGGAGGTAATCTGCATATATTTATGTTCACAAAAACTGTCCGCATACTACGAAACTGAGCATGTGTGAGTGTTTGTGTGTCTGTTTCTTCTAGTATACACATTCTTTGTGAGATATTAGAAACCCACAGCATTCACTCAACAGGTCAATACTTGGTGTGTAAAGAGAACTGCATGGACCTGCCTTGCTCTGGGCCAAAACTCCCCATTTCCTCAGTTAAACCCTCTGACATTATCATCAGTGTGTCTGCAACTAAACAGTTATGCAGTTTACACACGTCAAGTTGACATATTATTGTTTAATTTTTATGATTTGTCATTAGGGTAGTTGCTCTATACTCTATACACACACAACACAGTGCAATGACAACCAAAGCATTTTCAGACTACTTGGATTTTTGGAATCTGCTGCATATTTGATAAAACTTGTCATGCCACAAAGGTGATAGATTTGAATACTAATCTGCACTCTCCCTTAACATTAGCAGTTATCAGCAAATGTGTTGTTTAGAACCAACCATCAAATGAATGAAAATGATATAAACTTTAACATGATATATATGACCAGCATCTGTATATAGCACATAAAAAAGAACTACTTTAAAACCACAAGTAACAAAAAGCCCCTAACAGTTTCTATACACTTACAAAGTGCTATAATAGTTCTTTAAAAACAACCAGTAAAAATCCAAAAAGACCTTAAGGGGTTCTTTATGGCTAAAAAGTGTTTTATAGCACCTTCAAACCAGTAAAGAGCCGGTGTAAAGTGCAGAGTGTATTCAAGATAAATGCTATTAGATCAAGATATAAGATCATTGGTGGTTAATTAATATTATGGATTAATTTATGGAATACAGTTTAGAATGCAGTTTATAAAAATTGGCCAGTATCTGGTGTCAAGACCAGCAGATAAAATCTTGCAGGCCATCATTGCTGTAATGGTGGTAGGGTCTGTTTTGATGAGCCCCTCCAAAAACAATGTATACTCCACTTAAAATATTATCTATTAAGCTATTTAGAACAAAGTTTTAAGATATTTTATTTTATGTTTGAATACAGTAGACTCTTTGTTGAGTAGTGTCTAAGCAATGTTTTGACGCATAGTCTCCTTCTATCAGTATGAAGAGATTCCTGGAATATTTAAAGGATTATTCCTGAACAAAAGTGAAGATGAGCTACTTTCTCAAACATGAAATGTCCTGTGCTCTCATGTCCGTGCTGGATAAGCTTTAGAAGTTTGATGCTCATATTACACATTCCCCGGCTCATCAGAAAAGATGGAAAAATGGGGACTTGTCTCTCTTTCATGCGCATATGAATGAACAAACTGTGCAGGTCTTACTTCTTGACTCTTTGTATGGGGAATCAGATACAACTCAGACACATAAGAGGAGCCCCCCTCTTTGGCCTGGGATCCTCCCTTGGGCTCTACAGTCGCTCCATTCTTCTGTGGGCCTGCCCTGCCGCCGGCTTCAATGGGACTGCGATGAGGATGATGCACTGTGCTTTAATAAGGCCTGTCTGTCATCACCGAATTCCAGCAGGTCACACAACTCCTCCCTAATCCTGCCAGTCATCTTTGACTTTCTGTAACTCAGTACTAAGGATCAAGTCTTGTACAAATGGACCCAGATATATATTAAAAGCCAAGTTTTTACTTCCTCTTTTTACTTCCATCATTTTGGTCAATCGGAAACCTTTAAATCAGACAATAATGGTCCTGGCCAATCTTAAAAGGCACCTGGCTGCTTCCGTGGGTGAGAGCAACACTCTAACGGGAAAACCAGTACCATCATTTTAGTAAACCAAAGGTTCTTTTCAAAACTCTTCAAACATTATCAGACCCCGTCCTTTAGTGATGTATACACTATTATATTGTGAATGATTTCAATATGAACATGGCCCCTAATAGTAAGAATGGAATCAGCGGCAAACCCCTGCTTTTCCTTCTGTTGCTTAATAGGAATTGATGGATTCTGTAGTTCTTTGGCTAACTTTACTAAAAAACTTGCTTACGCTTCTGTCTACATAATGATTTTCAATGGCTGGATTTAACAACTCCTTCTTCTACTACTACTGTATGCAATCATAGTCTCAGAAAAATCACCCGTCAATTGTGTCAAGTCTTAAAGAGGAATCAGCTCAAACATGTTAACAGTTGTGAGTGGCAATGTAAAACAGCAGTTTAGAAATACACATAAATAGACTTTTAATCCATCTCCAAAGTGTCTGGAGATATCTGGGAGATATGTCTGCCGATATCTGGGAACTATTGTTATCATTTACACTGTAAAAAATACGGTAAGTTTTACAGTAAAAAAGCAGCTGTGGCTGCTGGAATTTTTATTGGTTTACGGCAGGGCGGCACGGTGGCGTACTGGGTAGAAGGTTGCTGGTTCGAGGCTCGTCAGTGACCTTCCTGGAAGATGTTTGCATTTTCTCCCCATTTCGAAAAGCTCCTTCTTCCCCCACAATCCCCAAAACATGTGGTTAGGTTAATTGAAGAATTGAAATTCCCCTTAGGTGAGTGTGTGTTGCCCTGTGCCCTTTCCAGGATTTACCCCCCCTCTCATCCAATGTGCTCTGGAGCACCGGCAGACCCCCAAAAAGGGAATAGGTGGATTGGAAAATGAATAAATGAATGGTTTATGGAATTGTACTAAAATGTGTACGGATTTATATAATTTTAGTAAAAGCAAAAAAAAGCAAAAAAATGTAGTAAAAGCAGGCATGCATGAGAATGAAAAGTGCCTGGACGACACCCAGGGCCATACCATAGTAAAACTAATTATGTTATTTTACTGTAATTCCAACGGTTATTTTTTAATGCAGTATTTTGCTGTTAAAATTACATTTACAGCAACATTTTTACAGTGTATAAATCACAAATAAAATGCTTATATATTATTCTGCTTGTAAAACATCTAATGGAACTTTATGCCGGAGGTCAAGTCAAGTGTTTTATGTCTTTGATAGTTAGCAGCAGTCTGATTGGGTTTGGGCAAGTCTGGACTTATGGTGCGGTGTGGCAAAGTCATTTTGGAAGTCCTACCCGTGGGGAAGGATATCTAACAAAGTACATTCCCCTCTATACCTCTGGCACCAGGCAGTCCTCAGAGTAATTGAAATGCGAGGAGGGCTTGGTGGTAATTAATGACATTCATTAGGCCGCCTTTAACTGTTACCATTAACCTTCACAAACAGAGGGACATCACGTCTCTCTGCTTCCATAATTCCCTAAATTCCCAGAGTCAACCAGACACATGCTTTCCTGTGGAAACGTAGGCTGCCCCTGAAAATAGTTCCACTCCAGATGGACTTTCACTCAGTTAAACGCCATTCATTTGCCTGCTCAAAGGCTCGAGGTTAATTTACACCATTGTATCTGACATCACAGCTTTTAATATGATTTACACTACTCAACGTGCTTCTTTTCTGTATTTTGAGGGCAAGAAAAACCAGTATGGGGGAAATTTATTTGGGCCTCAGCATACCACGGCAAGCACTTAGTGTTCATTTATCACCACCGTCTGCACGGTAGCTGTCATACATGCATTTAGTGTTGGATTTACCTTTGCAGTTTTGCACTGGGAGTCCATTTGTCACACACATTAGCACTCTGCATTCATCTCCCTGTGGTCAGTTTAGTGCAGAGCGTGGGTTTGGTAGCAAGTCATTTTTCCCATATTAGTTATCAGCCCAAACACTTTTACCTTAACCCCAACCATAAGCACAAACCACTGCATCAATAATCATAATTCTTTGAAATTGTGCATATTTTCCAAAGCTCATGACATGAGAATTTTGAATTCTGTCTGTCCAACTGTTTATGTAAGTCATTTAGAACCTCTTTGGGTGTCAACAGAGAAGCAGTGGCAGCATAAAAGACCAGTATGGAATCACTGCCCCTTTAGAATGTTGTCACTGATCTATGATACAGATAATCACTCACTACCACTCTGCATACTATTTTCAGCATGGTTGTGAGAATACCGACTCAATGACACAATTGAAGTTGACTCCCATCCCCTTCCTAAAGTACCTTTCAATACTCAATACATATATAATGTACTAAATGGAGTGATATAACAACACCTCAAACTTTTGGAATCAAGTAACAAGCTGAAAACCAAATTCGCAGGTTTGAAATTGGTTAAAAAGTGCTCCAGAGCAGCATTTTGTCTAATGCACTCCAATTACAACAGCAGTTTTAAAGGATGTTGGAGTGCCACCTTGTACTTAGTCATACTGCTGAGGATGAAAGATGTTCACAGAGCTGAACACTTGACGAAATGCATTCTAGAGCTTTATGGTGCAAGGCTACATCTGTATTAACCTGAATCAGTCTCAACAGTTTGAAAAGAGTCCTCTCCGACCACATTATGTGTAAATTCTTGTATGGATTTCTGACTAAAACGTTGCATATGTGCAAATTGTATTCAAAAACAAAAAAAAATCATGTTTCAGTCTACACGTACACAATTGTATACACATTTTCTCTGTACATACATACATACAAAAGCATAACACCCCACATAGTCTCCTGCGTCATTTGCATACATTTAAATATGTTAATTGTGACACTTGAATGTGAAACAGAAAGCATGAACGTGGCCAATTCAAACAATAAACAAAACTTTTCAGATACTGAATTGACAGTGCTTTTGACAGTGGTTTAGAAGGACATTATTTTTATTTTTGACTTTATCTTTCCTTGTTAATAATAGTGTCATGGTGTTCACCATTTCCTCATCTCGTTTGTGACCTTTTCAGTCTGTGTTTAGTTCACACTATGAAAAAAAATTCCATTGTCTTGAATGAGATTGCATGCAACAATGCTCCTACAGAACTTTAGCTGGGAGAACTTTGACCTGCAATATAGGTTCACGTGATTGGCGAGGTCAGGTCCGTTAACTTTTTTTGATCACTCAATATGAAGCAAATGTACATTTTAGGTCAGCATTGCTAAAGAGTAAATTAGAGGGCATCCTGTTATAACTTACATAAGTTATACAGTGAATTGTTTATTTTTTTTTAACTGACAGTTTTGTTGGAAGGGTAAAAACAGATGCATCCGTGTGCTGTGAAATTCTGCGTTGTTCTGCAGTTGTGTGACTGCCCTGTCTGTTTCACTTCCTGCTTCTGCCCCTCCCTGCCAGTGTCTTTCCTAATTACCTTCACACCTGTTCCTGATTCTGTTGGTTGATTTCCTTCCCTTTATATTCTCTAACTTTGCCATGGGTTCTTTAAGTCTAACACTCCTTGTATGGAAGTCCTGTATATTACAGACTGAGTTCTGCCAGTAAGCCTTTAGTTAGTTTCTGTTTTGGTGCTATAACTGTCAGTACTCTATTTCTTGTTATACTTTTGTAGCACAGGCTCTATTAAAGCTTGTTTTATGTTTTCAAGTTTGTTTATGTTTCCTGTGTTAGTTTTATTTAGTGGTTTTCCCCCTCGTGGGTCGTGGGTCTTGTACCATTTCATGTAACCATTTTGAGTTGTACTCCAGCTCTTACACAAGAGTACTTTTTACTCCATAACCAATTATCATGACAAATAGTAAAATTTAATTTTTTGTATCAGGTTGCCCACTTTTATATCAAGCGTAACTGAAACATTTGTCCATAATTAAAGGTAGAAAATGAATATTTACCAAAAATTTTCCATCATTATCATCCATCATTATTTTACCATCACTGTGGTTGTGCCTGAATGGCTTGTTGGTTTTTAATGTGCATTCACAGTTCCTGTGTCAGTGCTAGAGCGATAAACTTAACTGAGAAAATTTTTTTACCATAGTAGATAAGCAAGCAATGAGCATGTCAGCTTGAAGATGGGACAGGCGATTGTCACAGGCATGGTAATTAAATCAAGATGTCTTTGTGACTAATTAAAGATTTTACTCTCTGGTTTTGCAGATCTGGCTCCGTTAAAAAAAAAACAATGTTTCCATTTCTAAAACTGTATTTTCTGTCAATGATCAGCTCATGTCGCACCAATGTTGTCAGTTCTCTACCGCTTGAGATGCATTCATTTAATGCAGCTATTGAGAAAGATAAATGATTTTTTAGAGCACATTTACAGCTGACTACCTGTGTCAAATAAAACACAAGATCAATAACATGCAAATATCTTCCACCGACAGGGCTCTCCTAATCTCTACTGGAAGAGCATTCCACATTATGGGGCTGTTGCTGAGAAAGCCCTGTGCACCCGAGATCTAAGCTTTGTTCTGGGGATGGATAATAGCTCCATATCAGATGACCGTAATATCCCGGCAGGGGTCAGAGGGGTACAAAGCTCAGTCAGGTATTATGGGGCCATGCCAACTGAGAGCATAAAAAACTATAAAAGAATCTTCAAATTAATTCTTAAAGTTCTTATGTGTCTTGCCCTCACATCATTATTTCTTCTTTCAGCTCCATCTTCTAAAATGTAAAAGACTCGGTCTGTCAAGGCACAAGCTAAACAAAAACAAAGAGCAAACGAGTCTGGATTTGTTTAGCTAACTCTGTGTGATGACTTTCAAGGGGTGGTAGGTTTTTAAGTGTTGTCTCTTTCTCACAAACTCTTGACCTTTAACACCATCCCAGCGTGTCAACAGCTGCAGTCCGCTGCAGAACCAAGACATGCCTGAATGTGAAGATCCCACATGTGCCAGAGCGTTTGATTATGCTGTTCCTGTTGATGTGATCTCCTGTCACTCTCCGGAAGCTGTGTTGATTTTAACAAGTCAGACTTGTAAATCACTGCAGAGATGTGGGCTCTCCTTTAGCCCCCAGCCCCTCGCTGTCTGGTACGCTTTCAGTGGACTGGAGTTTTAATAACTGTAGCATGTAAAAACATGAAAGCTCATTCCAATTTGAGAATGTATGACAGAACTTGCGAACAAGAGGATACTTAATAATAAGCTAAATCTAAAGCGAAATCTTAAAGTTTAATGCCTGTATAATTATCACGGGGTAATCGTTTATACCTGTGGCCATCAAGCTGTACAACACCTTGCTATAAATGCTGGGATTTTCATGTTCTTTTCATTCACTCCTCAAATTCAACACATGTTCTTTATTATTTATCTTTTAATATTATTTGTCTTCATTACTTTTTTCTTTCTTGAAAGCAATTGTAACTTGGAAAGCAATTTACCCCTGGGATTAATACAGTTTTTTAAATAGAATTCAATTGAATTAAATAATAAGTATGTGGTAAGGACTTGGGTTATGTGGAAGTGACATTGGTGAGATACAATTTCACACTCAGTATATTGAGATATTGCAGCAGCCAATTAACAGATATGACTGTTAATGTCATGTTCCAGCTGTTCCTCATTCATGAAAAAGATCTGTTTCTGAGCACATTCAACCCTGGGAATGTAACACTTTTGCAAATGTAAAAGAGTTCCACTTGAAGAATGATCCAAGGACCATTTGCATAGTGCTTTCTGGAATGTATTTGCAGTCCTAAGAGTGGATGTGCAGGACATGTAGTTTAAACGAGGTTGAATAATTAAATTCAAACTTATTTATGAAGCACCAACACAACAATGCTTTTTCTGACCAGGATGCTGTACACTGTACAAAACATTTTGGAACATTTTGATATTTTTAAGAAAATGGAAACACTGAGTTTTGAGGTCATAGTACTAGAAAGGTAACTTTTCATACCTAAGAAAAAGTGAGTAGATTTCGATTTCAATTAAAGTTTTTAATTGATCCTTTCTATAATTAGTCACCTGGCTTGGAAATGTTTATATTACTTTTTTTAAGGTTAACCCAATTTTAAATATTCATTCATCTTCTATACCCACTTGTTTTCAACACACACTTCACTCACACGTTGACATCTAAAGGGAATTTTAGATTATTGAATCAACCTAACCGCATGTTTTTGTGATTATGGGGAAAACCGGAGTACCCTGAGGAAACCCACACACACACACACACACGCACACACACACAAGGAACATGCAAACTCCTCACAGGAAGGTCACCGACAAGCCTAATTCAAAATTAACTAAGGGTAAATTAGCAAAGGGTAAACATTCTACATCAGAGCAAAACAATGATAGAAAATTATGATGTTTATTACGGAGCTAAATACGTTTATGTGGCTTTAGATCCCTACCATCTATTAATTAGAATATAAAATAAAGTTTAAAATAAGTCTTTAAGTTCCTGAGGATTGGTAAAACGATGACTTGCATGAAGTGAGATCTATCCACTATCTTGGTAAGAACTGAGCTCACAGGTAAGACAAAGTGATTTCTTGAGTTATGTCACGCGTACAGTGGCTAGGCTCGACAAATTTTGTTAATTGTGTTAATTAAAAGTGAAACATTGTCCAGCTTACTTGTAAAGTGTAAGTTTTAAAATTTCACAATAATTAAAAAGTTGATAAAATCCAACAATATTAATTTAGATTTACAGATTTTAAAGTTTTAAATTAATATGAATCAAATCAATCAATTAAATACAGCATCAGGGTTTGCAGTGTATACAACAGAAAACAAAACAATTCTACCTAACAAATCGCTCATGGAAATAAGCAGAAAACAAAAATGCACATATACATTTTATATACATCTACATTCATATATAAACTACATTCATACATTATAGCAGCTTCTCAAGTGAAATGTAAGAATCAAGCATTCACAAACAATCTGTAGAGCACACAGTCGTGTTTTAACCTCTTGAGCTGCATGAAAATGTACAAGTAGGAAGCTATTGTTTTTGCTTCAAACATAACAGACGAGAGAGACAGAGAGAGAGAGAGAGAGAGAGAGAGAGAGAGAGAGAGAGATTTGAGTACTCTTTTATGTAAATATGCAATTGTGCTCGGGGGTGGATCTGAAGTTACAGTGTGAACACAAACCTGCAGGGGATTAGGATGGGAGGGGAACCATGCTCAGAGAGGAATGAAACTGTAACACCTGGTTTAAGAACACAGTAAAATACTATCATGGAGCTTTTCCACTGGATGTCAGTTCTGTACTGGTTCGTTTATGAACGGATCTCTGACTGTCACATCAGTACAACACTTTATTGTGTGCCACATTGGTTAAAATCCTCTGCGATAGAAGGTCTGTTACTCACCCTTTGAGCAAAGTAGATTGAATATTTAGGGGACAAACTCTCACGAGAAATGTTTTGAAACAGAGTGGGCTCATGTGTGCTGAACTGAAGACCAGTATTATTGGCAAAAATGTGAGTGCGAAAGTTCCAAATAAAGTGAAAAGAAGCCCCATTTGAACCAAAACCACTGTTTATTTACACCGTCTATGTTTTTGTAACTCCTCCACAAATTCACGTTGCTCTGGATGTATTTCTCTCACTGGCGGCAGGCGATCACAGACATTATTTCAATCAGAACACACTGAACAACTGCGACTCGCCGACTGATCCAGATATTTAACCAGTCTGTGACTGACCTGCGACTCTCGGAGAGCGAGTCTTTGGTACTTCACACTGGGCGAAGACACGCAAATCGGGTCTAAAATCGTGCAGTCTGAAACTACCTTAAGTCAAATAAACCAAACTCCACTGACTATCATTTTTCTGCCATTTTAAATTTTATTTGCAAACTCCTCCTGGGCCATTTCATTTTTATGAAATATGTTCCATAACATTTATGAACCTTGTGGCTTAAAAAGCTAGTTCTTAGAATTTTGATTCGTTGAACCGCCTTCAAATATTTAGTGAGTGATCCTTGCACACACTCACAAAAATAGCCATAAGGCTATGACTCGCCAATGCTTTAGTCTATTTACGCAAAACCCTGTCTATGTTTTAACAAACATGATCTGAGGAAGTTTTGCCCCCTAGTGTCCTGAAGATTTAAAAATTTGGCATTCCGACCTGTATCTTTGCTTGTCCCAAAATCTGAAAATCTGACTCCACAAATTTTATGCCAGCTCCACTTTGTGGTCAAATGATTTAAACAAATTCAGAAAAATGCCAATAACTTTTGCAAGCTTATTGTCAAAAATGCCTTGGTCGAGTTGAAAACATAGATATTAAAATTATAACAACGATATGTCTTTGTTTTTCTATTTATTTCTTTTTCTGCTCACGTTTTGCCTTCTTGATGCTTGGCCTTATATCACTGATCGCAGTTATATTTAGTTTTGTACATATTCTTCAAATAATAATGCTGTTTTGTTGTCTCATGTCCTTCTCAAGCACTGTTCAATGGTGCAGGCAGTTAGTCAGAAAATATTCACCTCATCTTGGTTCATATGGAACTTTGCAGAAACCGGTGCCATCAAAAGAAAGGGCAGTTATGGACAGAAAGCAAAAACACATTGAACCAAGGCAACCTGGTCTAAGCAAGCCACCTTGATGAACATCATCCTTGGCAGCAGATACCACCTGTATCTGCTACTGGTCCTTGCTTGATGGAGCATAAAAGACCAGCAACAAGTCCAAAGAAGAAATAATCTGGCTCCAGAAATGGATCTTCTCTACATGAAGAGTGAACAGAACTGGTAAAAGAAGATAAACCTCCCAGAGTCAACATAAACTGGGGAAACTGGGACTTTTTGTCAATAATGCAAACCAAGCTCCTGCTCTGATAATATATAGAAAAAAAATGAATACAGTTCCATTTTCACTATCTATCTTCACATACTATTCTATTGCGTAATATAAATTGGTACACAGCACCTTGGAAAGTTCTCCAGTTAAGTTTTGTTTTCTAACTGGCCCGAAACAACACGCTGAAATGCAAGTCAGCTAACTTGCTTTTGCATCCCTGACAGCATTCAGTCGAGACCTGCAGATTTATCTGGTCTAGCCTTGAGAAGGCATGCTTTCAGGACAGGTGGAGAAAGGCAGCTGCCAAGAGAGCAAGGAGGTCACGTACGAACTGCTGCCATAACACGAATGTCAGCCATAAATCCTGCTGCTGCTGCTCTCATTTCACACCACGGCCCCTTGCATCTCTTCCCCTCACGCCTGCTCTCTTCCTGCACAACCCATCACTATTTTATTTTCATCCTTTAAAGGCCAATGAAGTAATTATTTCATAAAGCTACACCCCGGTCCAAGCAGATGACTGATCTTGGCCTGCACTTTAAAAGCTGAGGTGTGATAGAGTGTGGCCTGCTGGCTACCAGCACAGAATAACATGTCTGCCTCAAATTGGATGAACCTTGAATGAGAGTTGGAAACACAAGTGGTCAATGAGAGACTTCAGACTCTCAGAAGCTTGTCAGAATTAACAAATCAATTATCAGACTCTGTGTGAATCTATTTTAAAACAAATTAACTCTTAGAAGTCTCCACACAACAGTGTTTTTGCCAATCACAGCGGCTATTTTGCGTATTAAGGATGAATGACACAACCCAGCTATTGTTTAATTTTGATTTCAAATATAATGTGTGGGTTTCAAAAAGGTTATTAGCTTTGATATATTCGGATTTAAAGTAACATTACAACAGTTATGACACATAATTTGCAAGGTAATTCAAATTAATAATGTGGAAAAATGTGCAATCTTCTTTCAGTTTCATTTTACAGACACCAAAATGGTGACAATAGTGCAAGTCATCAGTGAAAAGATAATGCTTGGGAGTACAATACCTGTGATATTGCTTGTGTTTTTCAAAGTTCTAGCACAAAATAAAGCACAATGAAACAAAAAGTGCTTGGAACAGTGTATAAGGTTTAGGAGAGGTTCGACTGTTTTGTTATAAAAAATAAAAACTGTTCGTGCTCAATTTTGAGATTTTTGCAGACAAAATGTAATTCGCTGAATTACATTTTTGTAAATTTAATTTTTTTGTACAGATTTGTTTTGGAATTGTTGTGTAATGGTCAAAAATAATTTTTATAATAAATATATAAAGAAACTTGGGTTGTACCCCCCCCCCCCAAAAAAAAACAAAATTTTAAAGACGTTTTTTAAAGATAAGTTTGTAAAATAATGAAAAAATGGTCAAAAAAGCCACAAGGTGGAGTTTTAGGGGGGACATTCAGAACATTTTTGTAATGTTCAGGCAAACAATAGATATATGACATTGTGTGATCAGAGGATAATGAGACAATGACCTGTTAAGGTCCTACATATAATAATTGTATAATAATTGTAAGTATAGAACCAATTGACAACGTCACTGCAAAGTCAAGTAACAAAATGTCATGTACATTACACTTTTATAAACAAAAAGGTGTTCTTTTACAAACAACCCTACACTAAAAGGGCTTCCCCATTGCAATGGTCCGCATTAATTGCACATCTGTGACTCAGTATCACTCATTGCTTATTGGTTGCAACTGTATTTTGGAGGTAAGCCCAACTGTTTTCTGCAGTATTTTTTAAACACCTATACCCTGTCTTTAATGCTATGTAAATGTTCAGGGCATTCCTCACCTTTAGAGAACTTCAAGTGAGCATTATGATTATACCACTATGTCTCCAATGGAGTGCTGAATGAGATCAAATGTGTCTCATTGAGGTTATAGTATAGTAGTATAGTAAACCATAAAAGAGTGTCAAAACAAGGTTCAAGAAATGTGTATGAGACGGTCAAATACAGCAGCAGAAGCAACTGTAATCAAATAAACATAAATCAAACAAACTCTCCACATTTTTGGATGAATACATGTGAGGAATTCAGTTGACACTGGACTCTGACACATTGCTGTGATCAAAGCAGGGAACTTGAGCAATGCATGTGGTTTGCTCTCTGAAGGGCAGAAAGCACAGAACGGTTCACTGTAGCAAACACATGTATTGGCAGCATGTGCAGGCAGCCAGCAGATAGCAGCAGCTACTGCCAGATTGAACACATTCCTTACTGAATGTGACATTTCGCCATTCATTCTTGAATCTATCAATAACTCCAAAAATTATTCTGTAGAAACATAAAAAAATCTTTTTAAATGCCTAACTGTAGATGCAGGTTTGGATGCTGCATTTTTGTGCTGTTTGGAATGCAGCTATTTTTATTCTGACCAGCCATTATTTTACAATAATCTTTATTTTTAAATAATAAAATCACTTTCTATAAAACTACTAGATTACAGCACAGATTCCTTGGTAGCAGAGTTTGGCTGATCCTTGCACAGCTTTAAGCCTCCTACACAGTTGTTTCTGTTTCAGTTCATGACTGATTTTAAACCTTGATGGTTGAATGTTACAGCATGAATTATTTACCTAGTCATGGACTATAAACAGAATCAATTGAGTATACAATAAAGTATTATTTATATTTCTGATAGCATTGTTTGTTTTCAGAATATTTATTTGTTTAAATATAAATGAATAAAAAAATATTTGTTTAGCAAATTCGTGGCCCACCTATTCGTGAATTTTGATTTCAAATTTAATGTGTAGATTTAAAAAAAGGTTGCTATTTTTGGTTTTAAACATTACAAGAGGTGAATAAAATGAAAATGTTAGAAGATGCACAATTGTCTTTCAGTTTCATTTTACACACCCCAAATCGGTGCCATAAGTGGTGAAAAAAAGGGATAACCTATACAAAACCTGTGATATGGCTTGTTTTTCAAAGTTCTGGCACAAAAAACACAAGGAAACAAAATGTTTGCCTGTTTTTGATACAATTTTTAAATAGCTTTGTCTTTTTTGGGGGATTTATGATTTTTTTATTTTGTCACCTTTGATTTTTGTTAACAAACATAAAAATCCTGTATTTTTTTTTTGCTGCAAGAAGAAAATAGCTAATTATTATTTTTTGTGCAATTTTAGGTTTGTTGTGGAATTATTGTGTAATGTAATAATTGTAAAAAAGAACCTGTAGAGCAAATTTTAAAGTAGTAAAAAAATGCTCCAAAAGGCTGCAGACTTCTATGGGTTAATTGAGAGTAAAATATACAGTAAAAAAACATGTAGTATTTTACTATTCATTATTTAATGGCGTCAGTTCGACAAATTTGCTGCTAACTTGCTGTTTTGTTTTTCCTTTTATTATTTGGCCTGCAAACCATGTCAGTCCATTAGCGTTGACCTTTTGGTAAACTGACATGTGAGAACATGCATTTTTCCAGCAAGGTTAAGATCTGAAGAACTTTGTTTGGGGCTTCTCTGAGGACTGCTACTTCCTGCTGATGTACAGATTGAATGATTTACTGTTGCTCAGATAAAAGACACTCGCAAACCCGGCGTGCCTTAAATCAAACCACTGCTCACTGCTTGCCCTGCAGTCACAGCCTATACTTTTATGTTAAAGGCACAGTTCACCAAACACTTTCTGAAGACATTTGAGAACACTTAGCTTCCATAACTTTTCTATTCCAATAAAGACTATATCTCTTTCAAACATCTTCAATGTTGTTTAACAAAAAAAAAAAAAAAACTCAGAGCATTTGAAAAATCCTGAAGGGATGAACTACTGCTTTAAACACTGCAAAGCCCCCCGAAGAGGGTTCAGAACAGAGCCTACTATACACACAGATCATAAAAAGACCGAAGACATTAACAGCTGTCTGTGCCTTTTTGGGCTATAAATAGAAAAATGCTAATAAACATTTATGGTGTGGTTATAAATTTGCTCCTGTAGAAATGGTGGACTATAGGTTCTGTTATCTTCTGCAATGTCATCTAAATGCCCTGTGGAGTTAAAGGCATTACTCATCTAGCGGGCGTGTGGCCACACCCCCTGGCAGTCATGCCCTCTTCTTCCGGCCAATTAGAAGATGGGAGTGGAACTGTCTTTCACCGTGTTTGTCCTCTCAGGATTTCCTAAAAATGCTCACATATTTGGTTACCCAAGCTTCAAACAATGGGAGGCCATACTTATTTTAGATTATTAAAACTGTAGCCTCTTAAAAAGTTTTTATTTCATATTTAACAGTTGTATTTCTTTAGAATAGCTAGAAAATGCCTTTGAAAAAAAAATGCTTAATTGCACCTAATCTCAAATATTTAGCTATAGTTGCTGGTAAAAGACAAACAAGAGCCAATAAATAACAACTGGAATAAACATTTTTAAGTTTTAGATAAATACAAAAAAAATAAAAATCTGCGTGGTCAAATACTTATTTCTCTCATTGAACATCAGAATGAAATCATTACACAGCTTTTAGCATAATTTGAACAAACATTTTGGATTTGTGTTTGTGTGTGTGACTGTGTGTGTAACAATCAGAAGCAGTGATAGATTGTGTTATGTTTTTAAAGCTAATTAGTGTCTGGACGAGTGTCTGGCCTCATTAATCTTCTGCCCAGTAAATAACCAAAATTGACAAAATAACCGAGTTTGGCTAATGATGGTGGATGTTGCCTTTGTTGCTAATGATGGTCATTAACCTCTCAATGGCTAAATAATAGCACCTTAATTAATTGTTTCAAAGGGAAAGTTTTAGTGCAATTTAATTATTTTAATGACCAGCCGCAAGGTGCACTGCAAGCCGCATCACGCACACATGCATGAAAGAACGAACGCTTGAGAGACCGTGGCTGCTTCTGCCACACAGAATTAATCGCTAACAAATACACACTCTACTTAATGCACAAATACTTCCAAACAAGGCATTCCTGTGTTATGGATATCTTTATTCTACAACTGGTAAACACTGCTTTAACTTTCTCATTTCAACCACTGAACAGTTACTAAAGCCAAACAGCAGGAACTATTGAGTAGCGTGCCTGATGGAGAACGAAAATAAAACACAAACATCTTGATTTTACAAATAATTCTTAAAAACATGCCTTATGGCCAGAAAAGGCTAAGCACTGCATGAGATCTGTTAAACACACTTTTGTACGGCCTTGGGATCACAATGAATTATGGTACATTGGATCAAGGCTCATACAACAGCCATGGCTGGCACCAGTCCCAGTCAAGTTAACAATTCTTGAAAACTACTCTGACCCATTTCTTTCTTGCCAGATTAAAAACTGCCAGACTTGGGCAGGTTTGGCCCACATCCTGTCTGTAATCCAGTGGCAGAACAATGCCAGATTTGCATTACAAATGCCAAACATGGCCCAAACTATTTAGCTGGTTGGTTGGGTTAGGACTTCTGCTAAATCTTACATGAACAGTTTTATAAGTTTCAAGGTTTATAATATATATTTGATGTATATAGTTCATAAAAGCAGGTTCATAAAAGTTTTTATTTAAAATAATCCAATAATTGTATACAGGCTCCAAAACTAAACCAACAAGAAATCCAGAACAAGACCAAAACCTCCTACTTTGCGTCCGAGTGTGTAATAGTAAATTACTGAAGCTACTATTCATCGCCTGACCACTTGAGACCGGTCTCTAAAGAGAGGAGATTTAAAGTGCACAAAGTGACCAAAAATTGTCAGAAAACAAAAATTTGCCAACCAAATAAAGTTCACAATATGAAATGATTTTATTATCATTGAGCACCAATAGGTTAAATTTCAAACGAATCATATGATTATGACTCATTATCACCCCCCCCATGACTAATGTTTCAGCTCAGCATATAGTTAAAAAATGAAATTAAAAAGGAGATATTTTCTATTTAGAAATTCCTAATATACCCATTCCTAAAAATGTGACCTATCTTAAAAACAAAATGTGTACTGAAGGAACTCAGTGCACCCAGTTAATTTATATATGTTACGAGTGCCTTCTGTGCTGATATACATTGGCATGGTTTGGGAGGTAAACTTTATTGAGTGTTTATTGAAAACACTCCTGTTGACCAGTTCCCTTTCTAATCCCAGACCATCACAAAAATGCTCAGCACTGCTCTTAGAAAATGCCATAGAATGAAATGAAAGTGCAGATTCAGCTTTCTCTTATAGCGCCGAGCCTCTGTAATGGCCTCCTCTCTCTGCTCTTGCACTTAACTGGATAAGAACACAGTAATGAAGTAAATCCTGAAGCAATCAGCCTGAGCCTGACTCATTCGTCTCCTTCTTTCCCCCAACTGCCTGTCTCCCTCCGGATGCAAGCTTGGATTTATCATTCTGCCCTGTGGAGTTAAAGGAAGAGGACTTTGATTTTGTAATGCAATTACGCTGTGAGAGGAGAAAGGCCCTGGTCCTGCTCTGCTGAGTCAATAAGGGAGATGAGTCTGAACTTATAACTCCAAACAGAAGTACAAAATCAATCAGCTGATTGAATAATGGCATTATAGACCATAAATTTGGTTGTTTTTATGTCAAGACATGAAGGGCATGGTATCCCTGTCATCAATCCTCTCTGTCACTGCACAACCTGTCTGACATACAGCTCAGTAGATCAACACTGTGTTCTATTAAATCAATGACTGTGAGGAAGCAAATTAACATATCCGCTAAACACATTTCACATTTTGTCGATTTTAAGGTCCACAAAGAGCATGGTATGCCTAAGTTTAAAGTACCATTATGGACCAGAAGTTAATTTTTATTAAAGCTGAAAGCAGCGATCAAAGTGCTCGAACACCTTAGACAATTTGTTACACTTTTTTGTAGCTCATGGCTCCAAATTTCAAACATGTACGTCAGACACAAAATCAAAATGAGATATTCCGTGTTGGTGTCACTATAAATACCAATTGCAGGGTGCTATTTAGATTTGTTCAGACATGGAAAATATATGTGCACTGTAAAAAAATGTCAGTAAATTTAACTGTAAAATACTGTATTCTACAAAACGTGTGATAACTGTAGAATTTACAGTGAACAACCATTATTAATTTTTTAGCATGAACTTAATTGTAACAGTTAAAAGCTAATGAAAAAGACTAACTATTATTTTCACAGTTATCATCCATAAAATTGTATTATGTTTTTTTAATTCCGTAAAATGTACAGTACATCAGATGCAATCCCATGCTACCGTTTTTTTTAATGGTAAAGTTTTGGCAACCAACTTGCCAGTACTTTAGCGTAAAATTTAGTTTATTTTTTACAGTATGGCGAATTTAAATCCAACATACATCCCAGGTTGAAAGTCACATCATCATGGGCTTCCCTTAAGATCTGTGGGTTATGAAAGTCATATATAGGCAGCTAAACCTTACATCGGAGCCACCCGATATTAACAGGCATTCCCTACAGGTTATACAATAAAGTAATGATGCTTTGGTTCCCTAAATGTTATGATAATTTCTGAATGTTCCATTGAGATTGAAAAATAACATCCTCAAGCATTTCAAAAGTCTGGTAATGTCACCTGATACCTGTGGAGATGTTCTGAGAGCCATATAGAAATTTGGAATGGGAATGTATACTCTCTTTCATTATTAGATCACATTTTTAAATCCTAAATCTAAAAATACAAGCTCAAACCCATGTGAGAGTTTTAAATTTTTCTTTAAATCTTTGATTCCTGTATAACCCCACCCCAGGCTCTTTGTGTAAACATGCCATTTGTTTTCGTGGAAGTTTAGTGTTGGGTAAGATTTGTGTGAAATAACCGCGAAAATATAGAGGCAGCATTAGGGAAGCTTCACCTCACCCTCATAAATACCAGCACAAGGCCTCAGAAAGCATCACAAGCCTCTCTCTCCCTGTGGCTTAGAGTGGCGACAGGCTGCGTGGAGCCTTGTCAGGGTCTCTGTGCCCCCAGCTATCGGTTTGTCAATAGAGAAGCTGTTCCCATCAAACAAACCTTGCCTCTGAGTGAGAATTGTCAATAGTGGAAGGTTCCCAAAGCTACCGAAGGCTAATGCCAGTTTAAATCCAGACTCATAAAAGACAAGGGCTCAGAAACAGAGATAAGGTATAATAAATGATGCATGATTACTTTACTGCGGCTCAGGTTAGAAATGGTTGCAGTGGGAGTAATGGAATTGAGAAGAATTCAAATAAATGGTCTTGCCAGTTATTAGGAAGTCTAACAGTGATGACATTTCAGATTGAAACCCTCTCATAAAGAAAGGATGAGACATTACTTTTATTTTAGAAGTGGCATAGATAATCTGAATTGGATTCGTGTGTATTTTATGTGAGGGGAGTAAAATTCATTGTTCAATCTTATTTGAAGGCTGTGATGTCTCGAGTATCAGCAAATCTTTAATACTCCTAACTCTCAAAAATCACGGAAATAGCTCATTATAGAAACGATTTGATAAAAACTTTTGAACCCCCTCTTCACTAAATTGATTTAATAACTTCCACTCGTTCTAAATAGCTCCAAGGTTCTCGAGTGAAGCTTTGGTGGCCATATGTTACGAAAGAAACAGGATAATTTATAGAATACAAACTATCGCCATTTCCCTTTTCTGCTTTTTTTGACACCCAAGTAGCAACTTTCCTTTTTACTCCTCTCCAAATGAATTATGATTTGTTTTCCCAACCCAGCAAAAATAAATGTGTGCAGAAATCCACCATGTGGCCCCATTAGAGGGTCTTTCCCTGAGAAGGGGGTTGCTAAATTGTGAATGATGGGTTTGTTGAGTGCAGAGCCTCTCAAACAATCATGTTCTCAACTATTAGAAAACAGAATGTTAGAGAGAGAGGGATATTTAGACAAAAATGGTTTACAGTCTTTCATGAGAACAGAAAGTAACTTGTCATTAAGTCAGTCAGGATAAGCTCAGACTAATATTTTTAGCAATTAGCACAAATCACAATGAACTGAGATGCTACATCTTTTTGAGCATGTATACATTGGTCTCCTTCTAACCTGAACCATTTACTTTACTTTCAACAGTAAAGGGGTTCGTTTTTAGTGTCATTTTGACATTGTCTGGTTTTGTTAGAGAACTATTGAATCACTGTGTGCCTTTGTGATCGTGTTTAAACTGAATGCAGATGCACAGAAGTATTGCTTTTATTCGTACGTGACACACAGCTCTGAGATTTAACAGTGTTAATTTCAAACTGGATCACTTTTTGATTGATTGATGTGGGCGTGTGGATTTGGTCTTGGAGAAAGACAGCGATTCAATTCCTGATCAGGAAAGCGTTTCTATTATCTAATTTTTTGGAAAGGTACATACTTTATTATAAATATGGATAAACTTTAAATATGGATAAGATTGGAGTCTACCAGTACCTATAGCCTCAGACAGTGAAAGCTTTCCTTCTGAATATTCTTTCCATTGGTACCAAACACGACTCACAAAAGTGCTTTTCATGAATTCAATTTTCATGAAATAATTTTCAATAAACCATATATTTTATTTAACAACATTATTTTTCTTTTCTTATAATGTCAGTTATTTGTCATGTATCAGTTTTTTTCTGTATCTAACCACTCTGTTATTTCAAAACTGTTGGAGAACCCTGAAGATTTTCCTAGTGATAATTTGCCTAGTGATAATAATGGTTCAAGTGTGCACATTTTACATGAGAAAAATTATTTTTGGAGTAATAAAGTGTCTAAACAGTGTTGACTCATGCATAATACAATGTTAAACGGAATACAATGAACTTTCCATTTGAAAACTGTCACACTGTGCTTCCTGCACAGATTATGATTACATTAAAAATAATCTTTAAATCTTAATCAGAAACATTATATTTATATTTAATTGTCTATTTATATATAAATATCAATAAAACACAATGTAATGAGAAAACGTGTTAGCTCTTAGAAGTCTGGGGCCTTTTTGATATATTTTTTTAACTAATTTAAAATTAACTCTAATAAATTACCTTTAAAACAGTTTTTATGGCAATGCTTGATATCTTTTTTTAGTACCACCCCAGCTTCTTTTTTATTAATATTTTTTCATTGCGTAATTCCACAACAATCCAGAAATTGTACAAAATAAACAATTTTAAAAAATATTAAAAATTGAGTATGAACAGTTTTTATGTTTAAAAACAGGCCATTTCACAGGTATTGTACTTCAAAGGGTTATCCCTTTTTTACCAGTAGATGGCACTGATGGCGCTGATTTTGGGGTATGTAAAATGAAACGGAAAGACGATCACGCATTCCCGCATTTGAATTACCTTGCAAATTATGTGTTATAACTCTTGTAATGTTTGTCTGAAATCAAAATTATAAAAAAATAACTAATACATAATTATAAAACCCAAATATTGTATTTGAAATCAAAATTAAATTTAAAAACCTCAAAATATAAATTACTTATAAGAATCTGGAATGAACTAGATAAAATGATGATAATTTGAGATTTTTACTTCTAGATCAGATGAGCAGTGGCTACCAACTTAGGGCACCCTTCTGATGCCCCATCTCTCTCTCTCTCTCTCTCTCTCTCTCTCTCTCCCTTCCGTATTTTATCAGTCATCCCTGGGTTATTTTCAAAGGGATACGTCTATCAGTTACAAGGACACAGCTTTGCCAAGAGACAACTAACAAAAGAGGAAATCAAGCAGTGGCCTCCCCTGAAAAGATGGCTCTTTTTTCCCCTCTCACCGCTCATTGGAGGCTCAGACTGCTCTGAATGGCTCTCTTCCTGGCAAGGTGCCTGGCGTGGCCAGTGATGGTACATTTATCCTTCTTGATTAGATTCGAAATTATTAATGGGGAGCTGTGAAGCAGAGCAACGGGTCATTTGGAGTTTAATTCTATTCTCAGATAACTTCATTTTGCCTGATGTGATTGTTATTGCCCGAGTGCTAGATGTTTATAGGAAACAATATCCTCAATAACACATTCAGACATCCTGTTTAAAGGGTCAACCTGGGCCATTAGATAACAGCTTCTAAGGAGTTTGAAATCTGGTCTAAAAAAGACCCCCACAACAAAAATAAATGTAATTCACAGAGAAAATAATGTGTTACCCATAAAAGGTGTTGTGTTTAGTAAAATTCCCATCAAAGTGAAAAGTTGTGATGGACCTCAAAGCTCACTATAAGTTTCTACAATGAGGTTTATTCAGCTGAAGAGATGCCAATCATTTATTCTAAAACACAATCAAGAAATTCCTTTTCTTTTTTAAAGGTATTAGAGGTGTCTAAATTTATAAATGTATTTTCTGTCCATGTCTGTGCAGTTCATAGAATGAAAATGTAGCTTTTACTTCAATGGTACAAATCTTTAAAAGGTCTGGAATGAATATGCATGAGAGGAAGCCAATCAATGTAAGCATGAACAATGGATGCCGCACATTTATAATGCATCATCGGCAGAGATGAGATATAAAACTGTCTGTGCATCAGTGAAAGGAGAGAATGAGAAACGAAGACAAAGCTACGAAGTTATAGTCATGGATACAAGGCCATCTGGACATGGTTAGCCTGTTCATATAGCGTTTCAGCGGCGCTGATTTGCAACTCCCTCAGTTAGCTACAGTTACACACCTGTCTCTGGACAAAAGCACTCACCTTTCTATCGACTCGTTTGGCTTTCCTGTGCTACTACTGATAGCTCAATCACAGGCTACTGCCAGGCAGCTAATGAAGTGCTCTCCAGAGGTCAGCATTCCTTTGGTTTGGGATAGTGTTATCACTTATCTGACGGTGGCGGACCTCTCATGCACTTCATTAAAGCATTGGGACTGGCGATGTTCAGCAAGGCTGAGCCGACTGCGTCCCACCCGATGCTTTGTAAAGGAGACACCAGCCATCTTTCTTTATTACTAGATGTTATCAGATTCATGAAAGATACCGTTTAACACACCATGCTCTTTTGTGTTCACCCGTGTTTAGCATCCTTTAACCAAGAGAAAATGCATTTTTTGTTGTATCCTAGTTTGTAAGATTTAATAAATCTTAAACTAATAAATAAAAATTTTAAAACATTAAGGTCAAATTGAGATCAACAACACTAATGGAGCCAGGAGTGGAAATATGAGTTTTTCAGCTCCAAAGTTGGCAAATTTAACATGGGCATGAATGAGAACTGCTCACTTCTGGAGCCATCCTCAAGCAGCTGGTCGAAGGACTGGAGTTCAGTCACTTCCTTTTACGTATCGAGAGGGAAAGCAGGTTGTCCCTCAGAAGTTAGATGACTACATTTTTAGCTGTGGGTCGAGTGGACAACCAAATATTTTGGTCATGGTGCCTCCTGTCAGACATTAACAGTAAAAAACCTGTAAAAAAGAAATCTTCTCAGATTATGTCTGTCATGACATTGACGCTGATGTGAGGATGGGACAAACCAATCTGTGATTTTTTCACAGATACAAGTGTCAGAGTTTGTCTTGCATTCTCTTGATTGGTGTTCAAGCTCACGTGATCAGATTGCATGGACTGCATTCGGTCACATACATGTATTACATATATTATAACGTACGTCATATTAGCGTAATGACTGCTGAAATGAAAATAATCTTACCTGAAACTGATATTAATGTAGCCAGTCTAAACATTTTTTTTCGATTTAGTTCTTCTTGAAGATTTTTTCTAAAGTGTCAAAAGGTTTCATTCTCATTGTTGTTTTAGGTTTGAAAATACTGGAAACATGATGTTTTATGGCAAGTTCACATTTTTTTATTTAACTTAGACGTCCGCATTCGTATGGGATTAGATTTCGCAGACGAGCATAGAGTTTGCTGAAAAACAGTAGGCCTTTATACAAGTTGTATTAAACTTTATACAAGTTGTGATCTGGCAAACTGGAGATACTGAGGATTCTTGAATGTTTCCAGCAAGCAATTGGCTATTGATTAGATGTCCAGTCTTGGTTGAAAAATTGTGCCAAAATGAAAATGACACAGATGCCATGTGCATCTTTTGACATTTATAAAACGTCTTTTGGGATACCCTCAGATGTGGCTATTAAAAATTATTGAAATAGGTTTTGATTTATTAAAACCTTAATTTGGTGCATCTTCCATATAAGCCCTGAGAACAAACAGTTTTTGTTTTATCACAAAAATAAAAAATGTTGAGACCAACTAAAAAAAACAAAAACAAAAAAAAAAACATAAATTACCCAAAAAAGCAAAGACAAGGTCAAAACAATGTAAAAATTGTATTAAAAACCATCTGAGTCTTCCTAAATCTTATAGATTGTTCTAAGCACATTTTGTGCCATTTTTAACTTTGAAAAACACTAGCAATATAACAGGTAGTGTACTTCCAATGGTTGTCCCTTCTTTTCAGCACTAGATGGCACTGATGACACCAATTTGCGGTTTGTAAAATTAATCTGAAAGACGATGCATTTTTTCAGTTTTTAAATTTAAATTACTTTGCAAATACTGTGTCATAACTCATGTAATGATCTTTTTAAATCAATCAAACCTAATATCCTTTTTGAAACCTACACACTGTATTTGAATCAAAATAAAACAATAGGTGGGTTGTGTCATCTAGGAGTTAAACAGAAAATAAATGATATTTCTACTAAAGCTACGTATTTATAAAAGGGTAAAGAGATGAATGCATCAATAAGAGAGCATGCTTTGGCTGCACATCCCAACACATTCTTAGTCTCTGAGAGGTTTTCCTGTGTTTGCATTGGACTAGCTGTTATAAAGCTGATGTAATGTCTTGAGAGAGGAAAAACAACAACCAAAGCCAAACCCAAAATCTTTTTCACTAGACGAATTTGGTGCAAGGGTTGTAGGTTAGTATCAAGTTATATGTCAGATAGTTTTAGCCAGCTTGTTGTCTACAGCAGAAGGTACACACTGGCACCTCAGGGGGTGGATAGCTGGACGGAAACCCACTGATAAAGTTTCCCATGATGGATTGACTTGGCTGGAGGCAGCCTGTGGTGCCACATCACATTTAATTGCATGCATCTTTCATGTAGAGGTGTTTGCGTGTGCACCTACCTCCCGCCACTCTCTACATTCCCTCTGTCATCCAATCTGGACTGTGCTGTGTGCAAGATTTCTGTGAATGATTTCCGTGATTTTGCCATGCCAGATTCAAACATGAGTGAACTTCTATCATAGTTAATGCAAAGTTGGTCAAATAATGCATTTGGTAGTCCCTATTTTTTGAATATTTGTCATTGCTTGGATTTTGGCTAAGCTCCGTGTAAAGTGAGTGTTAACCTCTAGATTTCACCTAGACAGCCAAGATAAGATTAATTTAGAAAACACTTGTATTACATGGACAGATTTATAATGTAAAAATACACATCTTCCTTCCTTTCAAAAATATTGTTATAGTTTCACATACTACATTGCATTTACTTCTTTGTTTTTAATCAGCACTCATACTACAACATAACCCCTTTAATATCGGTAGCTGTTTGTGAGAGATGTTTTGATGTTAAGAGTAGAACCATGTATTCTGATTTTATTGGTATAATTGACTATGTGAAAAAAATCCTTTTATATGTGATTAGGATCACTTAGTCATAGAGCAAACCTGCACACTTACCTGTATTCGCCACACAAGTGTCATAGTTGTACTTACTGATTTAGCCTATGTCCCTACAAGTGACATGTTTGGTTATAAGCTGCTGTAAAAATAAAAATTTGTCTGCAAAAAAACAAATGCCTTCACAAAATCAATAAATTGCTACCTAATTTTCTGTACCTTCCCGGTCATCGTGTTTGCTCTGCATGGAGATGTGCATTGATTGGTTAGCGAGCAGGATATATAAGCTCTCAAAAAATATGATTATACAAATATATGTGTATAAATAAATAAAAATTTTTCAAATTGAAAAAAAAAATTATTAGCCTGTTAGATATTTTTTTCTAGGTCAAATATCTAACTTTTTGGGAAATTTTTAAATCATGTAACGTGTGTTCAGTCACCAAGCTGTATTTATCTTTCTATTATGACTTCTATTATAATTTAAACTGAACTGCACATTCAATTAAAGTCTGTTTGATTCAACTGCATCTGTACAGATCGTGCTCTAGCAGTATTGTCCACGGGGAACTTCACTGAAGCACAGTATTTAGCTCTTTATCAGATCAGACCAACTGGTTTTCCTGTGGTTTCACACCATTTCAATAGGGGCCTTGGGGTGATACAGTTATCTTAGATTTGGCAAGAAATCCCAGTAGTAACTTGGAGATAAACATCAGTAATTATAGCGTGTCGTCAATGCATCGTGAGCCTTATTTGGCAAATGTTCAGTTGTATTAAGAATTTTAACCTTAATGGGAAATGACATTTAATGTTGCCATTTCAAACAAATGGATGACACAAAATAATGCATAATGATGTATTTTAGACTCAAAATACTGACACTCTCCAATTTAAGGAAATCAGCTTTTATCCAACACATGAGGACCTCTCCAGTACAAGTCATTTGTTCACACACATTCTGTCAACACCTTCATCATGATGGATCCCTCTCATTTTCTGAGCTAGGATCCGATAAAAGTGGCAATCAAGCTCTGGGGCCTGGCTTTCTCTGATTACGCTTCGAAATCCCAGAGCAGATGTAGCCAAGGAAGCCTGGCTAGCACAACGCTACATTTACTCAAGCACTTCCCAGCTGCAACCTCAGCCTCAGGCACTCACCATCAAAAATTTATGCAACCATATGGAAGAATATTAGTAATAGAGATTTACTGTCACTGGAGAAAATAAGGAAATGGTTACATATGAATTAGTTCAAAAAGCTTTTATCAAAACCTCTTTTTTGTAGCTATTTGATCAATAAAGCACTAATATTATTTAGTTTTGCTTTGGTTTAGCCTTGCTCTTGTATTATCAACTCTAAAAGTGAAATGCTTTAAATTACCTATAAAATATATCATTAACAATAAGCTATCATCCAAATTGTATTGCATGTCTTAAGTATCTTGTTAGGCTTTTTTTATCCATAAAGATGTTGGTTTAAATATTCAGTTATGGGCTTCTGGACCATTTTTTGTCAGTTTTCAACAAAAAAATGAAGCTCACGTGTTTAGACATTCTGTCTTTGTTTTGTTTTTTTTTGTGCAGGTACACTGGAAAACCACTGAAAACGGGAATCTCAAGACTAGGAGATAAGATGGTCGTCAGTGTGTAAGGCCTTAAGATTTCAGTTTCAACTCTAATTTATGCTTTATACTGGGTCAAAACCGATGCTAATTACACAAAGACCAGAGGTTCAAACACAACAATTTATAAATTAGTTAAAAGATGTTTTGTCAAAATTTTCCAAGTCCATTTTTTTATTGAAAACAGGTTGGCGCTGACCATAACACAAGAGGAAGGTTAAGTATAAATTAGTTATATTGATGACAAAAATCAAAACTAAGGAAAGCAACACTTCTTGTAATCATCTGATCATCTGTTGATTAGTGAGGCACTTAAAAGTGTGTTAGTGCAACTGAATGAGAAGAGTCCTTGAAACAGCGAAGCCTTTTGTTCCTGGGGTCATGGAGGTGAGCGACCATGTCTTGTCTTGGAGTCTCTTCAGTGTGCGTGACTCCTCTGCACCTTCAACAGGTCCGGCAGGTTGGGGCTGTGATCAGAGCGCCAGCCTAAATTACAGCAGGTTGACAGAAAAGGAAGCAGCTCAGCTGAACACACACAACATCAGAGAGAGGGCGGAGAGGGAGTCATTGTCTACCACCTTCACCTCACACTCTCAAAGTACGCCTGTCCATCATCATGTGTCATTAAGAGCTGTATTGACTCCATTAGACACTATTGCCAGGAAACCCAAAGTATAAACAGGTTTTACTCATGTGTCACCATGGTATTGTAAGCAAAGTAGACATTCAGCTGCTTGGAGTGTACACTGGATTAATTATTGCAGAAGTATGATCAATAGTATATTATCCGTTCATAGTTCATAGTGCTATTCTGTTACCATATATATTTATAAAATAGATCTCCCCATATGATTTATGCGATGGAGATTTGGGAGCAATTTATTAAACTTAATTGGCCAGTAATCAGAAGGCATTGGGTGGGTATAATGGCTTACAATATATCCTAAAACCGCGTTGTTTAATACTTTGACAAAATACAGCTAGTTCATGTTTTCCTTGAATGGTAAAGACTAGGCTCTAATAGGCTCAGGATTCAAAATCGCGTCAGCCCTGTGCAGCCGCACATATGCACAAAATAACTTTTAAGATATTTTGGAAAAGGTCTTCTTTGAAAAACATCTCCAGCTCAGTCAGGTTTGGTGGTTTCTGAGCATGGACAGCCTACTTTAAATCCCACCACATATTTTCAATAATATTCAGGTCTGGGGACTAAGATTGGGACCATTCCATGACATTGTACTTATTCCTCTGCATGAATGCCTATATTTTGAGCAGTATTTAGGGTTGTTGTCTGGTTGAAAAATCCATCTCCGGTTGAATTTCAGCTTTGTCACTGATTTTTATCCCGAATCTAAGTGGAATCCATGTGACCCTCAACTTTAACAAGATTCCCAGTCCCTTTACAGGCAACACAGACTCACAGCATGATGGAATCGCCGCCAACTTTTACTGTAGGTCCATGCAGCATCTCCGTGTGCAAAGTGCGCTGAATAGTTGAATGATGCGCAGTTACATCATCTGCAGCGAGATGATGTTGTAGGTCTTTAGAGCTGGTCTGTGGGTTGACTGTGACTGACCATGCTGCGCCCCTGCTTGTCTGAGATTTTTTTTGGGGTCTGCCACTTTAAGCCTTTACTAGATCTGTGCCTCTGGTTCTTCACCATGTTCTTGACAGCTGTGAACTTGGACAGTACCATCAGTGCATTGGGACCCAGATACACAAATGGTCCCTCTTCATTCGCATCCTTTCTAAACCTTTTGCATGGCATTATATATTTTACAATTCATATCAAGCCTCCTCTGATACCAGCGTCTGTGGTGTTTTGGGACAAGCTCAATCTTAGTTTTTAATGGCTGTTGGCAGCCAATCTAATTGATAATTTCAGACATCAAAAAAGGTATATCTTGACTTGAAAAAAACCTTGAAAATCAATGTGTACAAAATATTCTTTCAGCTACTATCACACATATTAAAATTGTGTAAGTAATGTAATGTACATTTTTAAGTGACACATGTGATTAAGCTGCAGTTGCTCTCCAGTTCATGCAGTGCTGAATGCACAATTGCAACGGCCCTTCTCAGCTTGTCATGTGGGCAGGGGGCCCAATTTGCAGCGGACTCCTCTGGAAACAATTAGATCTTTCCCCAGGGCACACCGGTCGAGTAACTCTACATTACTTTGTTCATCTTTTCATATGCAGGGTATTATTAGTGGTGAGTTGTGCACAGTGGCTCTGGTTATATAGTGACAACCATGGAAATAAGTATGGCTTCAAAGACAATAAGCATGTTGCATTATGCCTATGAACAAACTCTCTTTTTCTTTCTCACTCTTTCTCTCTCACACACAAACACTCAAACTCCCCCCTCTCCCTATACCACAACAATCCCTCTTTTGTCAGGAATGATTGATGATATGTTGGAATTTCATTCATGAAGTTCAGTGTTTTGAAGTTGCTGTGACGACCAGGTATAAACAGGCTCTGCCTGAGGATTGAGTTTCACCTCTGAACACCAAAGAGAAACAACAGCGAGGGCCTTTCAAAGGTTAAACAAACAGCTTTTGCTCATATCTGGGTGGGTAAGGGCTGGATTATCTTTTACAAAATGTTTATTGTTCTCATGGAGGATTGATTGCTGCATATACATACTATGTTCTGTGACCTCATCAAAGATAAAACAGTTCCTCTTTGAGTTTTGATTGTAAAGCATTATAGCCAATCTCTAAACTAGGAATATGTGATGTGGACTTTTGGATCTGAGCTGTCAGATCGCTATGCTAATGGAAAAGCTTAGATATTATTCATGCATGATCATATTTGTCAGTCGCTAGATAAACACAAAGAATTTCATGAGTTGAAATGATGGTCAATGCATTTTTGTAACTGTATAATATACATTTGCCTCATTTGATTCAGAAAGAAGCCTGCTGAACGCCTCCCTCAGGAGGTGTTCCAGGGCATATTCCTCTGGGTAAAAGCCCCGGGGAAGACCCTGGACACGCTAGAGAGATTACACCTCTCGGCTGGCATGGGAAGGAGCTAGAGGACATGAAAAAGAAGAAAGACAGTGTCAAGATTCAAAGGTCTGCAAACATTCTGGATCAAGAGCTGGGAATCTTACTGATAAGGGTGCAGAGCTTGTGCTATTAGGCAATGAAGGCTCAGAAATTTCATATTCGTTACTTAATTTAATTTCATATGTGTTAAACTTAAACCAATAACTGTTAGAAAATTACATTAGATGAATGCAATTGAAGTGGACTACATTCCAGAACTTCTGATGTACATGTGCTAATCTTATTTGTACTTTTTGAAACCTTTAGTGAAATGATCAGAGCTGTTCCTGGTTCTGCTATCAGCATTCACTGATGAGCTACAGCTGGTGTGATTACAGATTGGAGTCAGCTGTAGCTTGTTGGCCCAGGTCTAAGGATTAAAGTTCATGTCTTCTGGTCATTCTTACCTGATAAATAAAGAAAACTACCGTAGAAATATTAACAATTTGTGTATATTTCACTTGATTTTTTTTTTGAGACTCGTGTCATGGTCACACTACCTATACAATTCTGTTGACTTAAAATGTCCTGCCTACATGGTGGAAAGTGTAGCTGGTAGGAATGTTAATCTGCGATCTCAAGTCATGTGATGCAACTTAAACCACTAGATGTGCACAGATAACATGCGTGAGCTTTTGGTGACTCAATATGTGACACAAATGTACAACTTTTAGGACATCAGTATTGAATTATAAGGCTTTCAGTAGACACCCAATAAAAATAATTTACGGGAGTTATGTAGTGAATTTTTAAATGACGTTGTTGCGTGGCTGGGCTGTGTTGTTCAGGAGTAGAGTCCATCAGTTTAAGGATATTGGCAGGGTGATATAATTGATTAAGATTACAAACTTTCACATTCATTACTTCACTCAGCCTCAGAAGTCCTATTAATAAAAACAGAGATGTTATAACCATTTAAAAATTATAGATTTAATGTGACATTTCATGAGTTGGACGCCTTAGAAATGCAGTGTAATTGGTGAGTGCACACACTATGTGTGCTTCAAACCTTGATGTGGAAGATCACATGAGGACTGGATTGTAGATTTGAAGTATAAAGTGATGGAGACCGGTTTACAGATATTTTCAGAATATATGATTTAGACACCTCTCGATTCCCAATGTTCATTCATTCATTTTCCAACCCTCTTATTCCCTTTATTGGGGTCAAAACTTCCAGCGCACATTGGACGTATACCCTGGACAGGTCACCAGTCTATTGGGCAACATTCACACACACACACGCACACACACACACACACACACACACCTAAGGGGAATTTAGATTATTAAATTAACCTAACTGCATGCTTTTGGGATTGTGGGGGAAACCAGAGTACCTGGAGGAAACCCACACAAGCACGAGGAGAACTTGCAAACTACTTCCAGGAAGGTCACCAGCGAGCCTTGAACTGGCAACCTTCTAACTGGAAGGCCACAGTGCTAACCACTTTTTATCATAAAGTGAGAGAAATACCAGTTTTGACCCTTTACACTGATTCAGAACATTTGTCCACATACGACAAATTTACCATCAGTGAGAGAAGGAATCAAAAAGAAGGCATTTGTGTGCATTATTTTCAAAATCCTGAAAAAATGCTTTACGATACACGTTACTTTGTGTACTTCAGAAAACCAACTCAGCAATTTGTTACCACTGAAAAAGTCTGACCAAAAATGGTGAAGCATGCCTCCAATTGTGTTATTTAGTTTCACTGGAGTGTCAGGCCTTTAGCTTTTTTGACCATTTGTTGTGCTAGCAGATTGTATTATAAATTATTAAAGCTTTGCTCTTAATACTACTGGGCTATTGGGAAAAAAAAATTCTTGTTTACTTTCGGTCTTTGAGTGATGACACTGGGAGGATTTGGACAAAGATTTACATGCTGGTCATCCTTCACACCTTTAGTCATTGGGCAGCGGGTTATGGGGCATTGGTACTGATGGAGCTGTCTGCGGCTCAAATCCTCAGTGGATTTTGGCTGTCCTTGCAGGTTTGGTTGATAGCATCTCAGAACATCCACATGGAAAATAATGTAAGATTTTGAGCCTGAATATATGATGTAAAGTCAAAACCAATTAAATCTGGTTTATTTTATTAATCAAGAGTATTTACACACTTTTGAAAGCATTCTCTAGAAATTAGAAATTATAAAATAACAGGAATAAATAATTTACCAAATTATAGATGCAGACATGCTTGGTCTCTCAAAAGGAGAATATCGAAGATGGTGCATCATAAATGTTGAATTATAAATTATTATGCAAATTATAAATAATATATGTCGTATTGTTCTGTCATATTTTAGGAATAAAGAGCACAATTTTAGGTCTTGGTTTAGTTAAAAAAAAATTGGACAACTTTACAACATCAATGCTGAAATTAGAATACGGTTATAGAATCTTATTATGCAGCCCGGAAACCACATGATCTCTCTCTCTCTCTCTCTCTCTCTCTCTCTCTCTCTCTCTGCCATTAGTCGGGCAGAGATTAATGTATGAAAATGCAGCAGGTCAATGCTTACCCTCTTTTCCTGTCCCATGAATTATTTACAGTTGCATGGGAATTCCATTATGTACACTGCCCACTACTTACTACACTCTTCACCTCACAACACAAACACTTCACATACAAAAACAAAAGAACTAGCGAACACATATTTTCCAACCTTGAATGTTATAAACTTTACATGTATAGCTGCATTTTAAGTTAAGTGAATCTCCCTTTTGTTCTTGAAATACATTTATGTGACTATAAAAACCCTATTTGAATTTTGCTAAATCTTTAGTTTTTTTTTGTGTCGTTTTTCACTGTTTTCAGAAATGGGTGTCACATTTT
Organism: Danionella cerebrum; assembly: GCA_007224835.1. Taxonomy (NCBI): domain Eukaryota; kingdom Metazoa; phylum Chordata; class Actinopteri; order Cypriniformes; family Danionidae; genus Danionella; species Danionella cerebrum. The sequence goes on from SRMA01025137.1 coordinate 152,195, forward strand.
TTGGCAGTGTCCTGAAAAAAAAACTTATTCCTGCATTGGTCAGTTCTTTAGACACTACCTTGCGCTTGTCAGCATTAAACCTGAACAGACACACTAGATGTCACTATTGTAACTTGAAGCAGAGCTTGGCTCACATCCTGAGAGAGAGTTGGGAAAGGCACTGAGATATTGTATCATTACTTATCTTTTAAATCATTGTTAAAAATATCATAACTATTCTTTTGGCTTTCACAAGTTCAAGAAAATCATTGACTCATAGTTCAGAAAAGTAATTACATCAAGAAACAATAAAAATGTTCCAAATAATAAAACTATATTAACTATAGTTAATTGTAGTTTTGAAATAAAGTAAAAATAAAAAGTTATCAGAAAATAAAATATTTAAATACTGCATTAAAATATTAAATAATACTGCATTAAAAGTCACATTGTAGAACTTTTACTACCGGGGAGATTACAAAAGAAGCTGCTTCTCACTTAGAAGTCTGGGGCATTGTGTGGGTTTAACTACTTTGGTGGGTTTTACTACTTTATAATTTGCTGTAATAAATGAACCTTAAATTTTTTTTAGCACAACCCCAGTTTCTTTTTTTTTTTTTTTACAAACATTTTTTTTTTATTTCATTACACAATAGTTCCACATCAAAACTGAAATTGTACAAAAATTTAAATTTTTACTGCAAAAATCCCAAAGATTGAGAATTTTGATATAACAATAATCAAAAGTGTTGAGACAAAATAAAAATCATAATTCCCCTGAAACCAAACACAAGATCAAAACAATGTGAAAGTAAAACAAACAAACAAAAAACGGGCCTCTCCTCCCCTAAACCGTATAAACCTTTACAAGTACTTTTTGTGTCATTGTGCTTTTTTTTGTGCAGATTGCAAATTATGAGTCAGATCTCTTTTAATGTTGATTTAAAAGCAAAAACATCAAAGCTAGTAACCTTTTTGAATCCTACATATTATATTTAAAATCAAAATAAACAAGAACTGGGTTGCATCGTTCTTACTTAATTGAAAACAGTCGCTGTGTTTGGCACATGCACTGGTGCATTTATGTGACACTACTACATCCTCTTGTTCAAGCTCTCTCCCACAATTTATTAATGTGCTCATTTATTATTTTAATCATACACTTTAAATAAATAAAGGCTATTTACTTATTTTTGATTGTTAATTAAATGTTTTTAAAGAGAGTAATTGTGATGTGATGTCTACCAATTATTCCATTACACCACATCCTCACTAATTGGTCCATCCCATCGTTCATTTGACTCAGTTTTAGCTCTCCCACCTTCCTCCCCCGTCCACATTCAAGTGGGGTCAACTCGGACGCATCTGAGAAGGACAGCAAGCCTTGTATGTTTTTCCATCCACTTATGCTTGCAAACATAAGGAAGGTCTTGATTTAAAACTTGACTCGACTCTGGTACAGTTTGTCATTCAAAACTGGATTCGATTGACCAAGATGAATCCACTCTTTCATCTTAAAGTTTACCCTGGTGCTGTTCAAAACAGAATATGGATGCGAAGTCACAGGATGTGACTGCAAAGTTTCATGGTGTAAAGAAGAAACATCAGAAATGTTTTGTTTTTGTCTGAGAAAATACAGGTGCTAAAAAGAAGTTTTGGTTGGTAAAGATAACCATATGCACACAGTAGTGAGGGCTCAATACAGTTTTTTTGATGGTAAGAGCTGTGCCAGAGCAGATCCAAAATATAATTCTTTTAGGAAACTAAAACGCTACAAATGAGACCAACTACAGTTCTCAACAGATCAGAAAATACAGACATATCAATGCCACCTCAGCCTGCAATGGCTATCTATTACCACATTGATGATAAATTTGTACAGTTTATAATCACAATATTAACTCCACTTTAATAAAATCCACCCACACTTCGCTTGAAAGATCTGGAGATAGTGAGCTCTTAAACACCTTTCAAGTTCAAAACTAGATTTTTTTATCACGTTCTTATGTGTCAATCTGCGTTGATGTTACCTTTTTACTCTAGCAATTCTCTACACTAGCGCCATCCTGGTCTCAGACCACAGACTGTCAACATCACTGGACCACTTGAGTTGAGACCAAAGTGAGCAGGATTTGGGATGGTTGGCAGGGCATGCTCAGAATCTATTGTGAGATATCAGACCCCAGAACGCTGAAAGTGACACCTCTCACCTAGCTTTCAATCATGTGGTTATGCCATTTCTTAAATCAAGTCACCAGGTAAAATTAAGCTTTCACGAAAAGTCTAAGAACTTTTGTCCACTGAACACAGATTTTTCAAGTAAGAAAGTATTAAAGTATGGGTCAAATGTCATTGACTTACATTGGGAAGACTGGGGTTATTTCTATAAACATTCTCCAGGGGGCGATAGAGGTTCCATCAGCAGGCCATGAGAGACAAACTAATTATGATAGGTGATGGTCTACTAAAATGATATGAAGGCCAGATTTGACAGGCCAAAGATCAACCGAACTTGCCTCTTATTACCAACCTGCCTTTACCAAAATCCCAGAAGGTCTTCCAATACTGCCGGGTCATGCCACAGCATTTTCCAGACTCCACAACCAGACTCCACAACTGCTGCTAAATGCAACTATTTAATTGAGTCTGAATGGAAAGTTCTGACCTGTACTTCCTCCGGGTTTACAACAATCAGACTCTTAAATCAAGCAGCAGCAGCAGTACAGAGAACTTGAACATTGTGGCACTTGGTGTTGTTTTGTCCTTCCATCCTTCTGTTCATCTCAGCATGAACAGCCAGACACACATTTCTTAACATGAGTGCCTTGTGAATGAAGGGGTTACCGTTGGCAGATTTTTAATCTACATGTACGACGTGCCCTCCCGTGTCTTCTGTCTACTCAGCAGTATGTGGTGGAGTGTGATTTGGAGCGTTGGGCCACAGTGTATTGATTGGCTGAGTTGGGGTGGGACGAGACACTAGTGACATTGTTGTAAATGGCGAATGGGTGAGTGGTGGGTGTCAGGCTTGGGGTGCCGACCAGTAATCAATCATGAGCTGTCAGGCTTCTTTTTTCTGCCTGAATGATCAGTCTTTGTTTAAATTGCGCAGTAAGACTCCTGCCAGACCTCGAGAACAACCGCCAAGTTGTTTGCAGGTGCTATCGTTCACAGCTGCCAATTAAAGTCATGTGATTTCCATAACAGCCACGGGGCACCGTATACATTATATCGTTTAATGCAGCTATGAATACAATGGAAAGATGGACCTGCATCACTTAAGCGACGCTGGCTTTGTGGGCATTGTCCTTACACATGAGCATCTTCTGGCACATTATTGCCAATTTAATAACAGATCATAAAATATTTTACTATCCCTGGATTCCTTTTTTTTCTCGAAGTAATATGTTGTAAATCAGAGGACCTGCTGTATGTTTAGCATTCTGTGAAAGTAGTCTCATTCACACCATAGATGAATAAAACATTTTCTTAGGCAATTTTTTCTTTAAATACCATCTCCTGCAGCATGGTACAGACTGACTTTAAGACTGGTAATTTACAGCAGCCATTAGAGTGCTGAAAGCACCTCAGTCAATCTGAGCTCAGAGACTGTAGTCACAAACTGAATTCTTATTGCTGTCTTGAAAAAAAAATCAATTACACATTAAATTCAGCTCAAACTCTAATATGGGATATGAAGCATTCGTGTCTATAAACTTAGCACACTCTTCACTAAAGTCCTGTGTGGTTTTATAAATTTTTAGATTCATTTGAATGTACATAACACATCTAATTAATTTGTTCTTATATTAATTAATGATGGCTTTGAAATAAGTATACCAGATCCATTGGACCATAATTAACCGGCTTCATTAAATTACACAATTATTCCACAACAATTGTGAAGTTGTACAAAATATACATTTATATTATACTATATTACTGCAAAAAAAAAATGTTTCAAGCCCTGTTGTGCTTTTTAGGCTACAAAACTTTGAAAAATACAAGCCATATCACAGGTATTATACTTCCAGGGGTTATCACTCCTTTTCACTATTAAACGGCGCTGATTTGGAGTCTGTAAAATGAAACAGAAAGAATATTGCGCATTTTCTCACATTTTAGTTTCAATTACCTTGCAAATATCTGACCATACGAAAGTTTTACATTGATTTACAAGTTGACCAATGTTTGATAAGCATCTGCTCTTCAACCAGCTGATTTGTAAATTATTTACAATGGGAATGTTACTTTTAAAATGAGAATCATGTATTAAACTGAATAGTTAAAAATTAGTAATGGAAAGGGAAATTTACATTTACATCACATTTACATTGACGCATTTGGCAGGTGCTTTTATCCAAAGTAATGCTCTACTGACTGAGCCACAACAGAATCAAAATTGCTAAAATCTTTTCTCTATTTTTAGTTTTGCAATATCACCAGTATTTAAAACAAGTGTAAATCTTTAGCATAAAGTGAAAGAGAGAGAGAGAGAGAGAGAGAGAGAGAGAGAGACATGCCAAAATCTCTAGTTCAGGTCTGACGTTTATGTTTTTGGTTGATCTTAATGATATCAGCATTTTTACATTTTGTCTTTGCATTTCTGTAAGCCGTTACATGTAACTTTGCAAGAAATGTTCCCACCATGTGTTATGAAAATACTAAACAGAATTTACTTTCCGAAATTTTCAAATATTGAAGTGAAGATTGTTATCCAATTGTCTGAAAAGTTTTACCCATTTTTTTTTTATTGTTTATTATTACTTTGCGAGGTTTATCGCCTTGTTGAACAAAAAAATCAAAAACCAGGCCAATATTTTTTGGCACCAAAATCTATTTGTTTATTAGTTGAAAGAAATATAGCTCAAGCTGGGAGCTTGCGTAATTGTACTGGGAGCTCTGGTTCTGCCTTTAAGGCCTAGATACAGATTTAAAGATATTTTTGAAGGGGTACAAGGATGATCTCTCACCACAGGAGAGCTAAGCCCAACCTGTCTCCTCTGTGCTCTGCTCCACTGCTGATCTCATCTCCATATATGAGCCGCTTTGCACTTCTTGAGCCTGCCACGATTAATTAGCCACATCCAGGTAAGGGAACTTCTGACGAAGTGCCAAGAGCAATAAACATTGATCATAGTCCCAGACTTTTTACTGGCTCACTTGATGGAAGGGGAATGCAGCCTCGCATGTGTTTGTGTGTGAATAATGGGTCCCTGTGCACTGGAGGGAGTTGGTGAGGATATATATGCAGGTTGATGAAGATCCACTTACATTTAAAGGTATCACACATTTTAGTTAGTGGCTTTGCAACAAATACTCAGAATAAAGTTTCAGTAGAAAGTCACATTTGTGTTCTAAGTTTATATTACATGCAAATGACATTATTAATGATTGTTTTATCGAAAGTTCTTAGCTAAAAATGTTAGTTAAAATCACTGTGTCCTGGCATCTTGAATGAGAACAGTGTCCGCAGTTTGGCCTTCAAAGTCGTGTTGAAGCATGCAAGCTTGTCTTATGACTTCATAACAAACCCAGCCTTATTTTAGGGGGATTTCCTTCAAGGTCATGCAGCTGGCATACTGTAAAGGAACTTAAAGACAATCCCCTGTTACCAGAGCTGGATTTCCTGACAATGCTCATTAAAAGAGACACAACTGCAAAAGTAGGGCATAATTAAGCTGGGAAAGCACTGTTTCTTGGCCAATAGAAGGGAAAATAGTGGCACGTAATGGATGAGAGCTATAATAAATATCTCCATGAGGAGTGGGAGAAGCTTGAACACTGTGTTGCATACAGGAAATCAGTGCTAAGGACATGGGAGGCAGGTTCCTATCCTGCATTAATCTCAAACCACCATGGAACTTGAAGACAAACAGTTGTAGAACTTGTTAATAAAACAAACAAGCTGGCGGAGACTTTCTGCTGTGTATTTTTCCTTCAAACAGTGGTTATAACCAGTTTTGGGGGCTCAAATTTTGAGAATTGGCCATAGAAATGCAAGATAATAATCACGCAAAAATTATGATATAGATGCTTGAGTGAGTAAAAGTTAAGGGGGTTCATATAACTTAAACCCATGAATACAGGTCTTTTTGAAAATGTTTTTTTTTTTCCCCATTAAACAGTGTAAAGACTAAATAACACATGGCAGTTGATTATAATGCTACATTCAAATCAGTCAATTAGAAGCCTCCAAACAAGAATACAACCAACAACATTGTGCAAGATCAAGCTAACAACACACAAGTCATCAACAGTTACCTGGATATGGTTGCAACCTGACTCCTCTGTTCAGTGATCAAATAGTATACATTTGAATGTAATCCAGTACATTCTGTAAGCTACGACAGCACAGTAAACAGCAACGCAGTCTTCGTTTTTATCCACTTACTAGACAAACAAAGAGCGCTGAGCAGTGACGCAAATCTACTTGCAACAACCCCAAAACCTGCTGTTCAAACTGCTCTAAGAAATCCCTGTTTTCAAAGTCAGTGGAGTCATTTCACTTAGACTTGAGACTTGAGTTATTTATTAGGTGACGAAACTCAACTTGACAATATGGCAAAAGAGTTATGACTCGACTTGGACTTGAACCCCAATGACTCGGACTTGACTTGGAAAGACTTAAATAATAATCTATTCACATTTCTCTCTGTGTGAGTTCAAACATCACATGCTTCTGTGTTCGAGAGAGAGACCGCACACAATCAGCCATCTATTGGTTGCTGGCAGTATTGCTGACCCATGATTGGCTGTCCCCGCTGTCACTCCATTTGAGTGACGTATACATTTTTTTCATTTAGGAATCAAATCTGCATTCCAGTTTCTGCATTTAAGATATTTGTTTTGATTGATTCCTGTTGGCTCAACAGATTTCATGTACATGTAATTTTTTTTAGCAAGATTTAATTTTAGGTTTTTGGCATTTTTGGGTTAAAATGCTTCTGCATGTATGCAATTGACAGATAAACCACAGGAAAGCTATCTATTACTGCCTTGTTTTTTTGTAAATTACTAAATAAGTGACTTGAAATCAAACTATTTTTACTTGACTTGGTCCCACCTCTGGTAAAAATTGATGATATGCTGGTACTTTTGCAGAACCTATCGGCAAAGCCATGCAAGCATCGATTTCCTCAAAAACTTCGAACCTTGGCCATTATTTGCATAGAAAATGTGCAAAATGGCTAACAGTCAGGGATCTTGTTGCAGTTTTGGCTTTACGATAAATGACATAAACACATGCAGCACATTAGATAAACCTCAAGTCACCACAGCTTCAGTTACAAACAAACACATTTGTAATGCTGTTTGCAAATGTTCATTGGAAAGATGGGTAAGTGATGTGAACATTCTTTGCAAATGATGCTTTTGGGAAAGCACCTCCAAGCGAAAAAAATTCAGAGGAAAGCAGAGGAGCTCTGTGCAAAAGGGAAGCCCTCAGACCTGCACTCCACAGTTTTTCCATGGACTGTGTGCATGTGTGTGTGTGTGTGTAAGGGACAGCTGGAATTTCAATCAGAGACTTCTTTATGCAGTCTTCCAACACATAATGAACTGAAGCCCTGCTCAGCATGAGCAAACCTTATTCACACACACTGCCAGTGTTTTAGCATCGTTACAAACACCACAGCTCATGCGATCAAAAACAAATGTGCTGCAAGCACACGTCCGACATGACAGCGTGCTGAGCGGAAAGTGATTTGTCCAATGCTTTAAAAGTTTAAATCAACAATTAGTTCGTTATAAGCTGGTTTGATTAAAAGCGCAAGGCCAAAGACTGCACGGTTCCTCAGGGGCTGAAATGGTGTATAAAAAAATTACCTCACCCTAAACCTGTCAGCACACCATTACAGCCCACGCCGCCATATGATGGGATGCCAAAAAAAAAAAGTCCTGAAGCCATTGTAGCGAGAAGGTGTTGGCAGATGTAGGCTGAAGGAATGCCGTGACAGGGTTATTTGTTGGACAAAGTTTGTGCAATAGAGAAATGTTTAAGAGAAACAGGCTTCAGTCTGTGGGTTCTTATCAGCAAGCCTAATAGAGTAAGATGGGGGGATATCTTGATGAGAAATCAGATAAAGATGGAAAGAAAAACACAATCCTCTGAACACTAGCAACCCAAGGCAACAGTCAAGAGAAGCAATGAGTCATGCAGGACAGAAGCCAGGGGAAGGATCGCAGTCCATGTGCATGAACATGCATATTTGCTGAAGGAATAAACCCAGAAAGCAACACAGTGCACGGCCTGTAATCTGTCCTGGAAAAATGTTATCCCTTGCCAATTTTTTGACAAATGTTGTAAAGAAAAATGCGGGCTACAGGCTTATCAGATTAGAGGAATCCGCACTGATCTACATTAGCTCTGAGAATTGTTTACATTTGTTTAAGGATCACCGCGCGTGAGACATAGTGCTAATTTAGAAATATAGTATTATTGATTATGTGAAATGACTCTAAATCTAATAAATGAAAAAATGCAAAGTATAACTTCACATTAGAGTGGGTGTAACCCCAGCTTTGGTTGAGGATTCTATGACTGTAATACACAAAAAAGTATCACTCAAAAGCTTCCGATTACCGTATTTTTCGCCGTACAAGACGCACTTTTTCTTTCCCAATTCTGAGGGGAAAAGTTGGTGCGTCTTATACGGCGAATGCAGAGCGCCGCGGAGCGGAGGGCGGTCACGGCCGTAGGAGAGGAGTAAGAGAGGCCACGGCTTCGGCATAGCTCCTGTTATGGTAAAAATATACCTTCTCAATTGATAATAAACACTGGAGACCGTTTGAGAGAGAATACAGCAAATGCGGCTATTTATTGTAAAGATTTAGCAGTCTCAACGCATTTCCTACACACGTGTTATCCGCATTGGAAGAAGAACCTCAAGCCTCTCAAGCACAGGAAGAAGAGACCTGTCCTCCATTCTCATGTCAACTTAAAAGCCTCCTCAAGGGGTGGGACTGAAGTATGACGTGTGCTCTTAAAAGTTTCTCAAATCACATTTCTCTAAATGACCACTAGATGGTAGTATTTTATAGGAAAATTCCCATCACCCGGTGGTGCATGCTGAGTCATCTCTGCCCATCTCTGCTCGTCATCCTACCATAGCGCATGGACTCCGTGAAGGAGGACATTGTTATAAAATCATTTAAGAAGTGTGTCATTAGTAATGCCTTGGATGGAACAGAAGACAACCTCTTATTTGACACCAGTGAGGAAGAAAGTGAGGACAATGACTGCGTGGATCTGTCCTGATGAAGAGGAATTATTGTGGTTCGAATAAAAACATTACAGCCTTTTTTTGTTACATTTACTGGTTACTGACTTTACTGACTGTTCATGTTTGGCATATAATTGTTCTTAAACTGCTGTTAACTTTTACACAGTTGATATAAAATATTTTACTACAGTATTTGGTTCAGAATCTTTTTTTTTCTAGATCTTCCTCATCTAAAATTGGGTGCGTCTTATACGGCAAAAATACGGTAAGTGTTTGTAAGCTCAAATTTACCGTTGCCAGCTACAGAAGTGCACCAATATTGGGTATTTGTAATTGGACAAAGTGTTCACAGAGGCAGAACTTGGGAGTAGCAAATAGTGCGTGGAAATTTGGGCTACAACTTACTTACAAGGTCAAGATTTGTTGTATGAAAAGCGCTTCTGGCACCAAAAGCATTTGGTTTTCTCTCTCAATGGTTTTCTCTCACCATCCTGACACCATCTTAAAGTGATCATTGGTAATGCTGGATATTAATTGTTCAAACTAAACAAATTAAACTATGGCGTTCCTGATAACTTCAGTTCATACTTTTTACAAATGATATAGTGTCAACAGCACTGTTAAACCAAAGAATACATTTTAAGAAATGTTTGTGTAAATCATCTATTTTCATCAATGAACATAATGCAGTGATGGAATACACAAGAAATCTTGTGTGGCCACTAGGGATGCACCCATACCAATACTGGTATCGGTATCAGGCCCAATACTGAGCTCATGTACTCCTTCTCCCATTTGTAAAATCACTCTGTTACAATACCCTGTGACAAAAGCGACAGAACTTGTTTTTGACGATCAAACACTTTATGATAACGTTTGATATTGTCACCTTCTTAACATTTTGGAACCAAGGAACGAGATTCCAAGTCGCCGTCATGTCACTGATGAGGTATTACTACAAATACATGATACAGCCGTCTTAAAATGTGTCTCCCTGTGTCACTACTTGGTGAATTGCTACATCCCAAGAAATCTGAATCAGTGTCAGCGAGTACCAGAAAATAAATATTTGAACCTGTACTCAAGCTTAAAAAAAAAAAATGGCATCGGTGCGTCCCGAATGGCTACAATGTGCCTTTAAACAGCAGCTTTAAAAACTTAATCCACACTAGCACAGTTGTGAAGGAACGTGTCTGGTAAATTATTCCAAACAAACCAAAAGATTTTGATTATTCTTCATCCAGTTTTAAGCCTCAGCTGTTTCAGTTTCAGTTCATGACTGGATTGGTTGGTTATAGTATATTTGGTGGATATGGTATAGATGGTGGATCCTACACCTAACTACACTCCTACAAAATCCCTGAAGTTTAACTATACTATAACAAATTCTGCTTGTTTGAAGGCAAATTAAGTAAAATATATTTTTCTTTTGTTCGATCAATTTGAATTTTGGAAATTGACTAATGGACAACCATTTTTAATATCTCTCAAAGTATATTTTGTTTGAAGCGAAACTTTTGCACAGTCTAAGACATTTGGTAACTAAGACTTTGGTAAACACATTTTGACTTTTAGCAATGAATCCACGCAACAAAGATATTCCATATGTAGCCGCACACTAAAGAAGGGGGTTTAAAATGGAACACTTTGAATCGGCAATGCCACCCTAACCAGACTTGAACCAATTTTACAGGGAGGCTGCCACACCTACAGAATAATGTCTATGAAACCAGTATGGACTACATATGGATTCATATGTTAAAAAGTGATCTTGTGCTTTATAGCGGCTATTATTCCTGCGCGATGTGATCCAATTCTTTTTCAATAGAGTGGTGACTTAAAGTGACAACAGAAAGTGAACACTTGTCCAGCATCAACATACACAACTAATATTACAGGAGATTATGCAAATTCAGCTTACGTGTCATTTCTATCAATCCATTACTCTCCCAAATGTCCTCTCCTGTTGGTTTAACTTGGCAGGGGACACCCAGTCTGTGTCTGAATGCCATTAACAAAGATAACAGTCTGTCAAAGTATAAATCTACAGCTTTCATCAACTCTCACTGGTTGGGTAAACTTTGCTAAGTGGAGGCATGACGCAATTGGCAACAGTGAAAAATCATGAAGCGCAAAATCAAAGGGGATTAGTTCCTTTTCGAGAATGCACAATGGCATCACTGTACACTACACTTTTAAAACAGGGCTGTCAAACTCCTTGTGGGAGCCCTGCACAGTTTGCTTCTACCCTGCTTTGACAGACACGGACCTGTAGCTTTCAAGCAAACCCAAAGGACTTAAAAAGCTGCTTTTATCTCATTTTCCAACGTTCCAGTTCAAGTTTCCTTCTTGGTTAGTCCCGGTTATCTTGTTTCTGCCAACAAGAATGCTGAAACTCAAATCGCATCTGGCATCAAGGCACAGTAATTTGCCATAATTACTACAGCTTGATACCAAAGCACACTCTCGCCGCATGGCACAGATCCATCACAATAATCAGTAAGCACTGTCTCTTTTCAAATTCCACACATTATTCTGCTCCTCACCAGCTTGATGATGCCACATTACTGAAAAATCCCTCACCAGTTTGGATATTGTATGAACTCAACACCTGTAAGGCCCAGCGTTTTAATCATCTGCTCCAAAAAATTGTAGTCATCATCATAACCATAATCACAGTAATAAAAAAAAAGTCCTCATCCTCTTGCCAAATTACTGTGGCATTTGATTTACAGTTATTGTGCTGGGAAGGAGGGGTTTGTGCTAAGTCTCCACTGCTGGGGAACAAACACACCTGCATGGATTACACCTGAGAGGGGCCAGGGGCCAAATCCAAACGATGGGCTGACATTCCCAGAGGCGCACAAAGACTAACATTGTGACTTATGCAATATTCCAGGTGTGGTGAGGTTATAATTGAGCATTATTTTGTCATTAGCAATTTTGTAAGATTACGTTTGAAAAGTGTCAGACTTTGACAGAGTGTTAGACTTTGACAGCCTGTCAATCAAATGCAAAAATGCAGTCAATCAACTCTTTGACAAAATGAAAGCAGAAACATATATTTTTATTTATTTTTACACTGGCACAATTGTGTTTTACAGAAAAAGAAATAAAGTCTCCAGGACCTTTAGCGTAACACTGATCAGATAACAAACCCAAACAGGGTGATCAAAAGAAATGTACTTAACTTAACTTGAAATGTTTAACTGCGTGTAGCGAGCCATAAAAAAACCTTTTCTATTTACAGCACAATTCTGATGGTAAAAAAAAAAAATAATAATAATTTAGAGAAATCCTTCATCTCAATGACGATACCTGGGGCCAGCACTGAACTTGTGATTTAGCCACTTTGGAAAAAAAACCAAAAAAAAACACACACACAGTACATTATCAGAGATGTCTAAAAGCAACATAATCTTTAGTGTTGACCTTGGCAGTGTATTTGAAGATTCTGTACCTTAATTTGCATTTACAGTGAAAATTATAGCATCATTTTTTACAGTCTAGAAGCAATCATGACTTTTGTGTCCTAAGTAGGTGAAGTATTTTTCTGGCTGGTCTGCATCCGTAACCTCCTCCTTGCAATCGCTTCCTGTTTTTTCCGCTCAATCTCAGCAGCTGAACATCTGGGTGTGGCATTTGAAGAAATGAAAACTGCAAAACAAAAAATATGTATTGAACATTTAATTTCAAAAAGCTTTTTAATATATTTTAATCATTTGGGTTTGTCCATATTTTGTAAATAGATACAAATAAACAATACACAGACAAAAATAAAGTGTGTTTTTGTTATATTAATATTTATTTAGTAGGGGTTATTTAGTGGCACAATATATCGTGATACAAAATTGTCACAATAGTTATTGCGGAGTTACATCAAAATCTCTAAGAGATGAAGTGCATTTGCTTCCTGGGAGTGATTCTAGTCACTTCTGAAACTTATTTACTATGTTTTTTTTTGAGTAACATGATCATTTACTCATATTTTAAGTATAAAACAAAAGTAACAACAAATTAAAAAAAAAATAATAAATCAATAAAAAAAAGAGGCAAGTTGATGCAAACATTTGCACTGCCACCTAATGGAGGGATGATAATAAATGCTCTGATACCCTGACAATCTAGACCCTAGCCTTCTTAGCTTTGTGATCTCAAAACTTAAAATTAAACGTTTTTATTTTTTTTATTTTTTTTCAATAGTTGGGTAAAAATACCCTGATCCCTATCACATCATGATCAGTGTGTATCGTATACCCCTATTATTTAGTGTTAAGGTTTGCAGATAAACCAGGGGTCTAAAAATCACGGCTCACGAGCTCGCAGCAAAGTTTAAAGTTATGCAACCCATGTGATTTCCCCAGTCCAATATGATCACCACCACGACTACGATATATATGTCTATGTATATACACATATGTAATATATACACATCTTATACACTATTTTAAAAAGACAAAAATGGGTAAATCTGCGATGGTGGGGCGACCTAATATTTACATTTACAGAAATGGGTAAATGTAAATATCTGACATCATTAAAGTGGTTTACTGGAGAAAAAGATATTTAAAAGCTCCTCAACCCTGGAGCGATTGGGTAGCAGTGAAAGCTGTGTTGCGTCTGTTGGTGCTTTGCCTCTTCATAACTGCTTCCAATTCGATAGGCCACGCAAAGGATGTTGTATGCTTAGTAAATGACTCAGGCTACAAACTGAGGTAATCTAAAATCAAGTAATAATAAAATGCATTATTCCTATTCCTGAAAAGGTGAAATTGACTGATCCACCAACCACTGGAACCCAGCAGCAAAAAAAGTCACCTGTGTTGTTAATCTGGCTTTGACTTGCCAGTCACATCTCCATATCTAACCATAGACAATACAAAATGTGGACAAGAGGACACCCCCGACTGCCATTGGACTAGTATGAGGCAATTTCTAAGATGGACTGGAGGCTGCCATTGATAACCACACGTGACTTCCTGAAAAAGATGGAACTGTCTGGTTCGCTCACGCCCCGCTCACTCGCAGACTGTTATATAAAACTCATTTTGTAATAATAAACAAGAATTAAATTTTTCCTCTGAATTTGATCGTTGGCAGCATACATGATCTATCTCATGACGTGATGACAGTGGTACATCCACTCCGCTCAGCGTAGCGGTCAAGTTTAAGGAAAATTAAGCTATCGTGAGCCACACAAAATTAAACTTAAAATAAAAGTTAACTATTGAACTTTGTTCACTGTATAGATACCTTTCGAAAACGATTAAAACAGTTTGTGTAAATAAGGATATTTCTGTGTAAATCAGTAAAAGTTTGACTTTTTCCCAAAGACTTGAATTGGGCAGAAATTATTCTGCAGCCAGCACCATCGGGGTGATTGCTGTAGTTTGGCTTTACTCCTCAAGCCATATGCGGATATAAACCTTAAATAATTCCCACGGAACGAGGGATTACAAGTTTGTATCATATATTGCTCCAGATCTTTGAGATTAAGATTAGTTACAATGAATGACAGTTGTTCTACATCACAAGTTGGTCTAATATTAAAGGATACATGCGACCCTCACTCTGTACACATGCATTACATCACCTAATATGTTTAAATTCGGGTGAGCATATGCACTGATAAGTATGATAAAAAATGTGCTATAATTCACTTATAATTATTCCTAATATTCAGAATTGTCCAAGGTAATGAAACCATATGAATTCAGTACAATGATATCAAGAAGTGGCACATGTTTATTCTGGGGACATGTTCGAGTTATGAAAAATGTGCCTTTACAGAATCAAAAAGAAAGCTAATAATTCCTTGTATTCTGTGGAAGAATAAAAGTCATGCAGGTGTAAAGCTGTTTGAGCACATGCTATTTTTTTCAGCTTGACCTACTCCTCTACTGGCTCAAAAAAAAAAAACTCACCCATTACAGTCATTTTCTGAAAGAGGATTCTATTCATTCTTTTCAGAACTTGCACAGTGCAGGCACATTATAAGAGCATACACAACTTACCTTTTCTGGTTAATGTCACAGAATCAGACAGATGCCTTTTAAACTTGTAATGGTGGGAGTTTGAACCGCTTCCTTGAGTGTGCGTAGTGTCCAGTTTGGTTTGCACAGGTCTATTTTGCTGAGCACTCGAACTGGAACTTTGGTATGGTGGTAATCCTTGTTTAAATCCAGAAATGTTTGTTGGTACAGAGTTGGATCGAGTAAAACCTCTGCTGGACTTTGGGGATTCTTGTGCATGGTCTATTTTGTTAATCACAACATTACTGGAAGCAGTTGCTTTAGAAGCAGTCACCTTGGCTTTTTGATTGTCTGATGACATCTCCACATCATCACAAGCCTTGAGAAAATCATCGTCTTCATCATTCCAGAGTCCATCAAAATCAAATAGAGACTGCATGTCCTCCTCTGAAACCCCATCAAAGTGAGCAGAAGAGCTCTGACTTGTTTTTGTTGTAGAGTCCAGGTTAGCTTCTGAGCCCCAAGTCGAACATATTTTCTGCTTTACATTCTTCATAGACGGCATATTTGGCAGCTTCTCAGTAGTTTGATTCTCTGCGGAATCAGGTGGCTTTGGCTTAAAAGTGCTTATACTACACATTCTAACTTCAGGTAGTGTTTCTGTCAAGGTGCTTGGTTTTGTAGTTTTCTGGTGAGTCTCTGAGCAAATGTTCGTACCATTAGATAAAGTGGGATTCTTGGCCCCAACAATCAGTTTTCCGGTCTCACTTTGCTTGGCAGCTCCTGGATTTTGTGTCGTTTCCAACACAAGAAAGTCGTTCAGCAAGTCGTCATTCTCCCAGTCATCAAGATCTTTCTTTTTAGCCATTGATGACATTCTGCTCTGAACATCAGATACAGAGGAGTTTTCAGCGGTGCTATTTACTGACAGTGGGCTGAGTCTGCCACTTATGTTCTGAGTGGGTCCATCAAACAGAGCATGAAGAGCCTGTTCCTCCATGCGGGCTTGGTATGAGCTGTTTTTTAATTCTGACAGTGAGTCGGACGTTGATCTTTGCTCTTTCATCGAATGGCCACTGTGCTCATTAGATTTATTAGTTTCTTCTCCCCCCTCCAGTTCTTTCTCTTTGTCCTGACGAGTCATGTTTTTGTCAATTTTTTTGGCAAGCTTCATCAGCCCTTCGACATTGCTGTGCCTGAAATAAAAAGATGGGAATTCAAATCTGAACATTGCGATTAACCTGAATGAAACAATCCAACCGAATTCATTCATCTTCTCAACTGCTTGTTTGCTTAATGGGGTCATTAATATGTTTAATTTTAGGTTTCTATTCATTTGTGCCTGGGCATTAAAAAAATTAAAAGAAAAAAAAAATACATTCTAGACTCACTGGTGTTTAGTGTTAGATGCCTGCCAACACATTGTTTTTTTTATTTTATTTTAAAGATTATATTTGGGTCATTTTTGCCTTTATTTGGAATGATAGGACAGTATGGAGACAAGAAGAGATGTGGGTAGAGAGAGGGAAGGTTGGGAAATAACGACAGGTTCGGGATTCAAACCTGCGTCGCCCTGCACAACCGTGCACATATGTGTTTGGTGCACTGTCCACTATACCACGGGGCCAGACGAGAAGCCAACCAACACATTCTAATTTAAAAATATTAACTAACAAGCAACAGGGTTTTATTCTGAACTATACCTGCACAAGAAATTAGAAAGACATCAGTTATTTCTTGTGTCTGAATCAGAAAATCTACAATATTGGTTTCCTTTAATTAAAGGATGAATCTTCATCACAACCAAAAAATATGATGACAACCGTTGCTTTATTTTGTTGCATCCAAAATATGTGTAACGTTCTAAAAGCTGATTGCGTCACAAGGATTTTATTTGGGATAATCGTGGAATCACTGTAAAAGACTCACAAAACTATTCAAAATCATAATAGGGGCTCTTTAAGAGACTTTAAATTGGATCCTTACATGAGGAGGGCCTTCACTGACTGGATTTTTCCTCTAGAGAAGTTGCTTACAAAACTGCCAATCTTTAGAGATGTTGAAACATGTTGAACTTATTTAAATGTAAAACCAGAATTCCATATATTATATATTGAACTCTGGGGGTTTGGTCTGGTTAAGTGTCGACTGTAAAAGCTCACCATTGCTTGGCTCAAGAGTATGTAACTTTTAACCTCATTCACCTGAACTGTGTTGTATTTTTTCATCTGCAACAGATTGGTAAAAATGTCAGTCATAAATAGGTGTTTTCTTAGGGTCACAATAGCCAGAAAAACAGTTTAGCAGGTTGAAATATCTACAGAGCTTAGAATGGTCAGAACACGTGAAGATGTTTTGAAATGAATCTTCAGAGATGCAATGGCAGGTGGTGAAATGTGTGAACCTTTGCTTCACAAACTACAACCCCAATGTTCGAAAGCAAACCAGCTCGTGTGTTACAGTATTTTGTTGATGGACGTGGCTCATAAAAAGCATAAGTGGTTTTATTTGTAATCATTACTTAAGCCTCTGAAAAAAACAACAACAACAACACTGTTGACTTATGAGATTGATATAAAAAAAAAGCTTACCGTGCTGAAACCCTCTTGACTCTGGGCTGGAGAATCTCTGGAGTGCTGGGTATAGCACTGTCTCCAAAACATTGACGAACCAAATCTCCTTCTTCAGCCTTCTTGACCTGAAACACATTTATATTCGCATGCATTTAACATATAAACATATAATATCTGCTTTAAATACTGCTAGATACTCACTTTTGGTGCAATCCTATTGACAATCTCTGAAATCTCAATGATTCTGCCATCTCCTTGTCCTGTGTACGGTTACCATTTAGAAATAGATACACAATATATCAAATATTTATTGAAACATTTTCTGATCTCACTTGCCATTCAAGTTTTGCGTGGGTGAGTTGGCATCCCAGACAATGTCTTCTTGCGTGAGTTCAGAATCGTTCGGCGAATCTCCGGGGCACGATCTGTTGAATCGGATTCTTGGTCTACGTTTAGGTGTTGTGAAAGCTACAGAAGGACATTAGTTTGGGGAAATTTATCAAAATCAACAGTAACAAGAAGCACGTATGGCATATGTTCATTTAAGCGATTTTGGAATGGCATATTAACAGATATATGCAGATACTACAGTCATTCATCGCAAATTGTAAAACTAATACGGGTCAAACATTTGCGAGGCTGTGTTACCTTGGCGACTGTTGAACGAGTTGCGATAAGACGGGGACTGAGACTTTTTGAGTCCGCTCATGTAAGTTTTTGTTTTCATTTTCTTTGAAAGTTTGAACGCTTTACCATGGCTCTCTCTCGCTTCTCCTACATGCCGCACACTTCTAACTGTGTTCTCAGTCATTGTGTATTTTACATAACTTTAATAACAATTCTCGAGTAGCCATATTTAGGTTAACCACCAGCACAGACCTTTGAAACTTTGAATTAAGTTATCTCGTGTTCGGAGTACTTTTTCTGGGAATAGCGAACACGTTCAGAGCCTCCATGATGTTTTGGTTTTAGATTTGCGCACGAGAACCGGACGCCTTCCTGATTGTTGCATACAGTCTCGTCAAATCTCGCGAGGCTTTGCACAAAAATGACTAAATAAATAGAACGGAAGAAAACACCAAATAAAGAACTTGTCGGAGATACTATAATTTTGAAATAATAAAATACAGTAAGAAAAATAAAAAAATATATATATACAGATGTGGCAGCTCACTAACAGAAAATGCGACTAAATCTATTTTAGAAATGCATGTAAATGTTAAAATATTCATTATTATTAATATTATTTATTAAATATCTCGTTGTCATTTATACTTTTATTATTTGGTCATATATTACAATGGACAACATTTTCGTATTTTTATCAATAATCAAGAGATGGTATTGTGCACTTTGGAAGTACAGGATCTTCTGCAAAAAATTAGCATATTATGATAAAGTTCATTATTTCCTGTAATGTACAGATAAACATTAGATTTTCATATAGTTCAGATTCATTTACACAAAACTGAAGTAGTTCAAACCTTTTATTCTTTTAATATTGATGGGTTTTGCATACAGCATGAAAACCAAAAATTAGCATATCTCAAATATGTATACATAAAAAAATTGCATATCATGAAAAGGTTCTCTAAGCGAGCTATTAACCTAATCATCTGAATCAGCTAATTAACTCTAAACACCTGCAAAAGATTCCAGAGGCTTTAAAAAACTTTCAGCCTGGTTCATTTCTCAAAACCGCAATCATGGGTCCAGAAGGCCATCGCTGGCACCCTCAAGCAAGAGGGTAAGACACAGAAAGAAATTTCTGAATGAATCGGCTGTTCCCAGAGTGCTGTAAGGCACCTCAGTGGGAACTCTGTGGGAAGGAAAAAGTGTTAAACGCTGCTCAACGACAAGAGGTGACCGGACCCTGAGGAAGATTGTGGAGAAGGACATTGGGGAACCAGCAGAAGCAGTGGACCAAAATAATCAATATTAAAACAATAAAATGCTTGAACTACTTCAGTTGTGTGTAAATGAATCTGAAATATATGAAAGTCTATCAGTACATTACAGAAAATAATGAACTTTATCACAAAAGACTAATTTTTTTAGAAGATCCTGAATTTCATAGGACGTACATAGGACATGCTTTCGAAGGCATGTTTTGGTTGATCTTTTGCCCAAGGGTTTTTCCCCATTTGTTAGTCCTTAAGACAGCATTAGAAAAATGTTGGACATAATACTTATTCTCAGACATTTGTTTTACCACACCATGCTCTCATGGGTTCCTTCTACACAAAACAGTAATTTATTTAAGAAGCTGGATTGTTGTCAAGGACGTTGTACTCCTCCTGTATTGTAAACACTGGTGTCTGTCTGAAGTTAGAAAACAGCTGTTCTTTGTACTGTAATGGAACGGTGACAAGAGAAACATTATTTTAGCACTTTGGTTTGTTAAAATATATTATATTTGTTAAGAAAAATACAGAAATCTATAATGTTAGTGTAAAGTGAGAGAAAGTGCTTAGACCCCTTTCCTGATTTTGAACATTTGCCCCAAAAGAAACCAGCTTAATTTCAACAATGAGAGACAGAATTAAAAAAATCTTAATTCGCTTATAGATTTTGTTTATCTTAATGAATAAACTTAATTACCAGAAGGAATTTCTTGTTCTGTTGACATTTTTTAAATGACAATAAATTAATTTACCAATTTTTTAATTTGTGAAATCTTTTGTGAATGCCGCCAAAACATTAATAGTAAATCAAAGTAAATTATTTTCCCCATCAAATGAAGAAGGTAGATCCCTAAAAGGTAGTTGTTAAAGATGCTCTGTGAGCCTTCTGTGAGTTTGCTGTGGTAAATAACTGTGATCTAGCATTAATATTATTTTACGTATATTTAAAGTCTAGAGCAGCCCCCTGTTTGTTATAGAGACTAGCACTGCAAACAAGACATCCGCGCTGGTTAGTGTACTCTATCAGTCTTGCCCACACAGAGTATGAGGTTCCATACCCGACTGACTGACTGTGTAACACATATAAAGGAATAAAGAAACTGAGATGTTTGTCCCTTTGACTTGGAGGATATGTAAGACTATGTGGAATCAGTGAGTAGTGTGGGTTCAGCTCCTCAGTCTCACAGGTATGTTAAAGCCATGCCAATTTAATACTTTGCAGGTAAGGTGTGGCATGCTTATTACACAATGCACAATGAAGTGCTTCATTTGCCCCTTGTAAGGGCTTGGAGTGGGAAGGTTTGGTGAGAAGGTACAAGGCAAAAGTAAGAAACACACATGCACTCCTATAAATGCACATCTAATGTTTACATAGATGTAAATTGCTGTCTAAAAGCACTAGATGGTGCTTGTATTCTGTGTATTCTGCAGAAGTCACATGTTTGTCTCTCTGTGTGTGTGTTTGTGATGTCGAGACTGCATACTGAGAGAGCTGCTGATAGAGAAATGCTGTACGGCTCCCCTGCTGCAGTAGTGTGTGAGGGCCAGACGCTGCTGTCAGCACTCACAGCTGACACACGCACACATCAAACTCTACGTGCTGAGAGGAACTACTCACCAAAATAGAAAGCTTTAGTTTAAACATGTTCCTTTGGTAGAAGTGGACAAGAAATGAGCTCTACAAAAGCAAAGGATTGAAAGTATCAATATGTTTTGGACAAGTTCTGGAGGGGCGCTTAATGCACTGGAACAAAACGATTTGTCAGATTACTCAGCATGGACGTTCCGCTATTAATCTGTGACTTGATGGTAAGAGTGACTGAAATCTAGTGTCTATGAAAAGAAAAGCACATGGATACCAACAAATCAAGAAATGGCAAGAGAACCTTTTTCTGACATTTGAGTTGTTACAATACATGTAGTATGATTTTAACAGGACGGCACGGTGGTGCTGTATGAAACACTGTCTCCTTCCAGTTCGAAGGTTGTCGGTTTGAGGCTCGCCAGTGACCTTCCTGGATAGAGTTTACATGTTCTGTGCTTGCGTAGGTTTCCTCTGGGTACTCCAGTTTCCCCTACAATTAAATAATCTACATTCTGCTTAGGTGTGAATGTGAATGTGTGTTGCCCTGCGATAGACTAGCGACCTGTCTAGGGTGTACCCCTACGTCTCGCCTGAAGTGAGCTGGAGCACCAGCAGACCCATGTGACTCCGAAAGGGATCAAGCGGATTAGAATATGAATGAATGAATCATTTTAACAAATTACAAAACAAAAGCAATATAAATAAATCATAAATGAAAAAAAAAACTGTATTCAGTTCTCTGTGTCTCCTGAATTCCGACATGATGAAATATTTCAGTTTCAGAAATTTGAATCCAACGCAACTGGAAAGTTAGAGTATTAATAAACATGATTTTTGTTCAATGACAATGTAACAAACGGGGTCTGGCCTTCATTGTCTTAGTCGCTTAATCTTATTTTGAATTTATTTAAGTGCTCATAGACAGCTCTAATCATCTAGATATATGGAAGAAGGAATTCATATTAAAAAAAAAAGTCAATAAAAACTATTACTTTAACATTGGCATGGTGGGCTGGAGGAAGGAGAATGGACACGGTGTAAGGAATTATTTACAAGGTGTATTTACAATCTATACAACACAGGTAGAAAAGTCAAACATCCTTTAAAAGGAACTCAACATTGAAATCCCTCGGAAGCCAATCTCGGTTTGGATCCGGCAATCCAGGAACTCTGAATGTCTTGGAGTGCAACACAGGAATAGAGTTTAGTAGATGTTAAATTGGAGACCAGAGTAAACCACAGGAGTACATGGAGTGATGATGGAAAGGGACACAGCAAACCACACAGGAAAATCCAGAAGGCAGTAAGCGGTCATGGAGAGTCCAGGGCCTTGAACTGTAGATCTGACAACTGAGGAGGTACGTTTAACTGAAGGAGTTTGTCTGCAAGTGAATTCATGGTGGTAATCTTGATTGGTGGAAGCATCCCTGACAAGACAGTAACTTGATGCCATAGTTTATTCATTCTTTCATTTTCCTGCCCTCTTATTCCCTTAATCTCCTGCTCACATCAGGCGAGAGGCGGGGGTACACCCTGGACAGGTCGCCAATCCATCGCAGGGCATAGTTTATTCAACTTTTTTAAATGTTTCCTCCCATTTTCAGTCTGTTATTAAATTAAAAAGCCCAAAATGGGTTAAAAGCTCATATTGTGGTTTTAGTCACCCCTAAACAATAGGCTTAAGCTCTGAAAGATCAGAATTCCTTTCACTGTTTTAATAGGCATTAATTTTGGTTTGAGCACCAAATAGATGTCGAGTATTGTGCACAGAGTATTATTGTCATAAACATAATCATTTTTTTCACATAATGACATGCACATTTTTAACTATCCAAATAAACTGGAATTTAAAAAAAAAAAAAAAAAAAAAAAAAAAAAATATATATATATATATATATTCATATGTACTACATATATTTGTTTTGTGTAGACCATTATGGCTCCCCCAGATGTGCTTCTGTGTCATATGGTGTGAGGCAGAGACATGAAGCTCAACAATGTGTTTAAAAGTCACTGTAGCACCTCTGTCACATGAAATAATGTTCCTGATTCCACAGCGCCGGATATGAGGAGGAACTAAAGGGCAAAGATATGTCACTTTCAATCTGAATACGACACATCAAACTGATTTTCTGTTTTCCCCTCATGTCAATGCCTTTCTTTCTCATACGGCAAAATGCCAAAGGCTGCAGAGGGAGAGTGTTTGGCTTCAGGCACCAAACCCCTTCGCTCTTCTTGCCTTTTTTCATATGTTCCGCCTTGGTTGTTTAGACCCAATTAAGGGGCTAATTGTGGAGATCAGGGAGGATTGCATTGTTGTAAAAGTACAGAGCTCATGGCTAATTGCCTCAGCAGCTGCCAGTGTTTATTAAAGCCTTGCACTTCTGCGGTTTCACATAGGAGAACAGGCTCTCATCCTCTTTCTGAAGTGCTGGAAAGAGCCAGGTGAGGGTGAGCGGGTGCCAGCATGTGTTTTCCGGGGTGAAACAGAATGGAAGCTGCAGAAATAATTACCACCACAAGGGCTTCTCCGTTTCTCATCTTGGGTAGGCAAAACCTTGAGGATGACACCAAGCATGTGGTGGGACTGGGCGATATGGAGTGATTCCAGGAGACATATCCTTTGCCAGTTTTTATCCAAATGATCTCACGCTCGCTTGTGCCAGGTGTTTTGGGTGGGAGTCTATGAAATGAGCCATGCATTTTTGAGTCACCGCTGAGGCTGTTGTCAAGTGTTACCACTGGCTCCCACAGCAGATGTTTTTTTTTCCTCAAAGTAAACTTTGGGAATGTCGTTCAGCATGGTTGAAGCTTGTTTTGGATGGTGCTAGAATACCATCACGCTAATTCTAAAAAGCAGAACATGGTATGATGACAGGACACCTCTTGAGTAACATTCAATCTTTTAAAAGTCATTCTTTGAGCATTACTAAATGCATTCTTTAAAGATTTAATCTGTTCTCATGAGTGCCATATTGATTAATTGGTTTGTTTATGTGTGTTTAAGCGTGGCATAGCACCACACTTAAACATCTCCCAATATCCAATACAGATTTGACTATTGACACAGTGTCATTTACAATACTTAAAGTCATTGTGTAAAAATCAGCTGCTGGACTTTCATCTTTGGAAGCTTTTTCATACACAAACCCAGAAAAAGACCCTAATTGTTCAGGCATGTGAACAGGCATGTACACAAATTTCAGGTTGGTTTCTTGAGACATTTTGCCTGGAATTTGCTTTTGAGACATTTGCTACACTAGGTGCTCCTCCTGATTGACAGAGCTCTTCACATTATCTGTTACCCAAAACCCATAGGTGAGAGTAGGCCAGAGGTGTGGACTCGATTTGACTTGGACTCGAGTCAGACGTGAGCCATTGTTTGTTGACTCAAACTTGACTCAGACTTGATCGTTTGACTCATAAAGACTTATAAAATAATCGATTCACATTCACATTTCGCTCTGTGCGAGAGTGAAACGAGTCACAATCAGCCAATCAAACAGAAGCTTCTTTAAGATCTAAGTTCATCTATTTGTTGCTTTCAGTATTGCTGACGTGTGATTGGCTGTCCCCGTTTACCAATCCATTTGAGTGATGCGAACTTTTTCATTTAGGAATCAAATTTGCGTTCATAGTTATTTGGAAGCAACTGAATTTCTGTATTTTAGATATTTGCTTTGCTTCATTCCTGTTGACTTAACAGATTTTGACAGCAAACTTTTCATTTACTTATCATTTAATCTCCGTGTTTAGTATATTTTTTTATTTAAGGCTTATGTTATGCCATTTAAGGTCTAATATACCTTGACATTTATGCAATTGAATTGAAATAAAAATTTTGCGACTTTTGACTTCCTGCCATCACTTGGCACTTTACTCTGACTTGCCCTGCATTGACTTGGGACTTGACTCAGACTTGACCTACATTGACTTGGGACTTGACTCGGACTTGCCCTGTATTCATTTTGGACTTGACTTGGACTTGCCCTGTATTCATTTGGGACTTGACTCGGACCTGCCCTGTATTAATTTGGGACTTGACTTAGACTTGCCCTGCATTGACTTGGGACTTGACTTTGACTTGCCCTGCATTGACTTGGGACTTGACTCGGACCTGCCCTGCATTGATTGGGGACTTGACTAGGATTTGCCCTGCATTGACTTAGGGCCTGACTCTGACCTGTCCTGTATTGACTTGGGACTTGACTCGGACCTGCCCTGTATTGACTTGGGACTTGACTAGGACTTGCCCCGTATTGATTTGGGACTTGACTCGGACTTCCCCTGTATCGACTTGGAACTTGGCTCGGACTTCCCCTGCATTGACTTGGGACTTGACTTGGACTTGCCCTGTATTGACTTGGGACTTGATTGGACTTGTCCTGTATTCATTTGGGACTTGACTTGGACTTGCCTTGCTTTGACTTGGGACTTGACTCAGACCTGTCCTGTATTGATTTGGGACTTGACTAGGACTTGCCCTTTATTGATTTGGGACTTGACTCGGACCTGCCCTCTATTTACATGGGACTTGACTCGGACTTGCCCTGTATTGATTTGAGAATTGACTAGGACTTGGGACTTGACTGGAATTGGGTGGAAGTGATTTGGTCCTGCCTCTGCAGTAGGCTCAAAGATTGACCATTAAATCTAGAGCTTAACTTTTAAAATACGGTTTTATGTAATTCAACTAACAAAACATTGCATGGTTACATTTGCAACATATATTTGTTTACCATCATATGAATGGTTTAGAAATTCAATTACTAGATTTTTTTTTTTAAATGGAGAAAATTCCATTGCATTAAATGAATTGCAGACTTGATGTCATTGTTTGTAGTATTTGTATTTTATTTTTCATGAATGCATTTTGCATTTAGGATCAAGTTCTTTTTGGCATCATCATTCCCATTCTAATTCTAAAACTGGCATATATCCCACCACTCTTTCTGATGTAGCATCAGCAGAAAATCATTAGGAATATTAATTGCTGGTTCTGAGACGTGTAGATAATTAGCAGGTCTTCTCCATGCAACGTTTTAGTGCTTCTTAATTAGAAATTGTGACAATCATGGTCTCTCATCAAACAGGAATCTGCATTGAGCTCTCAGCTCTTCCTGTATCAGCTCTTCGAGCATCCTTACCTCGGAGGGAGGCTCAACCTGTCCGTCTGCCCCATCGTTCCCTCACTCTCATTAATCTGTCCACAGGAACGTCCGGCTGAGCGCCAGCTTGACTGCTCATTTATTCTGTTTAGAAGAGCTGCGCCGGTGATAAATGTCCCGCAGAGTGCACATGTGCTAAAATATTCATAAATTGGAACTCTTAATTTGCAAAGGTGGAAAAGCAATAAATTTCAGCAGTGGTGACAAGTCACATTATATTTATATGACTATAGAGGCCAAAGGTGAGACATTGAGATTAATACGTGGTGTACTTGCTATTAAGCAATTATAATTTCCTCTCTGGATATTAGCTAATGTTTTAGCACTGAGCAGACAATAAATTGCAGGTTGTTTTGGTGTGGAATGCAGGGATTGGATCAGTACAATTCATAAAGAGATACACTTTTACAAACAAAATAAACAAATAATGGCAATATAAAACTAATGTCGAGGTCATAATGAGTCAGTGGTTGCCTAACGATGAGCTTTTGTTTACACAGCACAATTCTGATTTGTTGTGATTTCTTTTTTCACCAATGGTTGGCACCATTTGGTTTGGAATGCTAACATTATCCACCAGATAAATTAAATTACCTAGGCCCAAACAAAGACATTCTTGTTGATCTATGAATCACGTTTTTTTTTGCAACCAGCCACAAAACTTCCAAAACTAAATTTGGTTTTATTTTCTGAACGATAGATGTTTCTCAACATATTTACCGGTAGTTTAGGTACTCTTAAAGTACCGTGTGTAGATATTATGACCAATTTTGTCTCTTAAATTGCTCTTAGCTGAAAATTCACTCAACCTCAGTGTATCTGTAAGTAAGCAAAATGTGTACCAGGGAATGCTCAACTATAGTTGGCTGATCCTTTGCCTGTTTTAGATTTACATTTACATTTATGTATTTAGCAGACGCTTTTATCCAAAGCGACTTACATTGGGAGTAAACATCAAGCAGTTCTACCAGTTCACTATTACGGGAAGAAAACACACTTCAATGCTTTAGGTGGCAGAAGCTCTTAAGATTAGTATTCCAGGCTCAGGTCAGCCAAATATTTAAAAAGAATTTATTGTATCTAATCTTGTTTTTGGCATCAGGTTGGAGAGCAGGATGATATTTTTTGTTGTTGAGTAAACAACCTTTTGACAACCATTGTAGAAAGTAAGAGATTTTTAAGATAAGCATAGTGTAAATGTTGAAATTTCTTAAACCTGGCCCTACTTTCGTAAATTAAAATGTAGTTAGTTTTGCAGTAACAAGGTAACAAGTAATACCCCACTTCCCTCTCTCAACAGATTTGAATGAAGGAATATTCAACTACAACACAACACTAAACTAGTCATACATGCACAATTTCCATAATGTTCAATCAAAACAACTTTCCTATGCTTGTTAATTGACTGCAGAAGCAGCTGAGCACCTCTAAATCTCTGACCATAGACATGATCTGTCGTGAGTCCTTCTCTGCCCTACGATAAAAAGGCAGTGACAAAGATTGACCAATTGAGAAAAATCCCTTTAACCTTTAGAAGTTTTTTTTAAAACTATACAATTTGCTTTAATAAATTAGATTTGAAAACATTTTTGGGTGGCAATGCTTGATATCCAATTTTAATACAGGCTTTTTTTTGGAAAAAAGATAATGACAAGATAAAGGAAAAATGTTAAAATTATAAAGAAAATAGGCAAAAATATGGTCTGTGAAACTCCTGTAATGTTTGTTTAAATCACAAAATATCAGAACTAATAACCTTTTTGAAACATACACTTTATTTTTGAAATCAAAATCAAACAATAGGGTGGTCATTCCTACTTAATTCTAAACAGCCGCTGTGATTGGCACATGTACCAGTGCATGCAGAGACTTGGAGCGTTAGTACAATTACAGTGCAATACACACATTTAAGAAGAGATATTTTGACACATACTGTAACAAAGGATGCTTTAAATGGCAACCGAACCACTGCCAGATCCGCAGTCTTTTTGCTGTGTTTTACTAGAAACTTTAGTAATATTTCAGTTACTATCTTTATAGACATGGCCTAAACATTTTACAAATGTAGCTTGTGTAGACCATAAAAATAAATGCATTTAGTGTGTAGAATGTTTGTGCTCTGAATGTAGTTGTTTATGAAAAAATAAGTTCCTGTCAATGTAAAAAAAAAATGATGTGGAAAAATCACAACCAAACTTTCAAATTTTAATTGGTATTTTTATCCTTACAATTAATAAATCTTCAATCTTTCGTTTCAAAGTTTTGTTTTGTTGTCACACTGAGGTAAAGACAATGAAAGGTTTGCTAATGAAAATGGCAAAACTTCAGAAAATTCAGCCTTTTAACTTTTGCACATATCTAGCTTAAATTAACACAATCAAGACAAATGAACATGGAAAAATATTGGAACTATAGTTTCTTTCTTGTTGAGCTTTGCATATAACCAAAAAAGAATCTAAAAACAAAGTCTGAAATTTAACAAACTGAACTGCCTGAAATGGGGCCTAAGTCACTAATCAGCACAGTCACAGGTCTCTGCAGTGTCCCTAGCGTGTCTCAGCTCTCTTGATTATCACCAGATTGTCTACTCCTGTCTCTCTTGCTCTCATTTTCCCATCACTCCCTGTGTGCTTCACTTCACTTCCCCACAGCACCAAGGTGACCTCCATCATCTTCTTCTATTTTCTCCAACATCTCCACCGTCTCATTCATCTTCTGACTCCAGCATCCACCTTAGTTTTCAGTGTTCCTGACAAGTTCATATCTTTTGTTCCTGTGGTTTTGTCCTCCGTTGGTTACTTTATGTTCTCAGTCGTCGTAATAAAACATTTTATGTTCCCTGTGCCTCATCCGTCTGTCTCTGGCTGTCAGCCCTGCACCTGGGATTGTGATCCCTGACAGTATGGCGTGAAACAAACGTCAGATGTATAAACTCCATTCAAAGCTGTCTTGGCCAGATTCAACACATCAACATCAAGTGAGAGACAGCACTTCTAACAATGGCTAAAAACTAAAAGAATATTTGACACAAACATGTAGTCTGGTGTCATGAAATTCCTGTATTTTGCTTTAAATCAATGTAGCATTTATCCTTTATAGAAAAAAAATGATAAAATACAACATACTCTTCCTCTTTAAAGTTGTGTTTTGCCAACAAAACTTTGATGGTTGTGGATTTGTTGCAGGTGAGCAGCTGCTTCCTGGAGTGTTTTCCTACTCAGGTCACTTTCTCCCTTGGAAGCAATGACAGAAACTAGGCCAGATGGTGCAGGAGAGAGAGAGAGAGAGAGAGAGAGAGAGAGAGAGAGAGCGGAGCGAGTATCATCCTGCACAAACATATTGCATTCAAGGTGAGTTGACAGAATAAAAGACACACGTGAAATATCTTCGAAGTTCACTGTAGAAACTCATAAATATGCTCAAAACATACATTTGTAGAGTTACATTTTCCAACTGTATTTGTGTTTAGTTTTATTGAGCTCAAAAAAGTGGTTTAAGATGTTGGAAACATCATTCCTCAAATAAATACAATCAGCGATTTGGTTACAAATCAGTCATTTCTAAGGATATGAATTGGAAATTGATTGAATCCAATTCTGTAACTCAGATTAAGCCTTTGTCAGGACCTTTGGAATATCTAAACCACCTAGATGCAATGTGCTCGAAAGTGTAGCTACAAAGTCTCTGCACCCACCCACTCAATTAAGAAGAAATTATGCAATCCAGCTATTGTTAAATTTTTATTTCAAATATAATGTGTGGGTTTCAAAAAGGTTTTAAGCTTTGATATATTTGTTTTTAACGAACATTACAAGAGTTATAACACATACTTAGTATCAAGGTAATTCAAATTTGTGCCATCAGTGCCATCCATTGGTAAAAAGTATGGATAATCCTTGGAAGTACAAGACTTGTGATTTGGCTTGTGTTTTGCCTAAGATCTGGCACAAAAAAGCACACACACACGCGCACACACACGCACATACGCACACACGTATGAGTGGCACAGTGGTGCAGTAGGTACTGTGCCCTTTCAGTTAGATCGTTGCAATACAGGCATTTTCGTGTAGGAATCTAAAAGGCAGAGTTGATATTTTTGGTGGAATTAGGTTCAAGTATTTAAATGCTGATTCATTTTCCAGTGGCTCTATCGATGCTTCAGATTCAGATTCTCAAAGATTCTTGTTAACCACTTCAGAATAAAGAAATAAAGACACTATTAGACACCATTCTTCCTTTTTTGGTCCTTTTTCCTTTTCTGTTTTTTTTTTTATTTTATTTTCTCAGACTTTTACCAATAGCTCAAGCAAAGTGCTCAGCACAGCTTATTTGAGATTTCTCTCTGTCATCTGTAACTTTCTTCTCTGCTCAGGCTTTGATCTATGACTGGTCTCTGTAGAAGACGTGTGTACAGTCATTTTCATTTGGGCTTTGAACATATTGAGAGGGCTCATGGCTGCTGTCGCTTTTATCCTTGTATTCCTTTTCCCCGAGAAACGATGAGCATATGGCAAACACCCTCGCTGGATTCTCAGACCGTATTCTGGTTCCTGCATCCTGTCATCGGCGAATCCCCAGGTACTACCCTCCCTCAGACAGACACAAACACACCATCTTCTCCAGACTTTGAAATATGGACATCCTTCAAGTGGAACACATCGCTGTTATCCAAATTTCGTTGCACTTGGTTTGTAAAAGTGTTAAACTGTCATTTTTAGGGTTCTGGTGAGAATTTGAAGTCATTTTCTTTTTAAAATAGATAGATGTTTTAAAAATAAATAAGAAGTTATAGTCTTACAATGGAATATACATATTCACAAGTATTAGGAAGTGAAATAATGGGTTAAAAGCAAAACTGTGGACAAAATACATTCCAAAGTCAAAACTTACTGTAGATCTAAAAACATTCGGTAATGAATTTTTGATTCGATAATGATTTGGTTCCAAGCATTATCAAATAGTGGAATGCTCATACAAGCTCCAAGAGTCCAAGTCCAAGTCCACATCTTGAGTCAAAAAAGAATAAATGCCATAGAAACCCAATGTTAAACTTTCTTAACTTACAGCAAAATAGAAAAGCCCAGAACCAACATTTTTAAACAATACAGCTAATTTGAAGCTTTATATTACTTTCTATCACTCATTTGTTAATTAAAATATAAAATTGATTTCAATTAAAGGCACTGCCTCTGGAGTGACAAATTTCCTGCCTTTAAATGTATGGCCAAGTGCAGTGACGTAATGCCATAGACAAAAAAATTCACAAACGTTTACCTTAAATACATTGAAAATACAATGTTTGAGATGCAAATTATAATTTATTTACTTTTTGCAGTGTGCTAATTGTACATTTCCTAGAAATTAACAGCAAAACTGTAAAAAAAATTCAGTCAAACTGGTTTTCGAACATGTAGCTTTTGATGATAAGAATGTAACTACCTGGCACGGAGGATTTAGGATGTTTTCTTTAAAGCTCAGAAGAAATACAATGGTATTCCTTTGATATAAAGGTGATAAAACCGGTGGTTGTCTTGTTGATACTGCTGGTGCTGTAGGCCAGGTATAGCCAAGGTGATGGTGGTTGATGGAGAATTTGGAAATGATCAATAGAGAGTTGAAAAGGTTGATTAGTTGTTGTGGAGAGAAGGCAAGAGGTACGTACATATGTGAGTACCGGTAATAATTCCAGGGAGACAATAGACAATGGGACAACAAACAATGGGAGAGTGGAAGGAAGTGAGTGTATGTATGTAATGAGGTATGTGATGTGGGGATTGGAAGATTGAAAGGGGAGTGATTACAGGTGTAATGAGGATTGTACACAATTAGGAAATAACACTGGGGGAAGCTGGGGGACATAGAAGAAACTTGACAAAATGCTTTCTAGCCATCAGATCAGCTGCAGGGGAGTGCTGTACGATCTAATCCTGTCTCATCCACTAAAATAATATGAATGAAATTTATATGCATTTAAACTACATACTAACATCAAATAAATGCCCAAAAGTACAATTACAATGTGTTATTCCAAATTGTTTTATCTAAAATTTTTATTACAAATTAGTTTATTGATCACAAATGAAGATTGTTTTAGAGAATGATTAATTATTATGTATATGGAAGAGAGTTGGTTGTTGCTACAGTATTCCAGAAAAAGCAGGTGTTCATTCAAGATCACTCTTTCATCGGGTGCATTAATTCACCAGTCAACCGGACATGTTTAACTGGACTTTGGGGGAGCATTTGAAAATATAAGCATCTTAACCAGAATTCTAACCATGTACACTGGCTGCAGTGCTAACCACAAAATGCTTCTGCACTGCCCAGCAGTTTGATTGCATTGATGGCATGGTTGGAAAAACAACATCATTCTCCTTGAAGTCTTGTTTGTTAATGCAGGGGGATTAAGGCAAAGCAATAATGAACATGTCCTTCCATTGATTAATGGCCACTCTTGATTTGAGAGGCACTTGAATGCCATTGTCACCTGCAGAGGAGAGAGAACACGTATAAAAGCCTTTCCAGTCTAATAAAAAGAAACGTGATTTAACTAACTCAGCATTTGCTGGGATGTGGTCAACGTAATTTATTAACTTAATTGGAACATCTCCTATTGGTCATGTGTAATTAATGTCAGTTCTCAACATGGGTCAATCACAATAATTGGTTTTGCTTAAAGGAGAAGGACCAAACCTTATTTTGCCCTAGTGGGAACATATGCAATATATTTAATGACAAACCAAAACTCATCACTGTGTATCTGTCTTCCCATATTTCTCTTCCCCTCCCCCCATTGTTTTATCTTTTTGAGATTTTATTTAGTCCAGATTACATCTTTCCATGGTAATTAGGCATTATATTTAGTTTAAGTAGTGTATTTTTCTTGCTATTACAAGATGTATTTAGTTAAAATGACATATTTTCTCTTTGCAAATTGTTCTTTTATGAAAATGTAATACTTGTTTTTCTACCAAAAAAGCCTTATTTAACAACAAAAAAATATATATTTTCTTGCTAGTGTGAAATTTTAATTCCTTTAAAACAACATATTTTTTCAACATTACTAGATGGACACATTTTTACTTTCTTTTGCCTAGATCTAGGACATTTAACAGAACAGCCACACTTTTATTTTATTTATTTTTTATATGATTTATATTTGATACACTATAGTCTAACACAATCAACCAGAGGCTGCTGAAAAATAAAATAAATAAATAAATACATACTGTGATGGACTGGCGACCTGTCCAGGGTGTACCCCCACCTCTCGCCCAATGTGCGCTGGAGATAGGCACCCAGACTCCCGTGACCCCAAAAGAGAATAAACGAGTTAGAAAATGAATGAATGAATAAATAAATAAATAAATAAATATATAATGTTTCTATAGCTGGATGTTTAAGCTGGGAGATTAGAGACATCTGTTTTTGTAAATATAGAGACTGTCATATTTTAATCATATCATCCATTGATAGAGACTGTAAAACTTTCTTCTTTCCAATACAAACTAAACACAAATTCAAACAAATCCAAGCTGCACATTTTACAGTTTTAGTGGGATAAAATCTCTTTATAATGGGAAAAGATGCAGGTTCAATGAGAGAACACCTTGTTACAACAATAAAAAAGACGTAGTCTCAATGACAAAACATCATGTTACACTGAGATTTCAGCTAAATAATGTCATTATAAAGAGAAACAAATCAAAAGTTCTTATGATATGTTTCCAGCTGATCCTGCAAGGCTCTGATGGTCTCTTGCTGTTCTCCTCGTGGGGTCAGACAGCGAGCTGTTGCCCTTGTAAAAACAGCTTTAATTATTCAGTGAAGTCAAGTTCTGGTTTATCTCCCACTTGTCCAGAAGGGAGAGAGGAAAAAGGGGGGCATCGCGGGCCATGTTCATCAAGGCTTCAGCATCTAATTACAGTAACCAGGCTGTGTTCTCAGATATATTCCTTCAGATATAAATAACCCAGCAGCTGCTCTGAGGGAGGGGAGATGAGATAACAGCAAGAGTGGGTTTAAAGAATAAACAAGAAAATAACATCAAAGCTGGCCACTCTTGACATCATCTATTTACAATATATTGCCAATGGTTTTCATTTATGCCTTTAGATATTATTGAGTTTTGTGAAAAAGGGCCATAGAATTATGACATTTTGGGGTGAAAAAAATAACTCATTTAAAAAATAAAACTTTCAAATAAAAATTTTAAATGACTTTGAGGTGCTTATGAAAGTTTGGAAATTAAATTTGTATTTTTATTTTCCTGAAACCACTTTTGTGAATTAACAAATTTTACTCAAATTTATTAAAATGGAGTCATGGTGTTTTGTAAAAAAAAAAACAAAAAAGTAGCAATGAAGAAATTAACAAATTTTTCACAGGAGGCATCCTACCACAGCACCAAACTGGTATTAACTGAGCTCCTGAGTCAGGCCCATTCTTCCACAAATGCAGTCTGGATTTCTTTGTGCTTGATTGGAACTTTTACTTCAAAGTACAGGCAACATTCCTCAGAGAATTTGGTCCACAGTGAACTCGCTGTCATGTTCAAGAAACCAGTCTGAGATAAATCTCGTTTTATGTGTGTTATCTTGCAAAAGATGGGTACACTTGCGGTTATAAAGGGATGGACATGGTCAGCAACAATACTCAGGTAGGCTGTGGCATTGACACGATGCTGAATTGGTACTAATGGGGCAAAGTGTGCCATGTAAATATCCCCCATACCATTACTCTACCACCACCAGCATGAACAATACAAGGCAGTATGGGTTCATGCTTTCATGTCATTGATTGCAAATTCTGACCGTACCATCTGAACGTTGAAGTAGAAACAGAGACTCATTAGAACAGACAACATTTTTCCAATCATTCGTTGTGCAATTTTTGTGAGCCTGTGTAAATTGTTGCCACAGTACATATCAAAATTCTTCCTCTAATGCTCGGTTTGGACCGCAGCAAATCATCTTCACCATGTCTACATGCCTAAATGCATTGAGTTGCTGCCATGTGATTGGCTGCTTAGAAATTAGTGTCAACGAACAGTTGGACATGCACCTTATAAAATTCCAGGTGTGTACAATATAATATTTTTTTTTCAGC
The DNA here is from genome assembly GCA_007224835.1 of Danionella cerebrum. Classification (NCBI taxonomy): domain Eukaryota; kingdom Metazoa; phylum Chordata; class Actinopteri; order Cypriniformes; family Danionidae; genus Danionella; species Danionella cerebrum. The sequence continues at coordinate 187,708 of SRMA01025137.1, forward strand.
TGAAAATGACAATCTTATCTAATAGATTATTTAAATAATCATATTTTTTATATAATAATGAATCTTTATCCTAAATAGCAAGAGTTTTATTTCAATTTATTTTTAATAAAAATTAATCGGTTAGCAGATCCCTGGAACTGTTCTGCATTTCCACTGCTACAAATGTATTCATTCATCATTTTCATTTACATTTTATCCAAAATGACTCACAGTTGGGGAAAAACAATTATCTGTCACAACGAGACATTTTATCGCAATAAGTGATAAGTTGAAGCTATTTCCAGAATAACAAGCTCCAAATGAGGGGATCGTTTTTATTTTATTTCATTGACCCTTGTAGTTTAATAGTATAATTCATTGATGAGATCTGAGTTCATCTTGGCCTCTGCTATGGTTGAAAGATTGTACTGATATACTAAAACTCTCCAGTGCACAGCGATTTGTAATCAAGTCTGGCTGAGTGTTTTCCTCAGCTCGGTGATAAGCCTCCAAGGGAGAGCTACAGGCTCCATTTAATGGCTGTTTGTAGAAAACTATTCTAAACAGGCTCAAATTGGGAGGTGATTATATGGACGATGTGGGACCTGTTATAATTACTTAATACCACTGTGTTGGTGATAATCTATGGTAATTGCAAGTTTCTGAGCTTGAGTGCTTCATGCATCATGTTTATGATTAAAGAATGAGATGCACATCCTCTGAGATGTTTAATGCATGATACTTGCACCGACGATGTAATTGTTGCACAGGGAAAAAGCTGTCAAAGCACGGACAGCATAGCAATCTTCATTGTAATTTAATTTTAAATTAAATTAGAGTTGTTCGTCTTCATTAGATTTGTTTTTTACACTATTAACAGCACAAAGACACTTTATTTAAAACACACGGTGTATGAACCCTAAAGCCACTGCCTACCTCTTGCGTTTTTAGCCAATCATATCCTGTTTAAGGGTTAAAAACTTGAACAGAAAGACTTTGTTTCTAAATTATTCTTCTAAAAGTTCGATATGAATAATTAGACAGTAGTGAGTAGTAGCAAATATACTTAATGAATCTCAATTGAACAAAACAGGTTTTAAATAAAACAGTTTGAGTTGCATTTGCTCTCTGAAATGCTCAAGACAGAGCTGTAGACAGCATTCCCTTTGTGGGACGCAGTCTCCCAGCTGAGCCTTGATGCATCATGCAAATTCCAACTTTCAAAGCTTGTAAACTTTATCTAATTATACAGAAGAACACTCTGCTGTGCCCAGGTTTTGTCAGGTTGGGGCTTTAATTTATGAAAAACAAATCTGAAATATGCAGATGTCTTTTGTTTGAAGCAGATGTTTAGTTCTGTTTGCCAAATTTCAAACGGCAGTCTCGTGGGGGTCCATGCATGCCATACGTGTCCAAGGGGCTTTTTGAAGTCTTGATGGGGACACAGAGAGGTTGCTTAGACTTGAGCTTCAACCCAGCTTTCGGTTTTAGCCTCTAGTCACATTTCAGATTGCTTTGACAATGCTTTCAAAGAACTGTGATTGAAGAGCAGCCTGATCATTAATCATATTATTATGTTTACCAGACTAAAATGGTGCCACATATGACTTGCCATTCTCTGTATATCATTTCCAGAGTCTCTCAGTGGGAAACAATAGATTTTTACCAAATTAATATGCATCTGGCAAAACTGATCTTCGTTGTTAAAAGGGGAGTAAATGGGGAAATCAGGCACCGACTGAAGAGGTGTTAATTTTCATACAAAACTACACTAGACCCAGAGCAAAAACAAAAAAAAAATCCTAAAATGAAGCAATGAAGAGAAAACAAAGGAATGTTTATGTTTTTCTTAGTGTAATAGCTTTGCAAAGACAGACATTAGAGGAGATATTGCTTGAAGGCTTGTCAAAATGAACTTTTTGATGGATACTCTACATCAGCATCTATTAAATTGTTAACAAAATGACCCAAATTAAGATCACAGTTTATAAATTAACAATAATTATTCTAATTCGTCAAAGTGAAAAGCAGCATGCCTGGAGAAGTGTCACAATTTTGTTGTGAATCAATCGGCACACATCTGATCTTTTCATAATGTTCATTCTTTAATGTTCATTCAACATGCGGTTAGGTTAATAAGTTCATAAAAATAAGTTTAAGTTCAAGTGTGTTTATTGTCATATCTGCCACATGTACAGTGCATACATATAGAGAAATGAAATTGCGTTACCCTCAGGGCCATGGTGCATACCCAATGTTACACAAACATAATAAATTACACGGAACATAAAGTAAAAAAAAGAAATGAGTATTGCTTGAACATGAGGTAAAGACTAGTCATTAACAATAATGACTAGTATTAACACCTAATAAATTCCTCTTAGGTGTGAATGTTGCCCTGCGATGGACTGGCAACCTGTCCAGGATGTAACCCCACCTCTCGCCCATTGTGCACTGGATATAGGCATCAGCTGACCCCTGTGACCCCCAAAGGCAATAAACAGGTTGGAAAACGAATGAATGAACATTATATATGGATTTACACATCAATGCAAAAGAAAGGTTCTTTTAAAGAAATTTTAATTATTATATTTTATGGTGAAGTGTAGCATCAGATACTGGAGACAAGCAATAAATGCTTTTTTTGAGTGTTTTATGTAGATTTGATTCATATTTTACACGTTATAAATTAAATTGTAATACGAATAATATAAAGTATAAGTAGTCAGTGGAATGGCTTATCGACATGGTGAAGATACTTTCAAATGTTTCCAGCAAGCTTGAGTGTTGAAGTCAGATGAAGCATTTATTCCTGATGTAGGGCTTTTTATTTTTCTGCCATAGTGTGTTTACATCAGATGTGTGCCATCAAAAACTGTCACCCACATTCATTTTTAATTAAAGAGGCTCATTAAATGACGGGTTCGAAAAACGCAGCAATTATCATTTATCTTTATATATTATTTACAAGGTCTCATTCTCCAGACTGGGGAGGTAAATGTGTGGCGAGGGAATTTCGGGAGGTTATAAGAGGATGGAGAAAAGGCCGCTGGGATTTTGAAGCACCTGGCATCAGAACACAAACACCAACGTTTGACTTCTAGGCGGGATATCAAGGACCATTGTTCAGAAGCTCAATCTTTTTTTTTCCTTAATGAAGCTACATGAGGATATTAATGAGCAGCCTATGCTAAACCCAGATGTCATCAATTATTTACCCTTTCTTTACTCTCATCAGTTTGTTTTGTTCGTCTGTTTTTTCCATTTGGCTTCTCCATTCATCTCTTTGTCACATATATTTTCTTCAACAGACGGGAGCTGGTCTGAATTTCTATCTAGTTTTGACTGTACTTTCATCTTCTGACTTTGAGTGCTACTTAACATTTTGTAGGCGGGACTGAAGAAAGACTTACCCTTTTATTCGACATGGATTGAAAAGTGGGGGTAATATGAGAAGGCTACAGGATTTGAGGATTGTAACCGTTGCTCAATATTTCTAAATGTTTTCATAAAATGTATTCAATTTCCAAATTGTGGGTGTCATACAATCATATACAAGACTCATCTGACAGACACAATCTAAAGAGCAAGGGCAGATTTTATTTTCTGATCTGCTAGTAAATGTGCAAGTATGAAAGCTGTTTAACGGGTAGTTTTTTTGCCTTTAATGCAACAAAACCATCCACAATACTACTACTTCCTCTCTCCACATTCGCTTCATGTTCCCAGTTAAGTAAGGTGAACTTAGGAACACAGACATGACGATGGCACAGAGTTAGTAAAAGCCCTCTGTGATAAGAACTCATTGTTGTAACATCAGGTGAACCAGTGTGTCTTTCATATTATTGTGCCAGGAGAACAGCAGAACACCTATGTCTTCAGAGGTGAGTAGCAGCTAAGTCAGGATTACGAGAGGAAGTGGAGTTATGATGGAGAAGGTCAGCGGAGACAGTAGGAAAGCACCAGAGATCAAAGATGGCAGAAACGGATCATGGAGAGTCAGGGGGGTGTGAACCGTAGAACTGTCTGTGAGGAAAGAAGGAATATAAAGAGAAGTGCTGATGAGGAAAGGCCACTGATAAAAGAAAGGAAACAAGGAGATAGGACAAAGGTGTGGAGAAAAGCATTTGAGTGATTGGAGTGTGTCACCGGTTTTGAGAGAGACACGGACAAGCTGACATTGTTCAAGGTGCGCAGGGTATTTTATTAAAACATGGCACCTTCAAATAAATTATAATAAGTCACTCAGTGGCTAGCTGAAGATGGAGGATGGCAAGTTGGATGAGCGTGGCTCTGGGTAGTGCGATGGGAGAACTCCAGGGTGCATCCACCCCGCTTAGTCAAGTGATGTGTGGGTTTCCAGAGGTGTAGGATCTCACCTTGCTGGTGCATCTGCCATGATTCGGGTTCCAAGCTTACTGGATCCATTTGCACTGACATTGACTCCTTTTCACAATATAGGTGGTCTAGCACTTGGCACGCTCTTCTGGGGGACAGGAAACCAGCCAAGCCTCAGTAACTGGCCCAACCGACGAAACTTGGTCAGTGGGCACCTCCTGGGCTCTTTCGGCTCCCGGTGGCTCTCGCAGCATTCATCACTGCTCCCAGTGAAGGGACATGGTCCCTTTTGCTCCTGCATGGTGAAGCTGTGACCTTGTTCACCGGCTGTGTCACGTTTAAATGCGTAGCTAGCAAGTGCGCGGATACTGATGAGTTGCACCTGGCAATGCTGATCAGCACCAGTACCTCGTCACAAGTGCCACGTAGAAATAGAAGTCATAAAACAGAAAAGAGAAACACAGTAATGATAGTTGGATTGTGGAGAGGGAGGAACTGTCCTTTACAGAATAGTATTCAAATTTGAAGATAAAAGACAGTATAGTCGAAAGTTTCCTATTTGTGCGCTTGTCATTAAATTGTTGAAAATGGGAAAAAGTAAGATGTTACAATAAAATCAAGGACCATCCTACAAAGTGTTTGTTTATGCCTGTCACTAACAAAATAAGATTTTTACTTGTTAAAGAGTAATATAAGGAACCTTACACCCATGATAGACACCCAAGTTTGATTCAGGTATAGTCTCCTTTTTTGCATCAAACCATGAGGAAACTACTTTTATGAAACTGACCCTGTTTTCAGCGAGCCTTATGTGGCCAGTCAATAAATCAAAGATTAAGTTACTTCTGTGGTGGCTCCACAAGAACACTTTCCAAAAATGTTAGTTATTGTATTGGGAAAGGAAAATAGTAACTAATTGCTTTAAAGGTAAAGAATGTATGATGGGACGGTCATATTGAAGCATTTTCTATGTCTTTGAACACAATTAATGTCAAAAACATATGCAGAAAGAAAAAGTTTTAAACACTCCGCCAACCTTCTGGAGTGTTGAAATAATGTATTTCTTTTTCTGACCCCGAAGGCCAAACATATTGGTAATGAGAGAAATGAATTCATATTTTCTGCAAAACAACATGACAGTTTAGCATCCATTTTTGAAACGTCTCCAATCAAAGGTTGTTTACTAGTTAAAAAGATGCCATGTTGATCTGAAGACATTCTCCATTAAGGCAGAGTATTTTTATGTTTTCTTTAACGCTTGTTTTTCGTGTAGTTTATTTCTGGAGTCATTCAAGTGACCCTTGATGTCCTCCTCATTATATAACAGCTGCACATCAGTCATCGTCCTGTCATTGGCACAACATTACAATTAACGCTTTCAATATTGTCTTCTCCCACCCCAGGACTTGGGCTATAAGTAGATTTGTTTCTGTTTCTGCTTTCCTTCACCGTATCTTGGCTTGGAACTTTCCCTCTTTTTTGGATTCGTGACAGATGCCTAATTGAATGATGAATGTTCCTTTATTATGCTGTAATTGAGGTGCCACATCTGCGATTGGTTGAATGGTTTGCGACTCTGCCCTGATTGGATGGGGTTTTGTGTGGTTGGCAGCTAAAGCCCACTACCCATCTGTCTGCACATCCTCAGACCTTATTCTCACCTCACAGATCTATGAAGAGGGTGGTGGTGAGGGGGTGCAGCGAATCATAATAAATTATGCAAATGAAGCTTTCAGCTGACAATACAAACACAACAGTATTGTTCAGGTCCTGCTCTTCTCATCTTGACCCAGGTCTGTCTGATTCAGCCCTGTCCTGTTCTCCTGCTCTTCTTCTCATAGTCTGCCTGACCTGACAAGCCTACGATGAAGATTAATGACCTTACCCTGACTGACAGCGCCGGGAATTGAAGGGCAAAGGAGGTCGTTTATCATCCCATGACAGGTGCCATTCAGTCTTGCAGCCGACCACATGCTCGTTTTCTGTTTTTTACCCCCCCATTTCTCCCAACCCCCAACTCTCCTTTATCAACGCAACTCCGAAGCCTTAATATCTCAACCAGATTTAAAACTCATTTTCCGAAGCGAGGCTGACATGAAAATAAGAAAATCAATCCTGCATGTGTGCTGGGTTGTATACCCACTGACTCTGAGGCACTCAGATTTAATTGGAACTAGGAAGCTAAGGATCGGTGCAAGAAAAGGCTCATGAAGTATCATCCATTATAATTAACAATCTTCCAAACTTTGGGGATCATTACTGTCTAAGATTTTATGAATTATTATGCCATCTGCAGTTGTTCGCTCTGGGCTCTTCTCTTCCAATGCAATGTTTCAGTCGATTCTGTTCATTAAAGATGACTAATCTGTTATTACAAGTCCTTAAAGATATGTTTAACAAAAGAAGTGATCTACAATCTAGTTGTTGGTACATGTCAAAGCTACAGGGTGACAAAAAGGGATGTTCCCAATTGGCTCATTTATGGTTACATACACACATCACATTTAGGACCTGATTTAAATAAACACATTTTTTTTTCCAAGCAACCGCGTCTGTCTGTGAACAAGATTCAACTTTTTTTCGGGTTGTCTTGTTAACTAACTTTATATTTTCAGTCATGTATTTCAGCGAAGAACACAATTATTATTAGTATGTTAATGTTGGTAAGCCTTAAAGTCAAGGGAAGGCAATTTTATTTGTATAGCACATTTTCGTACACAGGCATAGTGCAGGACAGTAAACTGTCAGGTGTGCATTCGATTATTCATCCGCACAGGAGACGACCACGCTTTCTTGTTGTCTTGCAGTTAAACCAGTTCAAATGACTCCTTGACAATCCACATGACAATGGATTGTGGATATGGTGATGGCGTTGAGACGGTGCATTTCATTCGTCTGCCTGCTGCGGCCACTCTCAATGAGAATGATCCCAAAAAGCGTCCCTGTAATAAAGTTTATTTAATTTCTTGGTTTTTTTTTCTCTTTTACCTTTTTATCTTACTAATTTATGACCCTGAAGGAATATGTACAGAAGTCCTCTTTCTGATGCTCATTTTTTTGTTATTAGGGTTCTATTAATTCTATAGTGCCACCCACCACATTTCAGCCTATGGTGTGCTTACAGTTTGTCACTGGCAAATTAAATTTGGCACAACAGTAAGGTACCTTGAGTAAATATAAATAAAATAGACTGCGTTTCCAAACTCGATAGAAAATCAGCCGTTTGCAAAAACCTCTAAAAATGGACCATTTTGCTTGTCACATTTCAATAGGGTTGGAACGGTAGCGCAGTGGGTAGCACTATGGCCTTCCAGATAGAAGGTTGCCTGTTCAAGGCACATGGGATGTAAAATTAAAACTATGTGCATATAGTGGTCGTCGAACATTGTTATCGTGTTCATGGAAGCTTAACAGAGAACATGGTAAATTTTAATAACCAATTTTGACATGTGTGAAAAAGAATATTGCCCAAAACAATTACAGAAAAATATTCTCATTCATAGCCCCAACCGGGGTTCCTGCCATTTAATGATGTGGTTTTCATTATTTAATCTGTCTGTATTTTTCAGTAATGTTAACAATTCTAGCTTAAAAAACAACTAAATCAGGATTGGTCATAGTGCAGCAAAACGGGAAACAGGGGTTGGAAATGTGTTGATGGTGACAGAGGCGTCAGAGCCTTTGATTGCTGCTTGCAGCTTTAGTTTTCATCTGTGGTGTTTTTAATTCCCTGGCATCATTTAGATGCCATTTCTATTTCTCAGCAGGAGCTTTTCTTCTGTAGTTTGATCTTCAATATTCTGTCGCAGGCTAATCAATCTCTGCCACATTAGCGCTGAGCTAGATTAATGAAGTCACTGCTGCTTTCTATCATTTAACTCCAACCAATAAACCAAAGAGTGTGTCTTTACCTGTTCCACAATGCATCAGCAAATGTGAATTATTCTCTGCACAAGCTTTATTAGTTTATGGAGCTTAATAATTCATGACCGATTAATGGAATCTTACCCAGTAATTAGCATTGTGTCTGAGAAATATGGCTATGCATCATCATTAAGCATTGCAGATAGTCTTTTCATCTTAATTACAGCCTCTCACTATCTTTCACATCCTTCTTGTGCATTTTTTTTGCATTGAGAGTCGCAAATGGCTAATGCTGAGAAATGTACTCATTACGGGTAGCTCAGAACTGAAGGAGAGATGGAATTGGAAGGTGTGAAGAATGACTCCAGAGGATGCTAGAGCTGGATGCTCGCAAAAGCACTTAAGATGATTAAGAATCAAGCCACAATTCGCATTTTTTGGCCTAGTATAAATAAATCCTATAATGAAGCCATAAAAGTGCCTCCATTATTTCAGCAGGGGCACAGGATTAATTATCAGGGAAGGCATCATTGATTGAAGGATCCTGCCGAGGTATTTAGTGTAAACCTCCAGACTACATTAAAGAGTCTGCGGTTGTCGATGAGAAATGCGATCATTTGCTCACAGCAGGTATTTACGTGAAAAAGAGGTTAAAGTTTGGACTGACTGGGCAAATGTTCAAGTGCACTCTATTAAGTCAAAAACTCAAAGCCAGTTAGAGGCCTGTACTCACTGAAGATTGATTTCTTTCAGCATATCAACTATTTAATGTTACCAAAACAAGGCACATTTTATACACTTTGCTATTTGGAAACCCATTGTTAAAGAAATGCATTGAAATTGAACAAGTAGGAAAATCAGGTTGAATTACTACAAAAAAATGTAAATTTCAGAGCACAAGAATGATCAGCAGTCAATTATAGTAGTACATATCAGGAGCCTTCATTCTTGAAAACAGCACAATATATCTTCAAAATGTGCTGATAAATATATGCTTTTGTCATCTTTTATCGAAAGTAGATCAAATCTCAGCATAAATTCTGAAGCCAGTGTACTTACTCTTTTTCATTCCTTTTTTCATTCCCAAATCAGCAGAGCTAAACAAAAATGAACACTCTTGGATATTTTAGTATTTTCAAACTGCACAAAGATATTTATCTACCTCAGCTCTATTGAAAACTACAAAATAATAAAAACCATTTTACTCTTTTATTTTACCTCCTTCCCAACATGAATGACCGAGAACAATCAAGAAAGGCAGGATTATTTGGTGTTATGGCATTGCAACAAAAAAGGTTGTTGTGGAAGTCGATAGGGCACAAGCAATAAATGAGGGACCTGGGGGTCGATTTTTCATATTCATAATAAGTGATTTTCTTTTTTTTCCCTGTCAACATTGAAATTATGTAAGATCTTGACAATTAAAGGGTAAAAATACTGGATTAATAAAAAAGTATTGATAAGAGCAGAGGTAGACAAGAGGTTTGTGCAAAAATTAAAAATAAAATTATTGATTTGCTTTTTATCAGCTTAATTAATCACTTTTCACTTTAAATGTGGAGAATCTAATTTATATATTCTTGGTAGCATCAATGTAGCAGCTGTGATTTACAGTATTGTTATAATGAGTTACAGATTTCAATACAATTTTCTTCACTTTGATTCACAGTCTGTTTTTTTTCTCTACTCCAAGTCTCAAGGGCATGAGTGTCATCGCAGCCACATCGCTCCTTACACCAGAATTCACTGGCCTCCTTTTCTACAAGTATTATCTTAATTGTCTTGGCAAGTATGTATGGGGGTTATAATATCAATTTATTGCACCTTTTGCCACCCCATTAATCCAACCGTTAAAATACTGTAAGCAGTGTGTCTGCATAAAGCTGTCCCTGAGTTGCCAGTGGCTGTGTAAATGCCATTCAGAGTTGGGTAGTTATTCATCGGTTCCTGGTCTGACTGGCTCATCGTTGGCACAGACATGGCTATTAGTCTGCATTTGAATTTGGCTATTAGTGGGCTATTTTTTAAAATGAGTAAGAATAAAAAAAAAAAAAATATATATATATATATATATATATATATATATATATATATATATACTATATATATATATATATATATATATATATATATATATGTTTGGGTAAAACAACTTTTATTACTTGTTTTGTGCCATTTTATCCTCTTGATAATCCATCAAAGTGGAAATATTAAATGTTCACGTTTAGGCCAACGTTACATGATGTGGTGGGTTTTAGAGGGCATAAACTTTAGGGGGTGTATAAATAAGGCCCACAGTCTGCTAAAAGAATGGACACTGGAAAAGTGGTGGATATTTTACGTACTGTCACTGGAAATACTGCAGGAGACCTACTGGTGCCCACATGGATCTGAGATTCACCCCGAAAACGCTTAATGGTCTGGGGTTACATCCAGTACGGTTGTGTGCGAGAGATCTGCAGGGTGAAATGTAACATCAATAGTCTAAAATACAAACAAATCATTGATACTTCTTATATTCCCAACCATTAAAGAGGCTGCCAAATTCTGCTATTCATACTTCCATCTTCACATCAAAGTTCCTCAAGGCGAAGAAGATCAAGATGCTCCAGGATTGGCCAGCCCAGTGACCAGACATGAATGACATTGAGCATGTCTGGAGTAGGATGAAAGAGAAAGCATGGGAAACGAAACCAAAGAATGAAAGTGATGAACCCTGGGAGGCATGCAAGACTGCTTTCTTTGGTAATCATGATTACTGAAGTTAAATTGTATGAACCTTGCCAAAAGGATGCAGTCCTTTAAGTTCATGAAATTCATACAAGACATTCAATTTGGATCTCACAGCACCACTACTTAATTTACTGACATTTTTGCTGTAAATTTACATTTGTCTTACCAAAAATGGACCTTTCTGTCTTGATTAAATGGTATTTTTCCAGTAAAACTAATTAATTCCAGTCAATACCAATTGATTAATTCAAAGTCAGTTTAGTAGCAGGTGTTTCAATAAAATAGAAAAGACTTTTGTCAGGGACTGTAACTGTTTCTGTCTTGTTGCATGTGTGTGGCTTTGATGGACTTGTGTTCATGGATTACATGCTCTGAAGGAAACGCTTAGACTTCTGTTGCATGACAAAGTAAGTGCCAGCTCTGTGGTAGAGCTACATGTAATGCTAACAGGCTAACGGCATGGGGGTGATGTCATATGTCAGAGGTTAAAGGTTTGACACTGATCCTGTTACATTCTCTGGCAGAGAGCCTCTCTGAACCACATCTGATCCTGATGGCTAAGAGAGCTAAATGCCCACTTGCTAAATGCCTTCCCTCACCTGCAATGACAAATACATGCTGATAATTTATAGTTATTGATGCCATGTAAACATTCTTCATTTAAGGGTGTATTTAACACAATTTTTCTTCACCAAATCACATTTTAATGACTTAAATAGTGTGATTTAGCCTAATTCTTGAACACAAATAGTCATTAAATTGGCTGTTGTTATAATACTGGAAAAAGAAAAGTTTCTAAGTTTCCAGTACACAAAAGGTTTGCATCTTGAAACTGGAAAACAGTTCCCATGCTGTTGCTGTAGGTGACTTTGTAAAGTTGGGTTATAAAATGAACTGGCTTAGTACACACCTTCTCTATGTTTTGTAGTTTAATCAGTATTGCTCTACTCATTAATCCTAATCAGAGTCACAGTAGTCAGCTGGTGCTTATCTTTAGGTCAAAATGGTTAGGGGTGCGTCCAGGACAGATCACCAGTCCATTGCGGCCCATTATCATTCACACTTTCACAACAACCTATTTAAACTACTGAAAAAGACAAAGCATATATTTTAACAAATAATTGTGATATGCATTGAAATCTCTTTTGGGCTTTATATCAATTCAAATAGTTTATAAAGCATTTATATGCAGAAGCTTCAAAGTAGCTTCACAGACAAATTAACCTTATTGTAATTTTATTGTGAAAATGTTTTTTGGGAGAGAATGTTTAAGGTGAAGTTGTTAACATTTCTTTTTTGGCAGAGGCCATGTTTAAACCGTATCTATTTTCACTAATAGAAAAATGTTTTCATTAGTGCATAACTTTGAAATGTGTGGGAAAACCAGAGCTCCCAGAGGAAAAACCCACACTAGATATTACATTTCACATAGGGAGCTACATGCTACTACATCCAGAGAGGCTTGCCTAGTGTGGGAGTCCCCTCACAGGGGGAATCAAGCTCTCAAAATAGAGGGCAAAGGATGGGAGAGACACTGAGTTCGGAACTCTAACCCACATCGCCCTGCGCAACTTTGTGTACATACATACAACTGGGCACTAGCCCCACATGCAGGGTGTCTGAGGCCATTTTGCTGCCATTTACTGAAACAAATATTCACTTTTTTGAAAATTTACAGTCAACTATGCCCCAGTCCTGCAACCAAACTTGCAACCAGAACATATTAAATTACAAAAGTAAGCTTGATAATATTAAAAAGGCCCTTTGAATCTATTACAATAGTTTGATCCTTTTATAATGATGATGTTTTTGAATAAAACTCTATAAACACAGCAAGCGGTCTATTCAAAATTAAATGCAAAATTAAATCACTTTTTTTAAGACTAAAGATAAAGTTTACTGAAATCTTAGTTCGTTCAAAATTCCAAAATAATGTATACAGTATATTCAGAAATAGTGCATTTTAGCTTTAAAATCATTCCAATTATTACTTTATTCATACTGTAGGGCTAGCAAAGCTGATTTTTTTTTATTCAAAACCCACTATTGGTTTGCCAAGTTTAAGATTAAATGGACACACAAAGATTGAAAGATTTTTAAAAAATGACACAAAATGAAATGAAAAGTTTGAGTGGCTCATCATTATAAATTCACTCTACAAGATCGATGCTGATAGAAATAGAAGAAAAACAACTAAAAACATTTCATCTGTTTGTGCAGCTCATTACCTTCACTGGTTCTGCTCTCTTAATCCCTCACAGTCTAACAAAAAATTCTGTATAATTTCCCAAAAAAAAAATAATAATAATAATAAGAAAAGCTTAATAATCCCCAAAACAAGCTCTTTTTCCTCCATTCCTCCTCCTTCAATCGCTGTACAGACCCAGCTTTTATGTTAATGTAACATTCATTAAATGTAATAGAATTGGAGAGGCAAGAAAAGAGGCATTAGCTGCTCTTGAAAAGGTAAAGGTCTGTGTGTTTGAGAGCCGCTGTGCTGATTGGTGAAGGCTGCCACGTGTGTGATAGTGTGTTTGCTTTTTTCCCAGTTTGAGCTGGCTCTCATGGAAAGTCTCACACACAATAATTGCCTGACCTTTCCAGCAGTGGCATTGTCTCATTAAGGCTGATGGATAATGATAGCGGCTCTGCCGAACGAGAACCTCACTGATAATGAAACAACAGAGCTGCCCTGCAACTCCAGCTGAGCTCAGATCCTACACTTTCCTTTCCTCTCGCCGCATCAGGCTGTTTGCATGCAGAAAGCAACACAGCCTTTCTTCTAGAAATTCATTCAGTCATAATTTATTTACATTTTTATGTAGATTCTATGTCTAATTAAGTAAATGGTCAGTTTTAAAATGAGACAAATTTCTTACTTAATCAAAATATTGTTAGATGTGTTTTGTTGTGATTTACAAATCCTGTATATGAATTTATCTTCAGTTGATCCAAAATGTGTCTTTTAGTGAAATTTTGGGTCAAAATACACAAATATATATAGACTAATGGTGCAAATTATTGTTTATTTGCACCTTTCTCATTTTAATTTTAGCTAATTAATTCATTTGCTTATTTTCATTTAAATAAATCTTAGGTAAATGTTTGTAAAACATGTATGTAAAACAAGCTTTTTACACTGATCGGTTTGTGCTGATCTGATGAATCTGACTGAACAGATGGATTGTGTTTTAAATTTGAGGAAAAGTGATGGCTTAGAAATTTGTAATAATTTTTAACTTAATTGTAAACTGCTTTTGCGTTGTTTAATATTACACATCAAATTGAAAAGAGTTTAAATTTCGAAGTAAAAATGTAATTCCAACTGACACAACTACATGCTTTTGTGCTTTAAATCGTCACTTTTATTATTTTATTTAATTACTTTATTATTATTATACATTATTGAGACTAAAACTACGTTTAACGTACATTTGTGACGCTACACTATATTACATTTAGAGTATTAACGTTTGACACTATGATACTGCTTAATCGGTTTTAAAACATAAACCCTTTTAAAAAGGTTAAAACGGTTTCTGTATGGACCCATGAAGTCAGTTTGAAAGTACTAAAATATCCAAGAGTGTTCATTTTTGTTTAGCTCTGCTGATTTGGGAAATTGATATAATTCTCTAAGTTTATTTAAAATGGTGGCGGTAATAAAGAAAGCTGCTGGTTCGAGTCCTTCCTGAGAGTGGTGTGCATGTTCACATCGTTTCCTCTGGGTGGTTTCCCCCACAAGAGTCAGGTGAATTCTCAATTAAATTATCATTAAAGAGTGAAAGTGTGCGTTGCCCTGTGATGGACAGATGACCAGTCCAGGGTGCACCCCACCTTTAGCCCGAAGTGCAGAATCGAGTGATGATGGAAGACGCAGGTCAAAATAATTAATTAATTAATTAATCAAAATTCATTAATAAATTCATTTTTTTTTTGTTTCAAAATGCATTAATGAAAACTCATGCTAACTGAGATCTCTGTGTATTTTCAATTAATAGTTTGAATAATCTCTTTATCGTGTTGTGCATATTAATATCAGAGTGTAGAGCAATCTACTACTTTAGTTTTGTTCAGGACACTCTTGTAGTTAGTTAGCTATATGTTCTAGTTAAACAATAAAAAATACTTTAATCTTTAATCATCTAGGTAAATTCATTTTAAGACCAATACTTTTGTGATGTGGACTGAGATATAACACCTCTAAAGCCGAGAGCTGAAACGACCCATGACGAGGTTATCAGAGAAGAGCTGTAAGCCACACTGATTGTGATTTCATTCATGGCTTCCTCGAGCTGAAGTAAACAGTCATTGAACACCCATTAAAAAGCAGAGTGCTGCAGGGTTGCCTAAAGGAGACTGCAGGGTCCTAGGGTCAGAAGTTTTGACCCAGGGTGCTAAAAAACCAGCAGGGGGTGCTGACACTCAGGGAACCATGTTCAGCTCAGTTTTTCTCCCGTCTCCCTCTACTTCAAAATGTATTCCAGAAAATACAGTATTATCCACAAAACACAAACAGTACCCACATTTTATTTTCTGCTCATAACGTAAATATTTTGTCACTTATAATATTTGCCTCAATTTTGGTATTTGAATGAGTTGTTTAGAAATCTGATTGCAACTTTGGTACGTTTCTAAAGAAAAATAGTTTAAAAATGCACCTATTCTTTTTAAGTATTTATAAACATATACATAGACATAGATTGTGTATTACAAGAAATTACAAATTTACAAAACAAATAAATGCTGAACATATTACATTATTCTTTCTGCATCTGTTTTTGCACCGGCTGTGTATATGTGAGTTTACCTGCATACTGAAAACAAAAAAGTATATTTTACAAATATATTTACAACACAATGTATTATTACCATCACAACGTGATAACTATAGGGAAATGCATAAAGAAATATATAAAATTTAATTTTTATTTTTATTACAAGGGGAAATAAAAAAATAACAGAGTTATATTATTTTAACTTTAAGAGCCATGTGAACAAAACGCAAAGAAGTTAAATTACAAGATACCCCACCGAGTGTGATTAGCACGTTTTCTTTTATTTTTTATATTATTATTTGTTTGTTTTCCTTGTATTTAGTTTTCTATTTTGCATGTTTATTTATGTAATTTGCACCCTCCTTAAACGTTGTAATGTCATATGAATGCCTCTTTTTGTATACATGATAATTCTGCAATAAAAAAACAAAAAACTTTATGACCTTTGTGATAAAAACTCTTTTTTTGTTGTTGCAGGAAACAATTGTTTTGAATTAAAATTGTTGTTTTGTTTATTGTACACTTCTTATTGTCACAAAACAAACTAATCAAATAAAAATAATCAATTCGTCAAAAGCTTGTGAAAAATTCACCCAATATATTTAAACTAGGGGCTCAAAACTGGTTCTGACTGCAATACAGAGACCCCACTGAGCAGTTGTGGGAACGACTTAAGTGTAAAAGTGGTTGTCATTTCATCAGATTACCTTGAGAAAATATATTTTTTAAGAAAACATAAATGAATACAAAGTTTTCATAATAAAATTAAAGAGCATAAAAAAATAAAATAAAAAAGTACATCAACTGTTATACTATTGATGTATTTACTGTTCAGCAGAATATAAGTTCCTTAATATAAAAAATTTTAATGGTGTTATCTAAAAATTAACACAGAAAGAAATTCAAAAGAATTCATAAATAAAATAAGCATAACATAAATTATATAGAGTATAATACAATTAAAAATACAATTTTACACTACTTAAATGAGTAACATACAGTTTAAAAAATAGTGTGCTACAGTATGCTACAGTTAAAAGTAGGGTACTTCAGGAGGTCGGTTGGATATTATTTGCAAATTATATATGTTGAGAATTTTAAGTTTCTCATTTCAAATTTAGATTTTATTGAATATACACATTGTTTTCAAATAAACTTACAGGAGTACATTTACTATTTGATAACTTTATCATTTAAGCACTATATTAACTCTTAAGTCATTTTCGAGTCATCATAAACTTGCGAAGGTAACCCCTGTGGATGAGTATTTTCTTCAGTGTGTCATAAAGATTGTATTTCTATCTGATTTATTTCCATGAACTCTAAATGGCAGTGTGTATGCTGTATTTATAGAATGCGTTGAGAGTGTATGAGAGTTTGTCAGGCCGATCTTGGCTGGAGTAGATGGGGTCTGTGATTTGGCTGAAGCCTCCCCCCACCACCACCAGCAGCACCACCTCAGGGACGGGTCAGAAGTTCAGCTCCCTCGTCTGCTGTTCACACAGGAACAGCAGACCCGTAACCACACAGATACACACTGGAGCCAACACAGAAATGTCATAAATAAAGCTGACTTTTCAGCGGGGTCTCAAAGAAACAGTAAAAATATCGTGAATATTTAAAATCCTCACAAACCCAGTGTTAACCACGTAAAACGACTAATTACTTAATAATTACAGTTCTTACATCAAATTTCTCAACATCAACTTTTAAAAAGTGAGGTTTACCTTCTCCAATCTTCTCAAAGATTGGTTTATGCTGTTTATACACAAATGGCAACAGTCCGTGATTCATTTGTATCTTTTTTCTAAACATATCTACACATTCAAATACACATTGATTTATTTCCTGAAAGAACAACCACCGAACGATGAAATTCTATTGAAGGGGGTTGTTTTGCAAATGTATCTGTTTGCAAATAAAGTAAGAGGTCATATAAAGGGTAAACCCTGATGTAGCCGACAAACAATGTGCTCTAACCAAACCATTGGACTTGTTTGCATTGCAGATCATTTCCAATTTATTTCCACATGTGCCGCACGTTCATCATCGCAGACGTGTCACTGCACTGTTTTGAAATACCTCCATCCCTTAGAGAAATAAAAGTAAAGCTGATTAACATGAGCATGATACATAAAGAGCAGGAAATGCTCTTCGAAACACCTTCATTTGACTCAAACTGAGCAGCCACAAAGTGCTTATGGCAGATGCGCTGTCAGCAGCCACTAACAAACACTTCGCACTTATTTACACTCTGTTAAAGATCATAAAGGAGGATTTAAATCAATAATCCCTCCTTGGTGATCTTCCATCTGAGGACCCTGACAGAAATTGCCTCACAACGACAGTGGTTTCCTATGTAACAAAACAAATAAACATTCACAACATTAGCGCTAACTGACTTATGAGGCTGTCTGGGTTAACCCGACTCCCTTAAAATCACATTTTTAAGAACAAGCTCATTTTTATCTCCACACGTCCAGAGGCATTTCTCAGATGTTGTAAGAATTTGAAATGCTTTCGATCACTGGAAGCTCCCAGCGGCAGCCATCTTGTGCTCAGGCAAAGTTCTCCCAAGGGCTGGAATGATCCCAGCGCTACAAGACTCTCTTTCATAGAGCGGCATGGCTCGCGAGGGGGACATCCCCTGTGACAGCGAGCTGGCTCCAGCCAGGCGCACACGGGAGCGGGTGTCAGGCCCAAATGTGCTTTTTTTCAAGTGCTTTGGTTAGTTTCCCAGTGGGTTTTCCTGAACTTGTGTAGTTTTCATTGTGATGTAGACATTATAGGTACAAGTTCAAGACATTGTTATTACAGTACATTATTGTAATGGTTTCAAATAAAAGCTTCAGATTAATTAGAGTGATTTTATAGTATTATAATATCTGTTATTTCTAGGGGCCTGGAGTTTCAAACAGAAGATGCATCTACTTGTCCGCATCTTTATGTCTATCGAGCAGAGTTATACTTTGTTAATTTATCTTTTGTAACCAACATAGCATCAATTCTTGTTAGCAATAACAGTCCCGCAGAGTTTTTGGTGGTATTTTGAGCTGTTCTTTGTCAACACAGGTTTCCGTCACTATGAAATGCTGCAGGAGAAAACCTTTCCTGACTTGCTTCTCAAAACATTCCAGAGTGGTTCAATAATATTCAGATCTGAAGATCATGGGAGATCTCTTTTAAAACAGATGTGATGTCATAATTCAGTGGTATGTAAACTTTCACTTATGGTCCAATTGTGCATGTTATCAGTGAATGATAAACACTGCAGCTGGAGAACCCTTGAGGAGTTTGCAGGATCTACCCTTCCTTATGTGCGCTTTCTCGCGCAGTCCAAAAACATGCATGAGGATAAATTCCCCTCATGATTGAACGTGATAGTGAATGATGAGTGAATGTGGCTGTGTGATGGACTGCTGACCTCCACAGTACCTATCCCCCATTTTGCCCAAGCTGGAGATCCCGTGACCCTCGCTAGAAGCAAGTTGATTGAAGAATGTACGTAACCCCAAGCAGACAATTTATGCTTCTTTGTTTAAAAGGGGGAATATTAGAAACACTCAGAATTTTATTTATTATTTTTTAAAAATAAAATCATTGACATTTTTGTAACAATATGCAATGATCCATGCTTTAAACTATACAATTTTGCCAAATAATATTGCTATTATACTTTTGGACCATTAAATCACATATAGTTTGACAGAAATCTTTTTAAGCACCAACAATGTATTTCCAAATCTGTAAAATAGTAATTGTGCAAAACGATAAAGTTATGTTCATTTTCTAGTAAAAGAAAGGTTACGAAAACCTCTAGAATCTTGCACATGTTTACAGTTGTCTACCTTATAAATGTGCCTTCTTTTCTCTCCTTTCTTCTATTTTTCTTTTTTTTCATTTGCCTTTTTTGTAATTTCAGCGTTTAGGCTTTCTTTGTATTGTGTTATAACAGTTTTCATTATTTGTGTGCTATTGTACGTGCTGTATTCTTCAAAAATAGCGCTGTCTTGTAACTATTTTTGTCAGTGATCAGGAATCTCCTGAACTGTTTTGTGTGTGGCCTCAGGAGCAATATTGCAAATGGTCTGAGCTTCTCTTTTCTTTCACCACTACTGCAAGTCCATGCTTTCCACTTACTTATTTCTCTGCCACTGCCATTTAACCTCAGCAGCCCAGGTTCTACTTTGTATTCATTTAAGTGCTGCTGAGATTCAACCAAAGCTGCAAACTTCTACAATCCAACCGCTCCATTTTGGAGCTGAATACAAACGGCATCCAGCCAATGATAGATATGCATAATATTTCATAGGGAGACCCAGCAAATAGAATACCCTGCTGTGCTAAAGAAAACAATGTGTTTCTAAGCACTGAGATATAATCCATCACCATGCCGTCAAAGAAGAGGAGGCGAAGGGAAAAAAAAATCCTACCTGTTTTTCACATCAGAGGAAAAAGAAAAATGACAGAGCCTTGCTTCCAGAAACATCTCTGTGCATTCATGCGTGATCCAAGAGGTCTTCTCAGAGCCTAATCAAAGGATTGCTCTGGCTTCAGTTCTCTTCCACGTCCAGCACATGTCCTGACTTTGCTGAGTTAGACACATTCCTGGGTCAATCAGTTTGCTGATCTCAGGAAGTCATTCCTGCCTAAAACATTAATACAATCCCAATCCCCACCCATAAAAGGTAAAAATAAAATAATTCATAAAATAATTTTTTAACTCTTAGAAGTCTGAGGCCTTTTGAGACTTTTTCTAACTTACATTTTTTTAGGCAATGTTCGATTTCATTGTTTTTTAGTACATTTTTTCAATTACATTACATAACAATTCCACAACAAACCTGACATTGTACAAAAATACAATTCAGAGTATATTGTCATTTTTACTGTGCTAAAAAAGAAATTTTTTATGTTTTATAACAAAAATCAAAAGAGTAGAGACACAAAGTAAAAATTGAAAATCCCCATCAGAACAAATTCAAGGTCAAAACAATGTGCAAAATGCAAAAAAGTCACAATCACAGGTCTTGTACTTCCAAGGGTTATTCCTTCTTTTCACCACTAGATGGCATTGAATAAAATTAGTCCTGTGTAGGTTTTAAAAATAATATCTGGTTTTAAAATAAAGTTTAACAATTTGATGAAAATTTGCACAAAAATATTAAAATGATAAAAACTGATTATTTGGCATTTTTCTCATTAATATAATGGAACTAAAAGCTGTTTCTGTCTGAGAGTTGGATTCAAGCAGCAGATCCTCAACTGTTTTTGGGATCAGTTAAGATTTTTTCTTTGACCATTAAATTTGTTCAGTTTTTTTTGTTCTTTAAACGTATGATAAATGCCCCAAAACATGCAGGAAATGACATCAGGTCTGTCATCTACTGTTCACTGAGGTGCGTCACAGTATGGCCCATTGGCTTTTTGGCCCTATATAATTCAGACTCACTCTTGAGTGCCATTAAACTCTCTGGCGTGGAGAGTAGCGGTATTGGTACAGGGGGAGTGGATTGCAAGCTTGCCAGGATATTTGGTCAATGGCCAACTCTCAGACAGAGACTTGATATATTTGGTTGAGGGACATAGGTTTGAGTTGGGGTTGGCTGGCCCCGCTGGGAAACAGACAGGTGTTTTGTGAGGACGAGAGCAGACTGTTGAATCTATGGAACTGCACTGATGTGTGAGCCATCACTGGCTTCACCTCCCTTTCCATGATTACTTCCTGGAAGACAAAAAACATCTAAAGGACATCAAGTTCACACTGGAGCACTCTGATACCTACATTATGCAAAGTAGCTGTCACACCTTTTCAACCTAAGGCATTTGCAAATGACATCATTACTAATGAAAACAAATCAATTAATGTTGAATGATAGCCTCATTAATGGCTCAGATATAAGTCCAAGCTTATGTGTTAATGATACGTTAATGATTTAGCCAATTCTTACAACTTAATGGCACTTGCAGAAATAACTTGCAGAATCTCATGAATTAAACTTACAGTGTGGTTCTTGGGCACAGTGTGAGACCTGTTCAGTGTGGTACAGCAAGCGTTAGAATGTCAGGGGACTTATTACCAGTTAACATAGACGGAGGAGATGTTATCGCACTTACTGCATGTTCACAGGAAATCGCTCAGTTTTACTCTATGGGGAGCATTGCTTTGCTGTTTTGAATCCATTTCTATGAAACCAGCTTCTCTCCCTTAGGAAATCTCTCATGTTTCTTCATGGAAAGTTCTTTTTTTGGACACAAAAAAATATTACCTTCTACTGACCAAAATTAATGGTAAAATAATCTTTTCACAACGGACAGGAGATATTTCCATTGTTAGCTTGGATAGGCTTCAGCCGACTCCTAAGCCTTAAAATGGGATTTTTTTAAAACTAATTTTAACACAAAGTGTTGAAAATAAGTGATCTTCTCACAACTGCTGGGATCATCTCCTTGGTTGAGCTATTTTGACCCCCATGAAGCCTTTTGGGAAGGCTAGGGCAAGGGGTCAGGGCTTGAGAAGGTCACTGGAGGTGTCCTGGTCTCTCTCTCACCCCATCATCAGAAGTCCACCTGTCAACTTCACAAGCATGGCAAAGCACACATCACATCAGCCTGTACATTCCAGACCTCCTCTCTCTTTGACCCTGCTGACCTTGTTTGAGATGGAACCTTTAAAAGCATGCAGCCATGACGCATCAGAGAGCCAAGTGGATGAAATTATGGAGAGCATTCAGGGATAGGTATACGCTTAATGGCAGATGAGCCTCTCTGCTCTGTGATGGCTCGAATTTTGAGGAGATTTGAAAGTGACTGTTCCAACAGTGCGAAGGACACTCTCTACCCAGAGATCACTTCAGACATGAGAGCATGAGCTGTTATTCTCAGTATTGGACATTTTGCACCACAAGTTCCCTGTAGATTGACTTAAATCTCAAGGGAGCATATAGAAAACTAAGCAGAACCTATGTGAAAGTTTATGTGACAAAGATTCTTCCATAGAGATGGTGAAACACTTGCCTCATTGAGGTGGTAAACTGACTCTCTATAGACTAATGCCAACTGTGTGATCATACACTCATATGCCTTGGCAGAATTAGGATCCACATTTCTCTCTTCACCCTCAGTCCCTCATAACCCCCGCTCATCCAGAACCATGGTGAAATCCCTCCAAATGTGCCATGACAATCTGACAGGACAAGAATTGCGGGTTCGTTCCATCTGCTTCCAATTTAATTTTGGGGAGGGGAAGCTCTTAGATGAGTGGGGGGCTTTAGAGGGTGTCAGGCCTTTTAGATGAAAGTTAGATAGGTTATTTTCAAATGGGCCGCTTCACCATCTCCACAAGTGTGTCGGCAGTTGCCGGAATCTTGGAACTCACTTCTATGATCATTCATTGATCAAAGACCCGCATCCATGAAACAGACAACGGCTGCACTTATTTAAACCATTATATGAAAAGACCACATCATCCTGGGTTGGTTGATGGTTTGGAGGTAGTGATGTAAGTGGGGTAAGAGGTACCATCTTACTGTAGTTTAGTTTTGTCAGAAGAAGGGGAAAGGGAACCATTACTAATTTAGGTTAGCAAAAAGCGATTTTCCTTATTATGTGATGAAGGAAGTCAAAGGTCTGTGGAATGTCAGATTGCAAGCAGTCAGACAACCATTTAAAATAGTTTTCTAAGAACCTCATAGTTGACTCGTGGTCTTCTTTTCCCAGGGATCTTCATGGAAATAATGTGTGACCTGTTATGACTGTTACACAAGGGAAGTGCAAGGCACTATCTGAATTTCTGAATGAACAATGCTCTGAAAGCTTAGAAAATACCTAAAATATGGATGCAAGTGAAATTTGACTTGGGAACATTCTTTATGAAAATTGTTTTGCGCTACATATAATAATTTTCTTTCCAAATGTTAATTAGAGATTAAACTACAGATGTAGTTAAATTAGTTCATTGCTTAAACATTACGTAAAATAATTTGATTATCCTTTTTCCTGTGTGATTTCCCTGCCTTGGATAAAATATTGTGTTTTAATATTGTTATATGTCCACATAAAAGTATATGTTTGTGAAAAATGACACTCCGTGACCCAAACCAGGCATAAGCACAAAATGGGTGGATGGATGGATGGATAGCTATTTCCCTCTGTCCGGAGCAGCGGATGGGTGCAGCTAGAGTCGCCAGGAGTCGAATGGGCCCAGGAGGTGTCCACTGACCAGGTCTAGAGTGTTGAGCCAGCGAAGTCACTGAGGCTCGGCTGGATTCCTATTCCCGGAGGATGCCGGACCACTCTTTTTTGACCAGGAGTCGATGACAAGAGTGCATGGATCCAGTAAGCCCAGAGCCTGGAGAATGGCAGATGACCCAGCACAGGAGAGATCCCACACATCTGGTCTGTAAACCCATGTGCCACTGGATTAAATGGAGTGAAAGCACCACAGAGTACCCCAAAACACCCACCAAAAACTTGAAGCTTTGACAGAAGCTTTTATCTAAAGTTACATTTCAAGCAAGTATTGTCACTTATTGTTCTTCCTGGGGTTCAAGCCCACAACCTTGGCATTTCTAGTGTCATGCTTTACTGACAAAGAAAAGAAAAGCTATTAAATGGACAAAAACCTTTGTACTCATCAGGTGAGATGAGATCCAATACCCCAGGCTTCCTCTTGAAAGACAGTTCTAAAGCTGCAGCAAACACTTTCCAGTACTGAATCACTTTCATAATCTAAGGTACCCGCTTAGAGCAAGATATGGAGTAAAATTCTAACCCACCACAGAATAGCAGTACAAAAGTGTAATGTGGCATAGCATTCTAATACTCTTTTCTATCAAGCCGTAAATTTTAAATGAACATCAGTACACTCTACATTCAGCTTCAACTAGAAGCTTTTTTTTACTCAAAAGACACACATTTGTAATTTAAGACACAGTGAGCTTAGTTTTAAATCTATGATACAATGACAAATGTTTGTCCTTTTAGATGAGGTTTAACTGAACTTGAGGTTTTGTACAAATTGCTAAATTCACCTCCTGAAGTTTATCATCCTATAGATCTACTCAGTGAGCATCCCAGGAAATGACTTCAACGTCTTTCAGAGGATGAAGAATGTGCCTACCCAACACAGATGGTATGAGTGGGGGTGGATCAACCTTACACCAGTCTCTAGAGCCATCCATCACCCTCTCCTTGTTTTTCTTCTGCTTCTCTTCCAGCTTTCCATCCGTCTCAATCTAGCTCTATGTGCTTTTCTCCAGGCGCAATGGTGAGGGAAGAATTAGAGATACCTCCGGAAGAAATTAGTCTTTGCTGGTTCTCATTTGTGAGCTGTGGAACTGGCAGACACTGGAGAGAAGAAAGAGATGCTTGAACTCTTGGCTCTTACTTCTCCAGTCCTCAAGCATGTCTATTTTCATGAGGGGCTTTGGGGTCAATAAAAATCCCTGACCTTGGCCAATCATAAAACAGTCAATGAAAGGAGAGCAGCAATTGATCAAGTCCAGGATTCGATTTGAAGCATTTGGAATGAGAGCAATAAAAATGAAGGAATAATTTATTTGAAAATAAACATAATGTTGAGAAATAATGAAAACTCAAACTTGGCATTGTTTTTTATTTCATTCATTCAATCCATGCCAATGGCCTCCCATTCTCAAAAGAAAAGTCAATTGTAAAACAGATATTTTTCAAATGTTGGATTCTAGTTTTGACTTAGACCATGAGCAGGTATCCATCTTTCAAAGCACTGACTCTAGGGTCAGTATATTATCTCCATATAATAGTGTGACACATATTGTGACACGAAAAGCTGCAAATGAACTTATTTTGTGTATATTTGTCTTTAAGTTTAGAACATCTTCTCTTTTTCCCTTTCAACGTCATTGAATGGCCACACTGTGATAGACTGGCGACCTGTCCTGGGTGTACCCCCACCTCTCGCCAAATGTTTGCTGGAGATAGGCACCAGACACTTTTCCTTAAATTCATGTTGGTTAATTAGCAGAATAATAGAAGTTATAACCCATTTTAGCACTATGCACTGTGTAAATGCATTAAGCACCCTGGCAGTGAGCATATGGTCATAATGTAAGCCTGAGTAAATGGCAACTTAACTAGTTCAAGTCTCAGCTACTCGAATGACCAGCTTAACTTATTCAATTTGTGGAGGTCAAAAGTTGATGGAACAGTTTGTCCTTTTAATGGGAGTTTTCTTCTTTTAGCTTTGAACAGGCTTAACTTCAAACCACTTCTTCATTAAAAGGGTCCTAGCTAATCAAATAAGCAGATAATTTTGAGGAGACTTTGAAAATTTTAAAGATAGTCTTCCTGTATTTGCTAATGACAGGTCACAACGTCTGTGTATTTTGCACTTAATGCTTTACCATTAAAGATTTTTAAATGTGACTCTTTACAAAGAAAGTTGAGGCCAGTATGTTACCTTTTTTTATTCTTTATTCTAATCTATATCATTTTGCATAATGAACATAAATATTGTCTTGATGCTTGTTTACAATATTTTAATTTCTAATCAAGGATGACGGTAATGGTTCAAATGTGCCCTCTTTTAATAACAATCCTATCAATGACCTTGTTGAAAAAGTGCTTGTCAGGAAAATGCTTTGTGAAGCAGTTGATGCTGATGGTTCATGCCCAGCATCTCGGCATCCATATGCCCTTCTGGAAGTCTGGCTGTCCAGGCAGATGGCATGGACTAGGAATTCATTTCTGGCATTTAATTATGCTGTAATGAGGGGAAATAAAGATCAATTAAAACAAAAGAGAAATTAATGAAACAAGAGAGCCATGAGCATGGCACTGTTGTATACAAGCTTGAAATTTCACAACACGACATGCCGCTCAAAGCGATTGGATAGAAATCCAGACGTTTGCAGGGAAAGCTACCGATGCTGTTAAAACTAGGTACATATACAGATTAATAATCCTGTGACATCTATACTTTATTTTTTTACAAACATTAGCATAAAGAAAAATTATGGCAGTACTTAAAAACATGTGTTTGTCATACGGCCGGCCAGTGAATACCACCTGATCAGAGGGTCAAAAGAGCTTGGCACACACATGCCACCACACAGCCTGTTACCCTCTCACTTATAAATAGATTGAGAGTCATGCTGTGCCCACCACTAGTCATTTGAGAAACCAGGAACAAAAGCAGATGTCAGATTGAAAAGAAGTTTTTTTTTTCTGAATTTACTTGCTCTCAAGAGGAGCAAAACTTGAGTAAACTGATAATTAGGTTGATATAAACAACAAAATGCTTTAAAAAGTCCTGGCAATGGAAAGTAAAAATGCAAAATCTCTCTCTCTTGGGAGCCTCTAGACAGCGGAGCGCTGCCTCTTTTCCACTATACCTACAGTGCCTCTTTTTCTCTTTTTCTGCAGGCAAAGTACTTATATTCTGATGTCATTTCCTCATTTTAACATAAATTTTTGGGGTTGTTTGTTGTTTCTTTTTAAAAACAAGATCTATGCCTGTTAGAAAGGTAATACTACTTCAAAGATGTGGCAATTATGTAATTAGCTTTAACTCATAGAGATTGTGTGGGTTGAGTACACTCACAAATGTCAAGCTAAGTACGTGGTGATGAATGATTCAACGCTATTGTCTCAGACATCGGGCGGCTAATCATTCATATGCTCTCTACGGCTACCAGTTTCAAACATTTAAACAAAGCAAATTACAACAATCATCTTTCTTCTATCCAAAATAAAAACTAGAAATGCAGCATATCAACACACCGAAATGCTACAGACTCGGCTGGTCTTTACATACT
Source organism: Danionella cerebrum (assembly GCA_007224835.1). Taxonomy (NCBI): domain Eukaryota; kingdom Metazoa; phylum Chordata; class Actinopteri; order Cypriniformes; family Danionidae; genus Danionella; species Danionella cerebrum. Next base: position 215,198 of record SRMA01025137.1, read on the forward strand.
GTCTGTTTTACTAAATAAAGCTTACAGCTATCATCCTGCTCCTCCCTCAGTGGTATAAAAGTAGGTTTACATTATGCCTTTCGGCCCCTCTGATGTGCCTCGAAGGACTCGCTAAAACTCTACACACACTGTTCAGCTGATCCACTGCTCCATCTAAATAATTCACTCATGCATCACTGCTCCTCAGACACCGCTTTTCAAACACGGTAATGAGAAAAGCTGTAAAGGGTTTATGGTGAAAAAAGTGGATCAAGAAGCTGAAACACAAGCTGGCCCATGCTGTCTTTCTCATAGACTTAAGTGCTAAAAAAACAAGTGACTTCAAAAAGCTGACCTGAATTCCTCCGTGCAATTAGATATTTCTAATGTTACTTGTAAGGTGTGAGTTGACCTCGCTGCGCAGAACAAAAAACAAAGCAAATGAGGACAAGAGGCTTTCCTTGATTGTTGAAGCTTTGCGTGTGGAAGGGACTGTACATAGGGTAAACAGTTTGAATGGAAGGCTTTTCTATTTAAATTAGCTATATTTATTATTGAGCTTATTAAATAAGAAAAAAATATTTCTTCGTGAATTCACCCATTACCTTATATCACAAATTCCTGGTCTTGAATATTTTGAAGTCCTTTGAAGATGCTTTCTTTTAAACTTCAATCGTTACAATTTTCTTCCTTTCAAATGTATATTTGATCATACATACTTCTGAATATCCTCAAAACTTCACCTAAACTTCCTTTCTTCCAAAAATTATTCTCAACTTCCTCTTGCACTGTGTTCCTTGCAGACTTCCTGTCAAATGGCCTTCCTTTTGAACATCCCCCATTCTGAACTTCATTGCAAATGTCAAGTCCTCTATACTTGCTTTCCAAAGTTCTTTTTTTTCTTTCTAAACGTCTATACTTGTGAGCTTTCTTTCAATTAAAAAAAATATTCTAAATTCCAAACATTCTTCCTTCTGAATTTTTGTCTAACCATCCTTATAATATCCTTTCTTCCGAACTTACTTCCATCTGAACATCCTACCTGTCACAGCTGGAAAGGAATGTGTACGCGGCATCAGTACTCTGAGATGGATGAAGGAAATGAGGCAGATTACTGGAGCAGATGAGAACTGAGAATGCATGAAATGAGAAGAAGTGGTGCAGAGGGCACCAAGAGACACAGCAGTTACTCCAGGGAAGCAAGAGTAGAGCCAGGAAGGCTCAGTGGGTGTGAACCATAGATCTGAGAATCTGGGAAGTCCAGGGAAAAGTATTTTAAGAATTTTCTTCTTTCTAAATGTTTACTAACCTTTAAACGTCTTCCTTTTTCATTATGGAAATTACTTTTTCTTTTAAATTTCTATACAAATTTCATTCACAATTTACCAGATCATGGGGTTAAAAATAAGAGATTTCTTGTCAATAAAATTCATCATTTGCCACAATTCTGTTTTTTAATCCATGGCATGTGAAAGAAAGTATCTGGCATCTTTTTTCCAACAGCTTAAAACATTTAGGTGTACATTATCAAGACATTTTCTGTCAACCAGGATTAAATTCTGATTTGACCATGATAGTAATTGACCATGGTAGTAATTTTGTGTAAGAGAAAAGAATGTTCCAAGCTATCAAGAGTGTGAGGCATTCTAATTCAAGCAAGGCATGCTTTGAAATCAACCCAAGGGGAACGGCACTAGAATGTCCCAAAACTTTAAGGATCGACTATCTTTGGTTTCTTTTGTTCATCTGCTTAGCAAATGCCTGAACATGAAACCCAATGAGCCGTAGGAACAAGTCTGTCACTTAGAAGACCAAAGCTTTGATGACAACGACTGCAGACATGATGTAATGAGTATACTAGAAGGACCGTTTATATAATAGAAGGTATAAAGTGAAACTCTTGGATTTGTTTGAGAGAAATCCAACACTTAATACAACTGTTTAACTTCCCATTCAGATGCAATGTAACTACATCCATACTTTCAGACATTGTGTTGCTAATGAACCTGCTATTTTAATGTGAGTAATTGACTCTTATTAAGATTTCATTACTTCCACATAAGTTATGCAAATGCCACTTTGGGCACGTAATGGCAAAACACTGAGCTCTAAAGTTATCTTCTCTCACAATACAGTGTGTTTTTCCTAGTTTGCCCGACGGTGTGTTTCAAAGGGGTTGTTGGAAAGCATTTATTGCCACTGACTGTTAGATTATAATCTATGTCAGATGTCCAGCCTGCTTTTGTGCAGTAAGTAATATGTGTGATCATCAGCTTGCCAGAAGGTTCCAATCTGTACTTTGCCTCATGGGAGGAGGCTGAAGCAGTAGAGGACTTATATCCCAAGGCTTAGTTTGGGGTAAAACTCTTTAAAGAGTGCTCTGTCCATAATCTAAAGACCTTTAGGTTGGTTCAAGCTAAAGTTCAGGGAGTTGTTATTATTATTAAGGGCCAAGCAGTGACGATGTACTTCTTTTTCTGCTTCTTCTTCTTCCTGTTTTTCTTTTTCTGCTTCTTCTGCCACATGCCAATGGCAGTCCTTTGAACCGCTTGTGGGAAAGTCAAATTCAAGTTAACTTAAATTTCCCAGTGCCATCACTTAAACAACTTTTGAACTGTAAGTCATATACAGTTGTACCCCGAGATATGAATGCTTCAATTTACAAAATGTTTGAGATACGAAAGGTCTTGCTGGAGATCCGAAGAAAAATTCCAGATACAAACATTTACAAGCTGTTCTGCTGTATTTTCCGCTTGATGTCATGACGTCCCGCTGAGCTTCCGGGTTGTTGCGCTCCTATCTCCCAGTGTGAAAAGGGTCTGATGCACTTCAAAACACTTCAACAACACAGCAAAACATTATTATAGATTACTAATAATGTACCATAACAAATGTTAGAGTCAAGGTGTCATTAAAGAAATAACGTTTATAACGTGGAAAGTGCTGTTCTGTAGCACTAGTTAGAGAAACCCTGTGACACGTTCTCAGAAGCGTCTCTCCATCTGTCTGCGCTTGTGCTTGAAACTGTGTTTGTGTTAGTAATTTGTGAAATATCTTGCGAAAGTTAACTTTCATATGAATGTTTTCTGTCATCCGTTCCACCTCCTCCGACACATCGCTTCATTCAAGGTAAGGTTTCACATTTGTGTACATATTACGTATTTTGCTTGTGTTTTATTTTGTTTTATTTATGTTTCATTTATTTAATGTTTCATTTATTACATTAACAATGTGTAGAATTAAGGATTGAACAAACGTTTCTCAGAGCCGTTGCACGTATTAAGCGTTTTACATGTAAAACTTTGACATACGGATTGTTCGTGATCCGAACGTCACCCTGGAATGGATTAATTTCGTACCTATCTGACTATTGACATTTTTCATCATTAAAAATTTTAAACCATTTTAAAACATTTTGCGAACTCTTTCTTGGCCGTTTGTGCAATTATCATGAAGAAATATTGGAAATCAATCTTACAAACAATATCAATATAAGATTGATATTTATTCATAACAATAAAATATATTCTCAGAATTTTGATTTGCCGTTTTGAATAATTAGCGACTTAACATTAACCTACACATTTCTTTAGCCTATTGACAGCAAACTTGATGTATGTTGTAACTATAAACCGAGGTTGTATGGAGTGTTTTAAAATTGACCATAAAATTGGTTTCAACATGTTTGGTGCATCGAAATGAGTCAAACCATGTCCAATGTTACCACATTGGCCATTTTGGATGTCGGCCATTTCGAGATTTGACAAAAATGCTGTATTTCAAGAACGCTCTAATGTAAAATTCTAAAAGTTGGCAGGCATGTGTGGAACAACCTATGCAAGCTTTAGCTTATTCACAGGAAAATGCTCGGAGTAAACTTTTTTAACTCCCCCCAGACCGTTTGTCTGTGTTTCATTATTCCTGTTGTGTTGATTGGAGTTATGGTTTTCCATAAGAGTCATGATGATTTCAATAGTGCTGTGCCAAGTGGAGTCCAAAGCTGTATCTCAGCAATCTTTTGCCATATTAGCGCCAAACTTTTTGTGAGTCATCAGTACCTAAAGCTGACCCTAAAACATAAGCTACTGAGAGTGCCAGCTAATGGTAAAAAATACATTTAGTTTGTTTGGTTGTATTTCACTATACTTAGAATCACATAGAGAATCTTTGGTTTCTGTTCGATGCTGTTTGCACGTTTTTTATATTAATTTCTATTCATTTACATTTACATTTATTTATTTAGCAGACACTTTTATCCAAAGCGACTTACATTAATATTCACTGATTCATTTCCATCCATCCATCCATCCATCCATCCATCCATCCATCTATTCATTCTTCCCTCAATTATCATTCAAAACATTGAATATGTGTTTTGGCCATTGATACTCTTATCACATCAAAATCTCTTTTGGCTGTGAATGCTGCCCCATGTGTGTTTTTGATATGTCACTGTTTATTCACTGAAGGTCAGGCTTTTGTCGAAGAAAAACTTCTTGCCTTATGAGATAAGAAAGCAAATTGCAGATCTATCATTTCTGTGTGTTTCTTGCTGTCTCTCTGCTCCTATGTGCTGTTGACTACTAAAAGCTCATGTGTGAAATCAGTGGGAAAGCGGCTGGTTAACTTGATTTATGACACACTCCAGGCTCGGCCTTATCAGGTGCTCACAAGCCATTCTTTCTGATGCAGCTTGTGTCTGAATGACAATGGAGCCCCAGCAACATTATACTCCAGATTTTCCACCGGCTTTCTGGACACTACAGATTACATCTGGTTTAATTGATTTATGGCGGCCATCTTGAGGGGAAAGCAAATAGAGTAGCTTGGTGCTATTGCAGCGATAGAGTTGTGTTCAGCTTACCAGTGTTTTTATGTAAACTTGTATCAAAAGGAACATTGCTGAGGGAGTTATATGGTTTTGTATGATTGTAAGAATGTTGGTGGGTGGTTATTTTGAGAAAAGAATTGACATTTTATTATCCCATGAGATAAATGTTAATGTTTGATGAAAGTGGGAGAGGAAAATGAAAAAATAAATGGAAATCTGGGGCAAAGAGGTTGATTCTGAAAGCTCTGAAGGGGGAAGCAGTGCTCTACATTACTAAAGTGTTGCCTTTACTTCCCCCCCTCTCTGTAATTGAATCATTGCCATCTGTATCTCTAGAGACAAGATATGTTATTTGGGAAAATTATTTAAATGTAAGAAATGTGGTAGCTAATGTAATTAAGTGGAAATTACCACAGCTGCACTTCTTTGTTGGAATTGTAATTATGTAATCTAACACATTAAATGATGGAAATGAGCATCACTTTGGCGACTTAAGCATCCACCAGCTTTTGCACCCAGCTGAAGATTTAAAGTAGATGACTGGAGCAATTATAGTGCAGTGTGTAATTTAATGAAACAACTGGTAGCATATCGCTACATGCTTCAAGGGATTCCTCTAACAGCAAAAAAAATAATAATTTGAAAAGGGAAAGTGTTTGGAACACAGACTTTAGATTACACCCAAGAAACCAATCAAGAACTGGGGGGGGTGGGGGGTGGGTGGGGGGGGGGTAATATATATATGACGTTGCCCCACCTACTTTTTCATATAAAATTTGTGTAGGTTTCAAAAAATGTGTTTTGATTTTTAATAGTTATGACATAATTTGCAAGGTATTTCAAATTAAAATGTAAGAAATTGCACAATCGTCTTTCAGTTTCATTTTACAGACCCCAAATCGGTGTCATCTAGTGGTGAAAAGAACGGAAAACCATTGGAAGTACAAGACCTGTCACATGGCTTGTGTTTTTTCCAAAGTCCAGGCACTAAAAAGCACAATGGGACAAAAAGTGCTTTGAGCAGTGTATAAGGTTTAGGGAAGGTTTGTCTGGATTTTAATACAATTTTCACATTGTTTTGATATTATATTTGATATTTAAAGATAATTTTAAAGAAGTAAAAAACGTTCAAAAAGGCCCCAGACATCTAAGGGTTAAGCAGCACATGAGCACATCTCATGGTCATTACACTAATTATATTTACATACAGTTAGAAAAAACATACAGTTTTTTTGTCCAACTGTATATTGTATCTTTAATCAATTTAATAACGAACATCCAGAAATGGACTTCTGTAAACCGCTGTTTTCTGTCAAAGCTCTCTACAGAGCTCTAGGGAAACTGTCTCCAGGGTTGCCAAAACCCCAGGCCTCACAGCCAAACAGTGCAGTTGGGATGTATTCCACACATCCCAGAAGACATGTCAACAGGAGAGAAGGCCTACCACAGTGACCTTCTGATGACAGCATTACTGCAATCCGTTACATTTACAAGCTGCAATTTTGGTCTGTCTGTTTTTCTCACCCATTTTGTCTGACTTTCTGTTACACACTGTCTCTAAGTTTTGGAAAACCGGTAAGATTTTGACCAATGTGGCAAACCAGTGTCGACTGGAATTCATAGGCACTCAACTTGTTTCTTCACATGAAGACTTGAAATATTGTTGTAATGACATTTTTAAAACACCTCTGTAGACATTTGACTCACAGGTTGCTAACCCCAAGTTTTAATATTACTTAATACTCTTCTAAAAGTACCACAGAATATTTTTCCTGGATTATTTTTGGTCAATAATGATCGGTTGTTCTGCAACCTGCTGTTAATTAAAACAATATTTATTTTGTTTATGTGTCTGTGCACATTTTCTCTTCAATACTTCAATAAATTAGTTTTTAGTTTATACATGTCGTCACAATTCCTAGCAAAAGATTCATCTTGACGTCGCTAAATTGCTCTTGATTTTCCCTCAGCAGAGAAGGGATTTGTTTCCTCTCCAGACAATCTCAAGACTGGGATGCCTGAACATTTCCTAATATATCTTTTTATAAAAAAAGAGAGTGAAGAAAAAACCTCATTACAGCTTGACAGAAAATATAAATTGATCTGGCATTCAAAACTGTATTCAGCAGGATCCTTCCCTTTTATCTTCTGTACCTCTGAAGGGATTGATTATTACCACATTTGTCAAATCAAATCTCACTAATATTAAATCAGATTTGAAAAAAAAAAAAATAAATAAATGAAGATTTATTCATGGATTTGGGGGCATAGCTTCCCCAAACTCTAACCCCGGCCAGATTCTGCCCATAAATTTAAATCAGAATCGCGATTGCATACATTACTCCATACAGTTAAATTGTTAAATCCCATACTTTTTCAAAGGGAACGACACTCAGCTTTCTAGAGTCTGTTATACCAGAAAGTCATTAGCAGGAAGCAGTGCCAGGAGCAGTAAACCCAGTGATGTCTTCAGAGGAGGTGACTGAAGTGAGGGTGAGTGGCATGTACATGTGATCCACAGGAGCAGATGGAGAAATGGAGGAGCTGGGGGGTCACGAGGGTCTGCTGGTGCCAGCGCACTTGGAGTGACAGGCGGGGGTACACCTGGACATAACACAAATTCACACCTATGGGGAATTAAGATTATTCAATTAACCTAACGCATGACTTTGGGCTTGTGGCGGAAACCCGGAGAAAATCCACAAAAGTACGGCGAGGATGTTCAAACTCCTTCCAGGAAGGTCCCCGGCGAGCCTCAACCGTGCAACCTTCTAACTAAAAGGCCACCAAATTGCTGGGATTTTTTTTTATTTCAACAAACAAATGTACGTTACATGTACATATGTGTCCAATGCACCGTACGCTATACCACCATGTATCTAGATTGTACAAATCATTAAAAACTTGAAAAATAATGTCAGTACACCTGTTATTCTGAACTGAAATTACACATACTTTTGCATGCCCTAGCTATTTAGCTCTAGTCAGAAAGGTTTGCCTTTGGGTTTGTGCTGACTTCAAGTATCCGTTTTGACTTAGCTTATTTTAGACATGCATGTGCATGTAGTGATGCTTTGTCCCCTGGCCTGACTTAGCCTGCTTTTAGATCCTCTGTGCATACAAAAAGAACCACTAAAAGGCACATAATGCAGTTGAAAAGCATGTCATTTTGATGGAAAAGCAGCTAGTCAATAATTATGAAATTGTTAATACTGCACAGATAAAATAGTAACAAGAATAACTATTTTCAAATTCTAAATCACTTTTTTCTGAGTTAGTATAGTGTAATTGCTGGTAGTACTACCTCTCATTTACTCTTCGAGGTTCAAGTGGGGAGTAGGCATCTTCTCCCCATGCTTGTGTGGTTTTCCTCCAATTACTCTGATTAACTCAACTTTTCAACATTTCCCCCAGAAAGGAACGTGTGAGTGAATGTGGCCATGCGATGGAATGGCTACCTGTCCAAGATGCACCTAGCCTATTGCCTAAGGTGCCTAAGCAAGTGAAGCGATGGGAGGATATGCATTTTTATAATGAAACACATCATTTTGGGATAAAAAATATTTCTATTTGTGTTCACCAAGACTTGCTGTGATGTTGGGAAAGTGTGACTGAATTCACAGATAATGCTCATCTAAGCCACTCTGCAGTGCTCTGAAGTGAGTCAGTCGAGGCTCTTTATGGACTCTTTGTGCTCATAATGGGGTTCATGCCTCTCAAACCGCCACATGCCCCTTACTTAAACCAACAACATCTGCTGCAGGCTACTCCTCTCACTCGACTGAGTGTGCACAAGAGCTCTTTCTATACATCGAGCATGCATTCTTGCTTGTGTCATTAGGAGAACACTAGCAGTAGCCTGTGTTGTATTCACATGGCTAATCCCTCCTCGGCTGAGCTCTAATCCCTTGCTATTGAGCTTTCTCCCCGAGTTTCCTTTGGCCTGGGTTGCCAAGTCCCCAGTCGCTTGTTCTCCTGCCCCGGGGGAGTTCCTATCCTTCTGAATTGTAATACAGTCCAAGTGTAGAATTTTTGCCACCAATGTTTGTAAATAGGTATTGATATTTTCTTTGAATGTGTTTGTGTGCGTGCATGTGCCTGTTTGTGTGTGTTTTTTCATGCTTTTATGTATGTTTTTTGTCATTTTTTGTTATATCCATTCGGCAAAGTAGGGTTGATCTTTCTGGCTCTACCAAGACTTTCACAGTCCAATGACTAAATCTTTGTTCCCAGTCCCATTTAAAAAAGGTACCCTTTATATGATGATCTATGTGTATGAAGGTGTGATGGCCCAGTTGTGTTTCAGATATGGTCAAATTGAGGTGTTAAAATGAGAAACACTAAAACCATCTTGCTTGTCTGTACAGTACAAAATAAAGATTAATTTTGATGGCTTGATTCTTTAATTCTTTAATTCAATATTTGTAATTTACCAGCAAAATTTCACTTCTTTGAGGAAGTCACTCTTGTGTCCACATTGTTCAGTATACTTTAAACTATTCTTGTTCCTTAGAAGTCTCTGCATGCAGCAGTGGAAGACCTGTTAAACAAACATTAGGGTTATGAAACAAAATTTGCAAGGTAATTGATATTAAAATGAACAAATGGACGATCGTCTTTGAATTTCATTTACACAGCCCAAATCGATGCCATCTGTGCCATCTATTAGTGAAAACAAGGGATAACCTAGGATGCACAATACTTGTTATATGGCTTGTGTTTTTCAAAGTTCTGGCACAAAAAGTGCTCAGAACTGTGTAGGAGAAGTTTGCCTGGTTTGAAACTGAAAATTGGAAAACTGTTCTCAATTTTTATAATAAAAAAAAGACAAAATTTAAGACTTGGAATTGTTTTTTTTTGTACAGTTTCAGGTTTGCTGAGGAATTATTTTGTAATGTATTGAAAAGTATTTGTAAAAAAAGAAGCTGTGGTTGTAGTAGAAAAAACTCGAGACATAAGAACCAAATTGAATCCCGTTAAATTTACAGTAGATTAAAAATCTATCTTCCGGTCCTGGCTGCCAAGGCCCCGGTCACTTGTCTCCTGTTATTCACATTCCCTCTGGGAAGCTCCACTCCCTCGCGGAGCTGTTATACGGCCCATATGTTGTTGTTGTTGTTGTTGTTTAATCTGAGGGCAATTTGACGTGCGTATCCATGACAGTGTCTCGGCCGGCAGCCAGGACTTGTGGCAGAGGTGTGGGTGATTTCCTCTAGCTGAGGGGGAGCTGGGACGGGAAGCCAGGCCTGACAGCCCTTCACACAGCCTGCACAGAGCGGGCAGACGCCCAGACGCGAACACACACACTCACAGACCATCTGAACACAGGCAGCCAGGCATATTAGATTGGGTTACAGTTGACATACGCAACTGGGAGAAGGGGAGTTTGCAAATATGACATGCCGAAGGAAGTGTTGCAAGATGCCTCTGTCAGTGCTTACACAAACAAACAATGCCTGGAGAGAGACAGAGAGAGTAAGAGAGGGGGAGAGACAAACAGAGCAAGATTGTAATATTTTACTCAATTTTTGCTCAATTTATTCTCTTGTGGGATGTCTTTTGTTGTTCTCGTTTTTGGTGTTTTAAAAATAAACTCCCTATGTTGGTACACTGTTGTCAAAATTTCGATCTAAAGGCAAGACACTCTTGAATTTTAATCATTGATGTTGTTAGATTACCTAATTCAAAAGATGGGTGATGTTCTGGAACTATGTTTTATTCAATTCCACCCACAATGTAAGAAACTTGATCTTGCACAGTTTGACTAGTTTCAAGGTCAGTGTCGACTCTTTTACAAATTAACTCATAACTCATTTACGATAATTACAAATTAAATTCACCTCTTGAATTCACAGTAAAAAACTTATATTATAATTACAGACTTGCTTATTATTTAAGTTTTGGTGAGTTTTTTTCTTTAGAAATACATATGAAGGTTTTTTTCTGAGCAAAAGTTTTGCAAATTATATTTGGAAGGAAGTACATTTGACATCAAGCATTTGGGTTCCAGCTTCTCTGGCTTAGACAGCCTTTTATAAGTCGTCATCAATTTCTGATTCGTCGCTGCTTCGAATGCTTATCATGCTCACCAAACCTGTGCAATATCTAGCAAATCAAACTCATGAATAGCTGTAACAAGCACTGACTGCACTTTCTGAGCTGTTTTATTTTGCAAAAATTATAATCAAATCAAAATAAATCTAATTAAATATAACAAAATTCTTTAATAATTTAAGGTTCTCAATGTTAAGGTTCATCAGCATGACTTGATTGTTACATTTTTTATATTTAATACAATTTTCTGCAGGATTTTGAGGGTTACACCAGTAAACAAATAGAGGGAAAACATCATGAATAAAACGTTTTGTTGGTTTGTTTGCAAAAGACCATCCATCACTTCATTAAATTGTAAACAACCTACACAGATTGAATAATGAAAATGCAGCGATCTACTGCACAATTGGTAAGCTTACACCCAACATTAAGGTGCAATTTAGTATTTTTTTTCCTGTGAAAGTGAATGTTAGCCATATGAGTTTCTTGTGGTTTCAAAACAATTTAAATCACACATATTCTGAATTGTTATATATCGCATTAAAAAATGTGATATATAACAATGAAATAAATACAGACAATGTATAAAATCAAACAATGAAACAAATACATGAAAATTACATTAAAAAAAACCCACAAAGTAATAACAGCAACCGTTACATTTTTATAATCTTCCTATTAAAGAGCATCTACATAATAAAATGTGCTCAGGGCAGCTCTGGAGCTGGGAATTATAAACCATCACATGTCACAAACTTATGAGTCAAGCACCTGCTGCGTGTTTCATTCGGCAGCAAACAGTCATCCTCCATTTCTCTCTTTTGCACCATGCTCTCAGACTGGCAGTAAATCAAATCCTCTCATTCCCCAGTGTCCTTCCGTGTCCTTGGTCCTCTGCTATAATCAGCCTTTAGGTTTTACAATGCGCCTATATCTGTGTTTGTGTTTGCTGATAATGAGAATCCACCCCCCCCCCACCCACTTACTTCAAATATGATCGTTGACAAACAAAAGCCAGGAGGGTGTTGGTAAATTTCCTGCAGGGCCATCAGATGGGGATTATTATTGTTTATGTCTCCAGCCTGCCGGGGCTACTCTGCTACCCCTTGCCCTGCCGAGCTGGACCTAGCTTCGCCCCTGCCTCGCACACCTCCATGATGGATGACCATTAAGGCAGCTTATTGGAAGTAGCTTGATTTATGGCCTACTGCTGCCTCAGTCTAATGGGTTCATTTCTTTCTGCCGGCACATGATGTCACAGCCAAGGTCATTGTAGGAACAGGGCTTTTGTTGTGTATATGTTTTTTTTCTTTGCTGATGACCAGTGGAGTGCAGCAGAATAGATGAAATAGATGAAATGAATTTTTTTTTTTCTTGTATTGAGTCCATGTCTCAAAGAACTCGATATAATACGCATTCATATAATATACAAATTATATGAAAACTATTTAAGAAAATGCAACACAAAATTTTTCATATTTATAACTTTACAGTTTGGCAAATTAACAGTTAATGTTAAGTGTCAAACAAGTAATAAAGTATGATATCTGTTAAAATGTCTTGTGAGGTACTTATTAGCATCGTAAGATCTCGGAAGATGGATAGCGGAGCTCTCAAAGGTGTGTATGTTCATTAGCAAATAGTTATCGTCTTAAAACTAAATATTAAAATAGAAATAGTTCATCAAGTTCAGCTGTCATTTAGCACATGCTTTAAAACATACTTGACATTTCCTACCTAAACACTGCCCACATGCATGGAAGCAGTAATTCAGTAACATTTGTTTTGATGAGGATTGGCATGGATTTAATGAGTTTTATAAGAGGTGGTAAGATATGATTGTGTCAGAGATGGTCAGGTGATCATCCTCCAGTAAGCAAAAATCCTTCCTTTCCAGTACACAAGATATTTTTGTCTGCAATAGATTTCATCATTTGATTGAGGGTTATATGAAATATATTATTCTAAAGAAATCACCTGTCATAAACTTAAAGTAAAGGTGTAGTCCTAAAAAAAAAGGTGGTGTACTATTTTCCACTTTAACTTACCAAACCCAAATTTAATATAAAAGTGGGAAAAATAATTACGAAAGTCAATGTTCTTTGATTTATTAGCAATCAATTTTCACATTTTCATATGTCACTTGTGCATTTTTTTAACTTTTTGTATATTCAGTGGTGCCCAAACTTAGTTTTGGGGTGCTGGCGTCTTTACAGACTACTGCAGGCTTGTTTTAAACCAAGCTAACAGAAAACGATGAGGCAAAGAGATAAATCATGACCTTTCTTTTTGACGTGGCGGCTGGCTGGACCACAATATTTAAAACATTTTGTCATAATTTACCCAAGATTTTCAATGAGACGTCATATTTTTTTGTCTTGTCATTTTCGAAATAACTTTACTCCTTGTCTTGCTGCTGCTGCAGACAATTAGGTCAACGGGGGGGCGGGAAATGGTGGAATTCAAACTAAAATGCACCAATTGCAACAAATTAAGCAGCAAGTTTAAAAAAAACATTTACTTTGCAGTTAAAGGGGATGAGAATAAATGTAAATTGGAGAAGTCTAATCAGCAAAACAAAGTGAGTTTACAGAGGGTGAACGCAATTATTGATCATCAGAAGTTGTAATACACAAACACCCTAAAGAAAAAAGTAGGCATACAGTTTTCATCCGTATACTCCTGACTACACCGTTGGTAGATAGATTAAATATATTAAGATAAAAAAATAAGAATAAAATAGAGGTAATTCTCAGTCACGTTCACATCCCATTTCCATTTACAATACAATAACAACACATTACACAATACTACATCCACATTGCAATAACATTCCATTTACTTCCCATTCACATGTATGTGATGTAGCATCTACTTATCTGTGCTACGCTTCACCCTCAGATCCAGAAGATTTCTCACAGTGTGTTCTCGTTGGTGTGTGTGATCTTCACCGGCTTGATCCCCGTGATTAGCCCATATTTTAGCATCCTAGTCATTGTGTTCCCTCACTCATGACTGGTGGTGCATGCAACACCTTGGGTACTCACATGAACACCCCCCAGTTCCCAAGAGTGACACCTCACTTCTGGATAGAGAAGGAATCTGGAACCCACAAGGAATACTCTTTACTGCTGGGATTTACCATCACTGCCCATCTCCACCAGTGTTTGACGTCCAAATGAAAAGCAAATTTGCGATCAACTTGGGAGCAGTGGGCAACAGACCAGATCCTTTTTTATTTTACCAGGACAGATGATTCTTATGATGTATTTGGTCCAAGACTGGCTTGACACATACATTTCCACAGCTGTAGCCCATGCCATTCTGACATCTGTTTGTGGTGGTTTTTGGTGCAGTGACACCAGCCTCAGTCTAATCTTGTGTAGCTCACCCAAATTTATGAATGATTCTTGCTGGAATTCTCTCATCTCTGTCACTTGTGCACCTTCTTCTAAACACTCTGTTAATATACAGTGGTACCCCGAGATACGAAATTAATCTGCGCCAGGGTGACATTTGTATCATGAACATTTCGTATCTCGAAGCAAGTTTTACATGTAAAATGCCTAATCCGTGCAAAGGCTCTCAGAAACAACAGTATAAGTAGATAAAAAAATGGAAAACCGGAAAAAATGAAGTAAGTAGATTTAAAAAAAAAATTAAACCAACTTTGCACAGGAAAAGTTCTTTGATTTATGCTCTATCGTCGTCTTTTTATTTCCTGTTTCCCCGTGTGGTATGGAGTGCATCTGTTGTGCCCTAAACACCATCTTCGGGCAGGGAGCATCATTGCATCAACATTTCCTCGACCCAGACGAAGAGCATCCTGCTGAGAAGCCGTCCGAAGATTTGTTTGAATCTCAATTTGGATTGGTGTGAGGGCTTAAGAGTGTTATCTTGTTTCATCAAGATGGATTAGATGTGCTGTTTTGATGTCTCGAGTAACAGGAGGCATGTCACTATAATACCTTGTTGTAATTATGCAATGAAATGCTGATTTTCTTGCCCAATCCCAGCCTGCAGATCTCTATTTGTCATACTTAGTCTTACTAGTCAGAAAATAGTCTCACCTCAGATCAATTCATCTTTGTTGTGGAACTTTTTTTAAAAAATGACTGGTACTAAGGACAGTTCACAGTGGAACAGCTCTCAGGCGCATGGTTCCATGCATTGGAAAGGCACCATTAGTTTCAGCAGTGAATTGTACTATAGTCATCTGGTGGCGAGTTACAGTATGTCGTAGTAAGGGACAAACACCCTTGGTTAGTAGGGAGTGAATCATTAACAGCTCCTGATGGTGTCCCGTCTCATTAGGTGTTTTATCAGCCTTGGTTTAGCTCTCTTCCTGGTGCTTTTTAATCACTGAATAAATAGAACAGCTTGATTTATGGCGGGGGCCTCAGATTAGGCTGCTTGTCCTGGGAATGTCCAGCACACAGACAGCTGTCCTGCAGGTCAAGATCAGGGCCACAGTCACGCCACCTCAACACACCATCCTGTGTTTTCAGCCACGCTCAAGGTAAGTTTAAACAGATGGTAAAGAGACCATTCACACAAAAACACCTCTGTCTGTCTGTGTGTTCGCATTAGTTATGCACTGTATCTCTCGTTCTGCATTTTTCAAGTAACTTGGTTATTTTTTTGGTTAATCACTGCAGTATACCGTAGCTTCAGGCATTGGCTGTATGTTAATAGTGAATTACTCATTTTAATTTTGAAAGGGAGATTAGTAACCCACAGTGCATAAAAAATATACTGCAATAAAGTGTTACAAAATACTGTGGGTGTTGTATTGTTCTTGTTAACATTAAGTGTGTTTGCATGCAAAGAATGAATGGATTTACACACACAATTTTTTTTTTTTTTTTTTTTTTACTGAACCTCCTATGTTTATAATGAACTTGTATTGGTCGATTTCCCAATTAAAAAAAGATTTTAAATCATTTTAAGGCAATGATTTAACACACTTGACCGGTGAGGCAGGGTGAAGAACACAATGCTACATGATTCGTGTCGCTTGACTCTGATCATGAAAGTAGCATGATGCTAGCTGGAGTTTATTTGTTTTTTTAATACAAAAAATAAGATAATATTTTGTAAAATTTTCCTGTAACAAATGTATATTTTTCTCAAGCAAAGTAATATATTAACATTATTTCAGATCATTATTGATTTTTTTTGTATATTTTAGGGGTAAATTATATCCTTTCTTTCTTCTTTCTTTCCCAGCCTTTCTATTGTCCAGGTGAAGAGCTGCACACTGTTTTTACATGCTATCTGAGCCAAAGCACCCCTCCTCCTGAGACGAGCAGCCTTACAGTGAGGGGAGCAGAAGATTGATGCTGTTCATCTGTTAGAATGGGCAGTAAAAAGCGAAGTGCCCGGTGACTGGCCTGCCATCACTGCTCTCATCTCTCTGAGATGCTGTAAAAGCAGAGGAACACTCTCAGAGGAGAGCACTGATCTCATCCAGGCTTTTTCTTTCATTATTTCTGGCCCAAACAAACACTTGCAGTGTTAAGTGCTCGAGTCGTCATGGTTACACCCCTCATCTGCATAAACCACCATCCTCTTCATCATCACCATCAAAATCTGGAGTCTGTTCCTATATAAATGCAGGAGTTAACTACACCATTTTGTCTCAGGTTTATAAACAATTGATTGGATGGTTGTAAAACAAGGCATCCATATTACATTTAATCAAAAGGTTTACAGGGAACACAGCTTGAGAATGATTTACCAAAAGTAGCTCTTGCTACCTGTTTACACTTTTTCATTAATAATAGTCTAGATGGTCTTCAGGTTTAAAAAAAACACAGTGCATCGTAATGATGCAGTGGATGAAACATGCAAACATAAAAAAAGTCATTATGAGCAAAACAAAAGGAAATAATGTCAGACAGAAGCAAATGTGTTTGCAAGCTGTTATTTCCCCTGGTACCTGAAGGGTCAGTTGCCAATGGGCTTTTTTCCATAGAGAAGTCCAGCCTTGGCTCATTTTGCATCTTTTAATATTGCATGGAGTTCATTTAGTGGAGCCACTCCTCTCAGGGGCGTATTTCAGTTCACAGGGGAGTGTGGATTGATGGCTCGCTTCTGTCCGCAAGCCGCACCAGCCTCCATCTCCCCCGAAAATGCTGCAAACATCCTTTCCCCTGGCTGCAACTCATCAATCACACTGTCACTTTAATTTATGTGCCACTTCTTGTTTCGGTATCATTTATTTCTGGGCAAGAATATTGCAAGCTACCAATGGTTCTGGGGGAAGCGTCTGTTAAGTTAGAAGTTTAGATTTTTTTTTTGTTTTTCTTTCTTTGTTGTAATCGTTGTTATCTACTCACTCAGATAACATTATAATTCTAAAGAAAATGAAATTTTCAGCTTATCTTCAAAATGCTAATGAATCATTATCTGGTCTTTTTGGCCGAACAGTTTAGAATATTCATGGTGAGCTTAAATATACTGCAAATTATCTACTTAGAGATGAACCTTCAACCAGTGTCCTTTTTGAGCTAGGAAGTTTTACCACCAGTCAATATTATACTGGAGCCTTGTCATATACTCTGTAACCATCATAAGGCAACAGTGGAAACCAATGCATTGTAACTATTGCCCACTGGTGAGATCTGCTCCTATCAACTGATCCATTTATGTTGAAGGCCTCTACACACCCATCCAAATTTTCGATCCAAAGTTTTGTGCGAGAACGTACCTCGATAGAAACCATGGGCACCAACGGGAGCTAACAAATCTGACCGAAGGAGTGGTGCCAATGAAAAAGCATTTGGCTCTCCCTTATTTGATCATTTTTTTTCAAGGAGAATGACAAGAGAGTTGATCATTTGATGATGTGAGTACAAGGTGAAAGAGCCACTCATATGAAAGAGTCCTCATACCACATTTTCATAGCAACTTTACAAAGGAAAGATGAGGAGCAGGTAGAAGATGACAGACAAAATAAAAGTACACGTGAAAAAAATCTAACGCCATAAATATTACAAAAATGTTGAGAAAAGAAAGGATTTGTGGTGCGCTATTGCCTTGGAGTGCATCTGTTGTACCACAAACGCCATCTTGAGACAGGGAGCATCTTTGCATTAATATTTCCTCAACCCAGAAGAAGAGCACCCTGCTGAGAAGCCATACAATCTCAATTTGGATTGGTGTGTAGAGGCCTTTTTATTATCCATTACAACATTCAGAAAAGGATTTTTTATGTGTTCTTTTTTTTCTTATAAAATGCACACAATAAAACTGTTCCAATTAGATTTTTTTTAATTGTTACATCAGCTTTTAGGTTGCCCTATTCACATTAGCTCAGAAATAAAATGATCTTGGTTCTAATGTGAGAATGTACTATGTTATAATGGAGTAATGAAAAATCTTTTTTCACAAATGTTTTTCACTGATGTGGGAGCATTCCAACCCCTCCATGTGGGGTAACTTTAGTCTTGCTCGACTGCCGGCAAAGTCATGACCCCGACTCGGACTATGTTCACAGAACTGCCTCATTTACCTGACTAAGATTTCATAAAGACCCCAAAACACACACATTCACACTGATATGGCAACTCCTTCCTCGCTCCCTGGGTGGCAAAGAGCTGGTTTTACCCACAGGCAAAACACAAAGCCTAACAACATAATAAAAGGTGACAGCTGTTTTACCTCATTAAAGCTCACCTCTGTGTGAACAGTTCAACGTTGCTTTCTAGAACTAAAGCTAGTGTCACCAAACATCTTTTCTGCAAAGTATGAACCCGTTCTCCAAGGTTTGTTAAATCATGTTAGGATTACTCTGTTGTTTGGCTCGGTTCTCTGTAAACCATTGCCAGACCACCACACTGAGCTCTATTGAAGGGATAACACCCATTAAAACAAAATCCTGTCATGACTGACTAACCCTTCACTTGTTTCATAATAGATTGAGTTTCATGTAAATGCACATTACAATATTTATTGTAAAATGGGATATGGGAAATGGGCAACAGCAGACCTGTGAGTATATTTTGGATTTCTAAGCTTCAAACATTACATTAAAATTATAAACCATATGCCATAAACATACATATTTGGAAAGAGTGCACTGGATGTTTGTACTGTTTGATGGTGACTATTTTTAGACATAGAGTCCTTGGAGTCACCCATAGGTTTTTGAAACTAAAAGTGGTTGGTTATAATCCCAGAAATTAACTGATAAAATAGTTGCTAAAATTAAAGTTATAACAACTTGCTTTTTGTGATGCAATGTCGAATTTCAACAGCTACTGTGCATACGTAGTTTAACAAAGTCAAAAAAGAAATCTTACATCCCATATGCCTTAAGATAAGACTGATGGAGTTTGGAGGAGGACAAGATGTGCTAAAGTACAAGGTTTTTGCTACATTTTTTTCTAAAATGTACAAGTTTTGGAAACTCACTCCGATGGACTTTTTTTGTAAAAAAAGTTTTGGACCCTTATATTAGTGTTTCCAATACCACAAACACTGCTTAAAATAGTGATACAAAATTTGAAGAAAAGGGGATATTCCATGCTACCACTAAGTGGCGCTATAACAGACACTGTAGTTTGCAATGTAGATACATTTAGACATGGACTCTTAACACACATGGCAAATTTGAACCGGATCAGAAAATTTATGAGTTATTAACAACTTTCTGTTTATATCAAAATTTTCAATTTCGACAGCCACCATGCAGTCATCTTTAAACAAAGTAAAAAAAACTCCAATTGAACATTTTATAGATTCATTGAGTTTGGCGATAACCAGAGACAATCTTTTGGAAAAGTATATTAAAGTATGACACGAGTAAAAGTGGTCATTTTTAGAGATTTTTACGAAGTAGCCAATTTCCTGTTGATTTTGGAAACGTGAGCTATATTACTTGTATTTAAGTGTTTGTATCATACGCGTGTTTGCAAAATTTCATTTGTGTACAAAAAACTGTTAGTATACCATAATCTGAAATTAGTTAGGTGGCACTATGGTGCCAGTTTGCAACACCCACAACTCCAATCAGACATTTTTACCAGTTCTGACATGTGTGTGTGAAATTCAGTGACTTTTTGAGCACGTTTAGACCATCAAAAATGCACCAAAAAGTCCGGGGCCCCGGTCATGTCGACCCACCGGGTCACTTAGGTCTGATTGCGGAGCCAGTTCTGCGTCGGACCTCGCAGCGCACTTGGGCATAGAGGAGTGAGGGTGATACATGGGAGGTTGGCCAGCCACTTGTAGGTTGGGTCTGCTGTCCCTGGGCACCGTGTGCTGCAATCGCTTGTTTGTTAGATGTCTGCGGATCGGGTCAGTGTGTGTGGTTCGTCCAGCTCGCTGTTTGTGATCTTTGGTATGTTGTGTATTTATCTTCCCATGTAACTGAGTTGTATTTTAAAGTGTACAACATCATTATGACCCCACATTAATCATTGGCTATGTATGTATGTATATTTAAACGTGTGTGTATGTGTGCCTGCGTATACAAACTGCAAGAACTGTTCTGCATGAACTATTACAAACAGATATGGTTTGTATAGGTAGATGCTCTGTATACATGTGTGTTGTGTAAAAGCTGCAAATGGGACAAAAAAAAAACTGTAACTAGGACTTATGCGTTATGTTCAGGTAGGTATTTATTTATTTTATTTTTATTCATTTACTGATTTTTTTTCTTCTATTTTTATTATTATTATTTTTTTTCTTTTCTCTTTTCCTCTTCCTTTCTTTCTTTTTCACTTGTGAACCTTCCCCCCTCACCCTTCCCCAACCCTTTATCCACTCCCTCTTTCAGTCCAAAGCCGTCTTGTCCTGACACAACTGATGTAAACTGACTCACAGGAACCACAACTAATAAATATTGATATACATTCAATGCTTCAATCCAGAGGAGAAAACACCACACCAGGTTTTTTACTTCCCCGGAGAAAGTAAAACTGTCCAACTCAGCAAAGCATATACTCTCCCATGAGATGGCTTTTGAGCAGGACAGGACAAGGTAAAAAAATGCACTAAAAGCCACCAAACAATAATACTCTTGAGCAAATACAAAAGGGTTCTACACACTTCGAGCTCTAACTAAAAGAACAAATGTAGGCATTATTGATTCATTTTGAGTCTTGATGGTTTCTGACAAAGCCCAAATCATAAGATGGAAAAGTTAATTATTTGGTTTATGAAATCTCCATCAACAGGTTGAAACACATTCAAGGTCAAAAACCACTTTCATTATTTTTTAATTCACGTTTATTTTCAAAGAATTTTTAAATGACTCAGTAACGAATCGTTTGTACAAAACTCTTCCTATACATGATGCCCCCTGGTTGTTTGAACTGTCTGCTCTAATTGGATACATAGGAGTGTCACATGCATCTCCAATACAGACATTTAATAACAAATCTTACTCCTATATTATGTAAGAGTGCATTAAAAGTAAACAATACCGTGAAGCTGCTCTATCAATATGAACCTGTCACAATGCAGGGAAATAGCTAAAGGTCGATTAGCTAATTGGGCTTTAGGGGGCTTCTAACGGCCTTTGTTATGAAGGCTCAGACAAAGCATGACTCAATGAGCTATTAAGGTGTGGCTGAGAAGTTTGCAGAAAGTTGTCTGAGTGGTTATATGCTGTTTTTCAGTTTGCAGAGACATGGTAATTGTCTCACCAACAGTACCTCATGGTATTCTCCTATATTTAAAGTCAGAGAGTGGGCAAAGCCATGTACCACACCTTTTTTCATTACCCAGCTGCTGAAATTACATTTCTACAACTAATGCAGATCCAAACAATGTTTCTACCCAGAAATCAGTACTAGAAACTGTGTACTTCCTGCCCTGAGTAAATGTTTAAAAGAATTTACAAGGGACACTGAAAGGATTGACTGACACCAGGTTTTTAGACACTATCTAAACGAGTGTGTTCTATTTAAGATGTATTGATTTTCATGTACGGTACATGGCGCCACACAAATGAGGTCTGTTCTGTGGTTTTGTGTTCCACACCAATCGAACAGAAACTTGAGAGGTGGCATGATCAGGCCGTCTGGCAGACTTTTGACTGAAATGCTTGAAAACCGAGAAGTCAAAAAATTTCATGGAAGGATGCAGAGCCCTCGTTAAGACACCGTCACTCTTTCATTCACCATGTCTGCGTCTGCTTGATCCGGAAAGGCCACAGTCCACTGTTTGTGAGCCATGTAAACAAAGTTAGCATTGCAAAAGAACTTCCAAGATGAGTTTGAGCTCCAATACTCTCAATGAACCTAATGATTACAGGCAATATATTTGAAATCCATGGACATTCCTAACAATCAGGCATTTCAATCCCATGAGCCGGGTTCACTTTAAGGTGAACACTATTTCAATAATAGCTAAAAAAAATCTTTTAAAAGCTTTGCTGAAAAACTACTAGATCTACAACCTTATCAGTATTTATACAGAGTTAAGGCCTCTACACACCTATCTGAATTGAGATTTACCTGAATCCCCTGGTGGCTTCTCAATATTTTTCTGGGTCGAAGAAATATTGATGCTATGATGCTCCCTGCCTGAAGATGGCGTTTGGGATACAACAGATGCATTCCAAGCCACACTGGTAAACAGGTAAGAAGAAAACGACGACAGTGAATACATCAAAGAACAAAAAAAAAAATCTAAGAAATTGAGCTGCTTATGCTGTTGTTGACTGATCAAAGGGAGCTGTTTGACAAAAATGTGGAGAAAAGAAAGGATTTGTGGCTCACTATTTCATTTCTGTTTCCTGTTTGAAGTTGCAATGTAAATGGGGGATGAGTGCCACCAAGCTGCTCCTTTATGTCCTACTTATGTCAAAGAGTCAGCTTTTATTGGTCGTTCTCCTTGTGAAAAACAGATCTGATATGACAATCCGAGACATTCGATGGCACCACTCGTTTGGTTCGATGTGTGTCGTCACATTGGTGCCCATGGTTTTTGATAGATGCATGTTGTAGCACAAAACTTTGGACCTAATATTTTAGTTGGTTTGTAGAGTATGCTTAAGAAATACCAAATTTTTGTCATAAATCAAACTTAAAACATCTATTGTTCGAATGGCTTCTTTGCTGTAGAAATGAAGTCTTTATCTTTAGTGTAAGCTGATCAACCTGATATCAGTCTCTGTTGGTTAAAGCAGCGAGTCAGTAATTTAGCTGACTACAGGTTACACATTCTGCAGATAACCCCTTGGTACAGAGACTTTAGCAATCTCTCTACAAACTGCAAAGCTCTTCGCGATAAACTGTTACCATTGAATCCAGAGTCTTCTTTGGTCATACCCACTGTGCTGGGAGTTTCTTACCAAGGGACTGGTTGAGAGAGACTATGAACTACTTATGACTCCGAGCAGGATGGGTCCACACTCACCTCCACTCAGCCCATTGTGAAATATAGTCTGTACATAGATAGTCACTCTGAATAATAGGCCTGCTTGCTGTAAATGTCAGCTCTTTAAATCACGGCGGAGCTTGGCGGCCAGGCACAGAATGCTTCATCACTGCTTAAACTACAGACGACCATTTATTATGTGTATGTTTATAAATCACTAAGGCGACCCTGCGTTCCTCTAGCCCGTAAAAGAAAAAGAGTGAACAGAGAGTGAGAGAGGAAGAACATATACGATCTTATAGCTGAATGTCAGAAGGAATTTGAGCGAGGAGGGAGGCTGTGAGAAAGATAACAAGTGCTGCATTGCTGGAGCACCACCTGGTAAAAGCTGATGAAGTGCCAGCCTCCCAGAGACTGAGATGTAATGGAAGACTCTATTTTGCTCGTCCAAGGTTTCGTTTTCTTTCTTTTCCTTCATCAAAAGAGAATCACTATGTCCCAGGCAGCAAAGGGATTTGGAAAAAGTCTGGCGGAACTATCTGGAATTTTTTGTTGGCCAAACATGGCCAAAGCCTGGCAGTTGGGGGTATTAATTATGCAGCACACTAGACATGGGTCAGACATCAATTTTAGTGTTTCATGGGTTATTAACTTGGCTGCAATCTTGGCTCCTGTGAACTTCCTTATCTGAAGTTCATTGTAATACTGCCACAAGCTAGACGTCTAGGGCAGTGTTGAACCGCAATAGCTTAATAGTTTAAATTTATACGTCATATTCTGATCAAGGTCTACTACAATTAATATCAGTAAACATATAATAATAATAATAATAATAATAATAATAATAATAATAATAATAATAATAATAAACAGTTTTCTTTCACTTGGATGAATCTACTTTAAAAATAAAATAAATACAGATGCAGTGTCTGATGTCTAAGTCCAAGCGTGTCTGTTTTAGAATAAAGTACAGCATTCATTCTCAGCCAGAATTACATCATTTGGGTTGAACCAATGTCTGGCCACTCAAACAAACAGTAATGTCCACAAAGCCACATTGTTTACAGTCACCCTAGGTTTTCTCCCACGCACATTAATCTAATGCAGAAAATAGAAAGTATTTTAAAGCACAGCAGCCTTAAGAATCTATGTGAATGTTTAATAACAGCACACATCTGCAGATTGTGGCTTCCACCAATGAATGCATCCATCTCCTCAATACCAAATATGTGCCAACTCCCTAGAAATTTTTAATTTTTATCTTTTTGAAACACAGTTCACCTGTCGCTAAGTCTCAGCTCAACAAGGACAGAAAGATCAGCAATAGACCAGTTTCTGTGCCAGTTGAAAGACACTCACTGATATTTTGTCAATATGATTCTATGGATAGGTCAGTTCTTTCTTTGACACTTAAAAGTGTGCATTGAGATTTACTAATAATTCCCATAGTGAGAACGGATATAGACAGAACATAAGTCACTGTGGATGAAACTGAAGTGAGCTTAACATCAACATTATTATCAGATTGGTTTCAAGTTGGCAAAACCATACCTCTTGAATCTGGCTCAATTGGTACCACGAAGCAGCTCATAAACTTCCTTTGTCAAGTCGGTCTTTGATACTTAAGCTAAGATTAGTTCACATAGCTCACATAAAAGACTGACATTGGGACTGAATAACCAATCACAATGGACATGGATACAGCGAGAGCAATCTCTAACCCAGAACATAACCTGCCTCGGTGCAGGTTAGCAGTGTGCCGTAAGTAACCAGGGTGACAAAGATTGATTAATCCTATATCCTTTCATGTTACCCAAAACCTGGGAATGCTGCAAACTAAATTTAGCTGGCTAGCCACTTAATACAGCTTCATAGTAAAGGCCCCAGCAATTTGATTGTTAAAGGTAAATACAGTAAATTACCGGTAAGCAAAAAGATATTATCAATGCTAATATTAATGTTCCCCAAATTGTATCATATTTATTGTTGGCTTATAGCAAACAGTATATCGTATCTTCTGAACTGGTTCCTTATGGTTAAAACCAAAGCATTCAACAAAGTCTTTAGTGCTAACATCATATCACCAATCTCTTACTTACCTGAGGATGAACCGACTTAACTTACATTTTTATTAGCAGTCTTTGAAAGCACAGACGACAGTTGCTTCTCTTGACATTATGGAATATTTGTGAATCTATTTTTGCAAAAGCAAAACAAATCAATGAAATCATGCACAAATAAGTTCACAAATGGTGTTGGTCCTCAATGTTGTCACTCAAAATGCTCAAACATTTCTGTTCCTTCATTATTAGAGCATTGTGTTAACAACACAATGATCATGGTTTCAAATGCCTAATCAAGAACTAATGTTTTCATTGTTGAAAATGTAATGTACTTTGGACTGTCAAGTCTCCGTGTATGGTGTGGATGTAATAACTGTTGCATTCTCATTGTAATGCTTTACATGAAATAACCAAAGGAATCGTCCATGATAAAATTTGGTTTCTTTGTGACCAAATGAAACCTACAGTTAGTCTCATTGCAATGAGATGCGTAGATCTCAGGATGTCTGCAAGGGGGAACTTAACCTCCTCCCCTAAGTAATTTTCAAATATTATCCACTCAAACCATGTTCCTTGTGCCCTTGGGCCAGAGAAAAATAGCTGTCTATTCAGGGAACGCAGAGATAAAGTGCACAAGCGAACACTGTGGCCACCGTGTCATGTTTGTAAATGATTCTCTCTTGTTCCAGGAGGGGTAAATGCTGAGTAGTGATATCTGAAGCTTTGTGAGAATTAATATACAGTTTAGTTCTGCAACTTAGAGAGTCTGTAATTAATAACAGAAAATAAATGTGCCAAGAAATGAGTTTATAATTAATCTCAATGTTAATACATCAGAGCTCAACACATAGCCTGCTTTTTGTCACTTTTATCTCCTTGTTTCACCACGGGTGGTTCTTCGTATCTGCATGCGTCTGGGAAGCAAAGCCTAATCCATGGCTTCCACCCTCTGAGAATTTTAATTGAGACGTATCGCTATTGACTGATGCAATCTACAAGTCACTCATTGAAAATGAAAAATTGAGTTGCATGAAAGCAGACAAATCAATCATATGGATCAATGTGAACGGGTTTTGCCTGCACCTCCATCCCCTCCCACGGCCTTTATTGGAAATCTGCATGAATAATGGACTCCTCACGGATGGCAATTACCATCGCTGCTTCTTTATTAAAGGAGGAAGGATGGCTACTATATCTGCCAGCATGGACAGCCGCTGACCAATCAGAGCATCTGCAGAGGTCACCATGGTCATGGAACACAGTGCCCTCTATAGAGTTCTGTTCTTGTACAATGCATTTAAAGATACCAAACAGACGGACAAACTTTGTGTATTTTTTATTTTAACATGTGAGCTCTTTATTGCTTATACATTGCCACACTGCCTTCGATTACTGTAGTAATAACAATTTATGATGTATAATATTTATTTAACACCAAACCAAACCTTTACTTTTCAGTGAGTTCACATATAGTTGAATAAATGTCCTCAACATTTGTAAAGCAACATAATAGCAAGGAACCTATAAATTACTATAAACTGAACACTTTTATCATCACAACTGTAAATTGTTACAAAGAGGTTGAGAAAAGACAAACAAAAATAGCTGTAATAATTACATATCATGTCACCCCATGCCTCTAAGCAGCTTCCTCCTCTAAATGTAGTCTGCCTCGATTTGTCCTTGAGACAGAACCTCACCATTTGTTTTTCCACCCAGTGTCTTTTCCCTTTGCTCTGTCCTCACGGCTAAACTCTAAAGAAAATATCTGCAGTATTTCAGCATTGCTGAGAATCAGTCATCAGTCCCGTCTGATCAATGGGAAAGAAAACAAATCTTGTCCAGAGGAATTTGGCTGTCTGACACTGTGGCCTTTTGTGACTAGCAGGACTAATCATAAATGACATAACGCTGTAGAGGAATAAGTGTGAAATAACTTAGCTTTAATGAACTAAAGAATAGTCTCGTCCAGTATACAAAATAACAAGTAATAGGACACTAGATTTTAAGGCTTGATTTGCCATCGTGGAGAACAGAGTGTGTCATTCTGATGGTTCTATTGCAAATATACGACCCATAGATTCCAAATTGCATTTAGTATGTAACATATCAGCCTGTTTAAAAAAAAAATATATGGGGAAATAGACAACACTGGTAAGTAAAGCTTCAAACATGTCCGGAAAGTTACATTAAGTTACAAAGTCAACATCCTATTGCGATCGAACAGTTTGAATACTGTGGGATCGAACTGTGAGATGCCTGTCATACCTAAGTTGAATAACTAACAAACAATTAACTAATAATACAAGTGTTGATTACACCTTGAAGGTTTAAAAATTAATATAGTTCAACTCAATTTAGAATCTTATCACAAACATAGTTAGATAATGTCAGTGTGCCATAGATAAGCAATAATGGTAAGGAACAAAACACTTCAAAATGTGCCAAAAATGTGGGATGACCAGGGCTCAGTCGGGGAACTATGCAGATTGATCCCTGCACCACATGTATATCAATGCATCACTGAATCTAGATTCCAGGCAAGGGGTGTACCTGGTAGTGGGACAATTTAACCTGGTAACTTGTTTGTGAACATTACATGTGTTTTAGATAATTTAGGTACATATGACATTTGCAGATATAGTAGAATGTCAATGTGACCTGGCCAATAGATCAACAAGCTTCTTGCATGGACTTGCCCGTTTGAACCCTGCACTTCCTTCATGAACCCCTCAAACACCCCAACAATTACACTTTATTTTGTGTATACACAAAAATATAGATAAGTGTTACATGCTTGAATACTGAGTCACTGGCGTGCATTATGTGCCGCCGGTCCGTCGGCTATGTTTTCACTTGTGGTGCCACCACACACAAAGTGCTCAGTTTCAGTGTCACGGACAGGCACAGAAAGCACATTGTCCCTCTGTGCTTGGGAAACGTCTGCATTGGGACATTAATAGCGACAAGTGTAATTTCCCCTCTCTCACTTCCTTCCAGCTGAGCCTTTGGGAAAGTTAGAGGATGTTACAGAATGGGAATGGAGCTTTATCTCACAGAGACAGGGCTTCATTTACTCTGACAATGGGAAGTCATGAACTCTAATTGATGTGCTTTGCCTAATTTCGCTCTTACCATTGCTCATGCATATCATTATTCCAAATCAGATGTGTTATTGAGTACAAGTGGGTGATTCCTGTTCTAAGCTATCAGACACTGACATCAAAGACTAACATTTGAACTGTAGTTTACCTGGAATGTGCCCAAACTCGTCAAAATGATTACAGGATACAGGGACATGTATATAAGACCATGGTTTGATAATATTGAATATTATTATGGTGTAGAGTGTTTTTTTCTTACTGAAATATGATTTAATCCTGAAAGTGTAAGCTTAATTATGTACTCTTTGTAAAATTCATCATCACAGAATGGAACACAGCACCTGAATTGAATGTGTAAACACTTTTCGAGTTTAGTTTATTCAAATATTTTAGAAACTTAAAGCTTCGTTCTATGCCATTTTTCTAGCAGCAACCTCCGATTGGCTTTTGGCTTAAAATCATACCGCCACCTCTCCGACATGAATGTTCTTCCAAGATGTTATTAACTGGGTTATTATTTACATTGTACTGTTAATGGATGTCAAATTATAAGAATTTAATGGGGGTTTTTATTTATTATTTAAAAAATTCACATTTCTGTCTAGGTAGATCCTTTACCTAGGTTCTGGAAGTTTGTGGGTATCTCACTTAGCTACCTTTAATACATCTCTCTTATTGGCTAATGGTTTGTATTCTAATGAATTTCTTCTCCAATGCTCTTGTCAAAAAGAGATGTTATTAACACCTTTCGAGTGATATTAGAGTACTTGGAAACAAAAAATGGTGAAAAAGTTACATGTTTAAAAGTAAATTTGAAAACTGACACCATTCAGCCAGCACAGAAACCCTACGATTAAACACATCTAACACTCCTTTGTTCCACCATTACTGCACTGGCCATGAGTTTCCTCTTTTATTATATAGATCGAACTCCATTTTCTTTTCCCCGCTTAATTCTGGTTTGGGTCATGGAGCTTTTCTGGTCTCTAGCTCGCCCTGGAAAATAACCCAGTGCTACACTCACTCACCAGTCACTGCTAATTGGATTTACGAGTAGTTTCCCAACTAGTTAGCATGTTGCATTCAAGACATTTCAAGTGTCCTGAAAGTGCTCATTGTGACAAAGGTAATCTTCTCATATTCACATCTCCAAATCTTTTTATTTTGAAGTAATTGGTTCATTAAACCTCTTTCATTTACCTTCCCAATATTGTAATCAGCATTCTGAAAACACCAACATGCTCTTCATATGTAAACGTTACTTTTACGCTATAATTAGGTGGCTTTTAATTCATTTATATGAGTCTTTTTTCCATCAGAATCCCTAAGCTTACAGCAGACTTTCACTTTCAACAAAGAATTCATTTGGATTCATTTCAAGATGCATCTCAAGTTCGCTTTGAAGTCATCTCCATGAGAAAGCAAGATTTTGTTACAGACACTGGCCTGTAATTTGCACAGTGAAATGTATGGTTATGTACCAAAGGAGAATAAATTACACACTCAGGGTTAAAGAATGAGGCGTTAAAAAGGTTTTAACAGGATATTGGGGTTATTTTGGAGCAAAATGATTTAATTTGGTGTTTAAATGTTAATATATTATCATTTTCTTTTACTAATTACACAAACAAATTTGTTAGATAATGCATTTACATACACTCTCTGCTCTGGAAATGCATATGGGGTTACTTTTATCCTTTTCACCTGGAGATAAGAACATGCTCATTTTTAGTCTACATTCCCCATAATCCCTTGCGCTGAATCAAACTTTTGTGGTCCAAATTTCGTCCTGTATGGTCTCTCTAGGTGCTTTCACTAAAGCACCCAAAATATGAAATGTAACACTGATACTAAAAAAATATTTTGCTGCTGTGCATTGCTTACCCTTATCTGATATTCAAGACCATCTAAATCAGGGGTGCTCATTATGTCGGTCGCGATCGACCGGTCGATCGCAGAGGTGCTACCGGTCGATAGCGGCGTGAAATTGAAACAATATCAACCGATCATCCATCTCGTCACAGTTCAGTAAAGTTAGCTGCAGATTCACGGATTCGATTGTCTCTGCTCAATAGCTCGAGACCAAAATGTTCTTAGTAAACAAATAATACCTATTTTTAATCTGTGTTATGTAGCGGACAAACTACAAAACGTTTTTTATCAAAACAAGTTTCCCTCGGCATTCGCAGAAACACATTACCGTCTATGCGCAGCCCGCTGACATGGAATCGCTTAGGGACCGTCTGCAAATTACCAGATCCAAAATATGTTTTACCCAGAATATGCTTCATAACTTCATTGTAAATTGCTCTATTACAACCAAAATCAAGCAACACGCCACTCATCACCTGTATATTGTACTGCACGAATCAGTTTAAATAAAAAAAGTAAAAATTTATTAGAGCATCACTTTTATTCTTGATTATTTGGATCAAAGCTCAATTGCTCCCATAAAAATCACTCCATTACCACCAAATTCAGGTCACACACAACTGTTCTAATGATTCAATTCAGCGCAAGTCGTCAAATTAATCTCACGTTATTACAAAAAATGTAAATAATTAATTATTATGTGTGTTTTGTCAATTCTCAATAAAGTTGAAAATAATTGTTTGTTGATTGATGTTTTACATTTTTGTAGCGGGTAGATCACTTTGACTTGGTCATTTTAAAAGTAGCTTGCAAGCTGAAAAGTGTGAGCACCCTTGATCTAAATATTTCAAAAAGCCCACTTATGGGATGCTTTGCTTGTTAATTGTCTACAAAAATAAAAATATGTATTCAACTGGTATAAGCAATTTATATTGTCCAAGTACTGAAAGGTTTTATTTACAGAGCATTTTAATATTTTTACCTGGAAGGTTCTCCCTGTGCTTGCATGGGTTTCCCCCGGGTTCTCCAGTTTCCCCCACAATCCCCAAAAATCATGCAGTTAGGTTAAATGAATAATCTAAATTCCCCTTAGGTGTTAGTGAATGGACGGTGATGGACTGTCCAGGGTGTACCCATGCCTCTCGCCTCTTGCGTTGGTACCACTTGGCCCCGTGACCCCGAAAGGGAATAATAAATGGGTTAGAGGATGAATTAATTCCAATTAATGCCACCCCATTGTACCCCACTTCCTTAAGAAATACACATTGCATTGGGATTTAATTGATTTAATAACTTTCTTTTGCACCTTTTCAAAATGTAAGCACATCTTGTCCTTTCCATCCAGGGTTTTATGCAATATTCCAAAATGGGCATAAAATAGGTGGATAGAAACATAGCTAATGTCAATGAAATGTGTCAATGACAAAATAAATATGAAATATAACGCAATAAACTAAAGTTGCCATAATTCACAATTCTCTTGCTCCAACCGTTTCAGGCATGACCATCGTACCCCTTCATCAAAATGTGGTCTTTGAAATGTAATCGAAAATAGAATTGGCATAGCATACACTATAAGGACTAAGCAATATAAATGGAATCTGAGCATGTGAAATGTAAACACGATTCAGGTAAAAATAACTTTTTGAACCATGTAAATTGATTCTAACAGAGGATAATGACCTCTTGTTCATGGACACAGATACTGCAGACACTGCTCAAATCTAGCTGCATTTACTCTTCCTTCCACATGTGCCCTTCTTGAATTACCTTCAGCTTGTTCCCTTATTAATTACCAAAGTCAGTTTGACCTTGGCCACTCTTTAATTAGTTTTTCAAGAGGTGACAGTTATTAAGTGTTCCAATTACCTCTGCCCATGTGCAAGGGTGCAAGAGGTTACCAAACACAATCCAGCTTTAATTGAACACATTTCTATTTATAGCTGGAGACAATTGTAGAGACTTTCTAATCAGGAAAAATGGTTGTATAAAGTAAATAAAGTGTCAAATCAATTAGGCCACTACAAGACCCAGGGTAATGACTTTCTTTTCATAAATTAAGAGAGGAATTGTATGAATGTTCAGGTTTTTTATAGACTTTTATAAGTATTACATTAGATCACATTAACTAATATTTCAGTTTATCTTTTAGTATAATACCAGAAGAGTTTTGACAGAGGATTTCATTAATAAAACCTTTTACATGATAATAAAGATGTTTTCCAAATATGATCCACTAAACTTAAAAACTCAAAAAACTTATCTTGATATCATTAGAAGAGTTTAATATGACAAGCAAACGTCTGGACCATTGTTTCCCATTAACTTCATGTAATAGGCACAACCATGGAGTCTCGATTTGAGTTGAGCCTTAACCAGCTGGGATTTACATTGTATATACATTCATCAGTTTCTCCTGAAAAAGAAGAGAACGTATGGTGAACTGTGAGGAGAATTTTTCAAATTGCAGACGAAACACTATCAAATCTCTGGTGCAATGAAAGTACAACCTCTGAGCTGTGGCAATTTCCTCTGGGTTTCCAAGAAAGGCCTTCTTCTAATTGTAGGAATCAAAGGAGATTATTATCTAGCTTGTTCCCTTACAAGATTGGCCCCAGACAAACACAGACAAGCTCGGTGGGATTATTTCATTAAGGCGTGTCAGAACCTGCATTTTAAATCAGAGCCTCCACCTCTTGTCTGTCTTAAGGCAAACCCTTTCTCTCCCTCCATTATCTCGCAGTTAAATCCACAGAGTTAAAGGTCAGGCCAGGCACAGGGGAGGCTCTTCCCAGCGTTAAAACACCGTCTTTATGTAGGCTGAGCTCAATGGAGCCCCAGGCCCCTGCACCACCAATGAAGGAGGTCACATACATATTCATCACATCAGACATGCACATGTAAACTGCTTTTAATAGGCTTTGACAGCAGAAGTTGTGCTTGCCAAACGTGCATGCATCGAAGGGATATCACACTGTGGGCGACCCACTGACAGGACGACCCATCTTAACTTATGCTTATTCTCACTTCCCAAAGGCTTTATTAACATTGAAAGGTTATAAAAGTATTATCCGCATATGCAGAAAAGGCTTTGGATTACAGCTTGTGCATCATCTAGCAAGAATATAACATAATGAATTCATGCAAAGTGGTGCTACGTCGAAACATCATTAAGTTTAATTCATCAAAACTCATGGATCATTTGTAGAGGATAAGGGGTATGCATAGAGGTCACTTTCCCACTGGACCATGCCTCTTTATCCATGCTTAAAATTAGAAAAATAAAAAAAAAAAAACATCACCTGCTCAAAGTAAAAAGAATTGGCCTCAACTGTGTTCCCCCAAAGGTTGCCAAATTACCAGGTTTTTGTGGACAATGAGATGTGGTTAGGATTTTGGATTTCCTCACATTCATTTGTTCCTGATTTCAAAAGTGCAATTCTAGCTCCTTAATCACCAGAGTCCAAGCAAAGCATGAAGGTGTGCAGTTGGATCATATCAAAGATGAAGAAAATACAGAAGCAACAGCAGAAACAGGCACTATCTCCTGCACTGAAGTATTAAATTGTTTAATGTGTGGGTGAGATACGAGGACATGTAGAGATGTCATGTCAACCTCTTGTTTTGATGTTTTCCACTGTACACACAAGTAGTAGAAGTATGTCATAAACTTGCATTCCTATCTGTTCTATTTCACTAATTAGTAGCAGGATTAAATAGAAAACAAGTCTTTTATTTTCATGTGCTTTTTGCAGCATTTTAATATCTCAGAATTTTTGGAGAATCTAATCGTGCAGTATTTCCCAGTTTATTACATAATGCTATAACCAGAAAGGATTATAAACCAGAAATCAGTGCAAGATATCCCAGTTATTTCAACAGGCTTATACTAACTTGTTCCCTTCTGGTATCACTGGGATCTCCTGGTGCCAGCTCACTGCGCCACGACTTCAACCTGTTGAGTTACAATCAGGGAATGTTTGCAGGGTATGTGCATTCACCTTTATCAGGTACACCTGTCTAACTGCTTGGTAAAGAATATTTGTAATCAGCCAATCACGTCATCAACTGTAGACGTGGTCAAGATGATCAGCTGCAGTTTAGACCAAGCAACGGAATGGGGAAGAAAAGTGATTTATTTGAATTTTAACTTTAATGTTTAATGTTTTAATGCCAGACGGCTGGTCAGAGTATTTCAGAAAAAGCTGATCTGACATTCTGTAAAAAAGGCAACAGTAACTTAATTAACTCCTTGTTGCAATCAATGTAAGCAGAAGAGCATCTCTGAATGCACAACATGTTAAATCTTGAGGCGGATGGGATTCAGCAGCAGAAGACCACACCAGGAGGGCCACACCTGTCAGCTAAGAACAGGAAACTTAGGTACAAGTTCGCCCAGGCTCACCAAAGTTGCACAAAAGAAAATTGGAAACTGTTGCCTGGTCTTGATTTCTGCTTAAACATGTAGATTGTAGGCGTCAGCAACCTGAAAGCATTGATCCATCCTGCCTTTTATAAACAATTCAGGCTGGTGGTGGAAGAGCAATGGTATGGGGTACATTTTATTGACACACTATGGGCCCATTAGTATCAAGTGAGCATCTTGCTAATGCCACAACTCTTCTTGCTGACCATGTCCGTCCCATCTTCTGATGGCTACGTCCAGCAGGATAATATTCCATGTTATAAAGCATAACTCATCTCAGACTGGTTTCTTACACATGACAGTGATTTCACTGTACTCAAATGGCTCCACAGTCACTAGATCTCAACACAATATAGCACCTTTGGGATGTGGTGGAACAGGAGATTCGCATCATGGATGAGCAGCTGACAAATCTGCAACATCTAAATAATGCTATGATGTCTAGATGGACCAAACTACCTAAGAAATGTTACCAGTACATTGATGATTCTATGCCATGTAGTTTTGAAGGAAAAGGGGGGAGGGGGGTCCAACCCAGGAAGGTGTTACATGTTTTTTTTACCACGAAGATTTCACAACAAAGTGGAAGGTTTGCATGATCATGAAGAGTTTACCATATCATCAGTTTTAAGATTAAACCATTTTTTTTAAATGGTAAAATGGATAAAAGCCTATAGCTAGAAGCTTCCATATGTCCGAGTCTGGACAGTCACAGTCTAATGTTGTTGCCACTTTATCTGAATCAATGATGAAATTAAAGAGCGTTCCTCAAAAACACAAAAATAGTTGTAAAAGCTCTTGTGTAAGTGGATCAGATGAGCCAGATAATCAAGACTGACATTTTTTTGTTTGTTTTTTTTTTTTCCTTTGGGGCTAGCAGCGCAGTTGTGTTAAATCCTCCTGTTCGGCATTTCAAAGAAAGAGGAGGAAAAAGCCTTTGACGTGACACTCAAAACCAAGACCGTGAGCTGCCAGCAATGACAATGCTAGCGTGCTCGCTGTCTCGCCAACATAAAGCAGTTTGTTGATGGCCTACCTGCCCTAGTCTGTCTGGTGCGGGACCGGTAATACAATCTGTCTCATTCAGACAAGAGAAGACTGCCCCCAGGCATCCTGCTATGCCCTTAATCACGACAATAGCTAAGATGGGACATAGATAGCACATCAGCCTTGCCTCAGATTGCTAATTATGATATCATTTTTCAGCAGCAGAGACTGGAATGGGCAGTTCTCTAGTGGAACAAGAGATTTTAAGCTCAGAGTGAGTCTGGGAGAAAGCGTTTATGGTCTCCAATGGAGAAATTTGCCGCTAATGATCTTTTCAGCATTTGTAAATGGTCATCTTTAATTGTCTTTAACCTTTTGAGACCTGGAGTTAAATTAATCTTTTTCATATATGTTGGTTTTAAACGTAGGGTGCCATTTTCGAGTACAAGGTGTCTTTTATCTTAACAAATTGCCTTTGAAATAATGAAAGTTCATTTTGAGTTGTTCGGTGTAGTGAGAGTGAAAATGTGAAATTGACAAATAAAACCATTCAAATTCTTTTACATGTATCATCACGAGACTTGTCCTGTTTGCAAATGACCAAGTCAAATTAGTATTCCATCTATTAATAATGTAAACAAGAAATGTAAGTGAAAGTGACATCACGACTAGTTATGGAGTGATGCACACTAGGAATGTGAAATGTGAAGGAACGAGAAACTGGTGCTTAAGTTTAGGTGGGAAAGAGTGAGGTTTGAAAACTCACCACATCATGTTCTCGCAGTGGAGCTGGGAATCGAACCAGTGACCTTCTGATCACCAGTTAATATCTGTAAGTGCAAGGAATATGTAACATTGTTTTTTTGTATAAGAATTGAATAAATGGATCACATGGGCAGGCAGGTGAATATATTTACCTGTTGGCATTTCCTGTTGGCAGGCAAATTAGAGGGTGGGCGAGTGGGTATATTCACTTTCTTTTGACCGTTATGCACTTTGATTTGTTGTTTGTTTGCCTTTTGTCACGATTTAATAAACGATCAAACAATATACCGCATTTTAAAATTCACTCCCACCACCTAGCCTCTTAGTGGCTAATGGGCACCGCTATAATATCCTTATCCACTGGGCCACAACTACCCCGAATACATGTACGTATACACTTACTTCCGAATATTAGAAAACATCGCTTTCTGTAGCTTAAAGGGAAGTCCAAATCTGTTTTCATATCTGAAGATATTGAAGGCCATTCCTACAATGGTAACCTGTAACTGAAATTCCATCATGCCATTTGGTAATAGTCAGAAAACAGTCTTTTTTTTGTTCAATTTACTTTAAATAATAGCCAATTCTAGATGTAATTTGAATCATGATAATAAAGTAACTGCTAAAGTAACAGAAACATTTTTTTTTTATTGTGGTAGCAAAGTGGGGGTGATATTGCCTGTCTAAATATCTAGTGAGCCTTAACTAATTTTTGCTTCTTTAGTAAATCTGACACAAAAAATATATATATATAATATAATACAATAAAACAAGGCAGCAACACAGAGTTGCTGAAAGATAAAAAAAACATGCATAAGTAACAAAAATACATTTTAAGTTCCCAGTCTTATAGAGAACTATTTTAGCTGCCTTCACATGCGGCGCAGCTTTCAAAAACTCCCTGGAAGCAAGTCAACCTTGGTAACACAAGAACTGAGTTTGTCTTTGACGATGTGACCAATGTTGTTCCAAGAGGCCTCCTTGAAAAAATGATTTAATCATTTTTCTCTTTCTCACTTATTTTCCCAGCATGGGAGCTGAGAGGAATTCCAAAACAGTGAGGGAAAGACATTACAGCAGCCAATACCTAAACTGAGGGGAGGAAAGCTCTTACAAGGCACTTCTTAATAGGATCACTGAGCGCCGAGGTCTTAAGCAGACTGCTTGTCTCCAAACATCTTCAGGGATGATGTACAGCCAACCTTTTAGAAGGAGGTTCTATACCTTTTAGAACACTCACAGGAGTTGCTGAAATTGGCTTTAGATATTTCATTGTTGCGGTGCAAAATATAGTAGTAGTAACCATTTAGTGAAGATGTTAGACTCTAAAGCATGTTATGTGCATCATTTGCAATATTTTATTTCCGCACACAATGAGTGCCACACACAATGAAGCAACTAGGGAACCATGGTCATGCTGCATTTTAAACACAACAATATCCTCCATTTATGGAGTGAAGATGTGACAGAGTTGTTCCTAGCCATTTTGATGCCATTGGAATTTTTTTTTTTTAATGAAAAGTGATTTATATATCTATTGTTTCCACAGTGGAATGAAAACTTAGACCAATTGATAACCCCTTTATCTCAATGTGGCCAGTTAAATTTGAAGATTCTTCGGAGAACGGATGCCCTGACACCACCTGGAAACTATAAAGTAACTGGATTTTCACAACAATATCTACATAAGAACGAATGATGGTAATCAAAGCTTAGTTGAAGAGATGAGTTTTTACACTTGATTCAAACATGGAGAGCGTGTGACTGTAGTATGAAGCCTATTTATTAAGATTTTTTGGTGCCTTTATTTCCTTTATTTGATAGGACAGTGTAGATAGACAGGAGGTGTATGAGAGAGAGAAAGGGGAGAGGCTTGGAAGTAATCCGCGAGCTCATTACTCAAACTCGTGTCACGGTGCAATGTCAATGAAAGGGTCTATATTTATACAGATATAGTTGCTAGAATTCAACTCATTCACAATAACTCAACTTTGTTCAATTGTGACACATAAAACAATGCACTTACTTCAGTTCATTCCTCTTCCCCAAATCCATCAAATTCACAATAAATTGAATTCAACAAAAATTGAGCATCAAGCATGTCTGGATCCCTCTCCTCACTATCCGAGCCAGTCTTCCAGTTGTTACTTAGCTTATCAGGGATGAACCAAGCCTTTGTGAATGCTCAGACTACAGTACGGCTTCATAGCTCACCAATGTTGTAGCAGAATATTTTGACACAGTTGTAAATGCTGTGTAATAAAAAAAAAAAATTGGTGTGTGGTTAGTAAGCACAAAAAGAATGAATACATCATCGTCTTTTCCTTTCGGCTGTTCCCAGTTTAGGGGTCGCCACAGCGAATCATCTGTTTCCACCTAACTCTGTCCTCAGTATCCTCTACTCTTGCACCAACAAACTTCATGTCCTCTTTCAGCACATCCATGTATCTCCAACTTTCCAGGTTTTCCTCCACCTGCTCTCTGCTCTCACTACAGATCATCTGCAAACAAAAAAGAATGAATACATAAGGCACACTAATGACTTTTGAGTAAGTTAAAGGATTTTAAGTGCTTTTTAGGGTAACCGGGATAACTTGAAGTCCGTTTACAACATTAGCAGCTCCAGGAACACATATGTTACAAAAATCTTAATTTTTTTTTTTTTTTTTTTTGCGACAAAACATAGTTCCAACAAATGGCCAGTGTTTTCCACGTTAGTTTACATGCTTCGATGTGTTCAGCTGTGTGGCATTCTAATGAAAATATCCTAATCTGCACTTTTCTGCCAGCTACTGGTATCGCACAGTTTCCAATCCAATGAGAGCAGAAGAAATACCAACCATTGCAGGTTGTGTCACGTAGAGAAGGAGTTTTATACGAACCACACAATTGATCGATTCATTACTGAGTACTTAAAAATCTGCTAAAATTACACGTGTATTAAAAGATAAAGTGTTTTTTTTTTTTACCTTGGATGGGTTGCAACCTGTTGTTGAAGATTTCAAGCCCAAATAATTAAACCCTTTGAATTTAAAATGTTTATATGGACTCTTTCAATTATTGAATCCTAAATGAAATACAGTCTATGACAGGGGTGACAGCCATGCACAATTCTGAACAAACTTCAATATGCCATATGGACTATTCACATGATGAGTGTCCAGGGGAATTATTTGATAGCTTTAGATTTATTCATCTCTGAGCAGGTTTTGAAGTAAAGAGTAAAGATAAGTTGACAACACTGGTCTATGTTCAAGATGTAAAAATAAACAAACTATTTATTGAGCGTAAATCCTTTTCATACATCAGAAAACAAATGGTGTCAGAGAAATAATTGGTATTAAAATAATCTGAGACAAATCAGAAAAATGATAGTATTAAAAGAATCATGTAGATTCATGTTGCAGTTATCACATGTTTTGATTTCCACATGCATCTCAATTCTAACTCAAGCACATATTCTCTCCCGATCCATGCACCACATCAAAATAATGACATCCTGTCTTTGAAGTAGTGTGTGTATTTGCCATAAGAGCTCTTCAAGTTACAGTTGATTGCTTAAACCCATTGATTACTTATATGTTTGATGGGGCATCAGCGCGGGGTCAGTCTTAGGGTTTGAGTGGCACATTAATAAAAGGCCCTTAATGACACTTATTGTATTCAGATGACACCAGAAACTCTGTTCTTGTAACCTGTAACTGTACACCCGATGTTGATGGATTATTCATTTCTTTAAATATGAGAAGAACTTACTTTGTAAATATACACTCCTCTAATTGCATCACATTTAAAATAACTTAAAAGGTAAAACTCACCTCATTAAATTGTAGAGTATTTGTTGAGTAGGTTACATATGGCTATGGAGGGTTTCCCAGATCTGTTAGTAACACAGACGGTATGGCTATCCCTAATATAGATATTGTTTTTTTTGTCATCGAATGAATCAGCTAACCAGTGAAATCATTATTTTTTAGTATCTAGGTAAACCTGAACATTTGAAGCTAATGGATTCAGCTACTCGCAAAATTCCTAGACTTCATTTCATTCATTCCTAGACTTTATGATATTTCCAAACAATAATCTCTTTATTTCATCTACCACCTATATAAACTGTATCTCAATAACATCTGTATAAACTGAATCACTGCACTCTTTCTGTTGTTGGAGACTTGAAATATTTTATGAGAATGTTTAACTGACTCCTGCCTGAGTGCTTGCACAAAATTGTCTTTCTTATACATTTCTAAAGTTGTACGGAGAGCTTTTCTTTACAATTATTAGCCTAGCCAATGTGAATGAGCTTGATTTAGACCCAAGCTCAGGTTTCAAACGCATTTTGTGTTTTTGCGTTCGCTTACTTTCATCTAACAGCTTCAAAGCTCTTCTGCAGTTTCATTACAGAACATTTCTCAATGTTGTCACAACACGATAGCTTTCATATGTAGCTAGGCAACTAACAGCTTTAGGAGCACAGATGTAGCTTTACATACTCCTTTCTAGCAGATGAAATAAACACAATTAAGCAAGTCAACTAGTAACGGGTTTCAAAGATAAAAGTCTATATTTATCTTCAACCCTGTACACGTCTCTGGAAGTTTAACACGCCAGATTGAATGCTTACAGATGTGTTTCCAAAGCGATAAACCTTTCACTTTAGAAGGCGACACATGCTCATTGTCCCCCTGTCATACGCACAGATGTCTCTAAGGCAAAGACCTGAGAAGGTGAAGGCCCTGAACGCCCCACCCACTCCACTGACAATATACCAGTGCAGCATGCCACCTTTTTAATTACAATAGCTGTGTCGTTGTATATGCAGATCAAAGCTTTGTGAGGTGATGAAACAAGTGCAGAGTGAGAAAAGAAAAACAATTTATCAAGTTACCTCCTTGTCAAATGCTCCCATATGCACCTTTCCAAGCATGTTAAGAACATAAGTTCTGAGAAACAAAGAGGAATGAGACTTTACGGTTTTAATGTGTCACTCCTGGCTCCCTGGTAGATGTGCCAACCTGTAAAGTGCTCAAACTGTACCCCACTTATTGTTATCATGTAGAAAGATGATCATTTTAAATCATCTTATAAAAATGTTGGTCCTTTTCACCTGCGTTGAATAATGTGTTGGGATCAAATACACTTTAAATCATGTTGTTATTGAGAAATGGTGTGTTTTTACATTTGGTACCATTGGCCTATTTCAGTGATTTTTCCATTCATTTTATAAAAGTCTAAAATCTCCCATTGAAATCAATGGGAGAGAGAAGTTGAATCCAAACAAAACAAACATGTCTTGGATATAAAATGTGGAGAAAAGAGAGGATTTGTGCTGCGCTATTTCTTTCCTGTCTCTATAAAATGTTAGCCGAGCGCCACCGATCGGCCTACGCAAGTCATCAGAAGATTCAGCTTTCATTGGTCATTTTCCTTGCGAAAAACCATTGCGATATGGCAATCTGAAACTTTTTCCAGCTGGCACCACTGAGTTGAATGGATGTGTGATCTTAGATAGATGTGTGAACCATGAATTCGAGGTGGATTGTCACACGAAACTTTGCATCGAAAATTTCGATTGGTGTTGAGGGGCCTTTAGAACACTAAACAAATCATGCCACTTTAAGAACAAAAAAAGAAAAAGGAGGGGGGGTGAGGTTGAAAGGCTGAAAGACTGAGGCAGGTAACTTCCTGTTTGTGAAGTAACTTCCTCTACTATCGCTCTTCTTCTACTATCAAAGCGTGTAAACTAATGAGGAAAACACTAACTAATGAGGAAGTTCTTTTTTTTGACACAATTGCCGAAAAGCACAGTGATATGGCCACCTCCTCAATGGTCAGATTTTGTACCGTGGGTTTTATGTGACAGAACTCACCTGCGATGTCTGACCGTGTAAACATGCTTATCCTGTGCTTTTTGAAATGGTGTTGTCTGTTTCACATGCTTAGAGCTTATGACGAGATCTGTAAAGTGCTTTAAACAGTAAATGTCAGTGTTATTTCCACAAACACAGAGCTGCATCACAGAGGCTCTCAATAGCTTACTTCTGTAAACTCCCCAGTTGCATGAATCTACTGCGTTCAAACCCAATTTGCATTTTGTTTTCACTAAGGAGAGAAGAAAATCCAGCTATCCATGTAGTGGATAACGAGGTACTTTGTCATGTTTTTTTCACATCTGAATGGTGTCTCCAAGGACTATTCATCAAAAATGCAACATTCTGTGTTTTGCGAATACAGTTCCATTCAGATTTTTGGGATGTTTATCATTTCTCCTCCTTTGTCTAATCCAGGAACATGACCCATTTCCTGGCGACTGTATTCCCTCTGCTTCTCTGCAACATTTTCTGCATTTAAAGCACAACTAAAGTTAATAGACATTTTGTGAATTATTTATTTGCTTCAAAAATGTAAACAGATGGATTTTTTAAATCTTCCTTTTCATGCATTACATAATTTTTCCCTGTAACAGTGATACTTCTTTAAACAATCTGCCATTTTCTTCTTATATTTTACCCGCCCCAAACAAGTTATATGCTAATGGTATTTCCAGTTTTCATGTTTTTGACTAACCAAACAAATCCAAATTGTGAAGAGTTAAAGGTATTGAACATGAACCCCCCCTCCCCACACACACTTACCTAAATCACAACATCAAGCATGTTCCTGCAGTACACCTCACACCCCTCCAAAAGCTCCTCTCGCCTCTTCATTTAGCGTCTGTTCTACGGTTATGCTAACAGGTTCCTGCTTCTCCATATGTTTCTCAAAGGCACAAGCAGATACTCACCACTTCCATTGACATCCTTTGCTACTTATCCCACTCAACTTCCAAAAATCCCCTCTCCAGCCTCCTACAGTCAGCTGCTCACCTACAAATTACATCCTTCCTTGAAGGCATCACTGGACCTTTCACGAAACAGAGCGATCTTCTTCTGGGTTTGATCTGCAGTGATTTACATAAGGCTTCTTTTGAGGAACCCGAAGGAACGCTATTCTTTGTAACCAGTCACACCATTACCTTGTTTACTAGCCCCTTTTCCTAGTCTCTCTTCTCGGCTCTTGAGAGTATCTGTGTATAGAAGATCATCTATTAAATCTCCTTCCTGCTCACTTCTGCTTTTTTGGCAGAGGATAAGCCCTTGATCATCATTTCCTCTTGTTTTGTAACATAAAACAACACTATAACATTGATCTAAAGATACTTTAACTGAGCACTTGATCCCCTCAATCAAATCATGTTTTATTAACCTCTAATTTATTCAGTTCATGAAACTAGAAACTAGTTCAATAAATTATTAATATATGTATATGCGAAACACAACTAACTAATTCTATTATAATTCAAGTTCACACATAATATCTTTGCTATAGAACTTAAAAACTCAACATACATGTGCCTTTTAGTTTGTCTCAGCACCTTTGGTTACATTCAGTGATCTGCAGATGTCTTCTAGCCCCATTGAGGCTTGACAGGTTGGAACCTTCATCAAAGCAGTAGGAAGCCTTCAGTTCATTTCCTTCTCTGCACACATGCTAATTACTCTGCCATCACTGATTAATTTACAGCACCGTGCATGCTATGACCAATTTATTTCTATAAATTTATACCTGAAAGGTGCAACTTTTACAAAATAATGTATAACAACAACAAATCGAGAGTAAGCAGTAACCAAAGACATTATAAAACTCTCTGTGACAAGGAGGTTTGAGGCAAAAATTGCGTATGTCCATGGAGTTTTGTCTGCACAAGATAATTGGTCAGAAGCAGGATCTGGATTAGCAAAGATTCCTGAGGGGCAGAAAGTTCAATCCTAATATAACTTAACCCTTAAAAGTCTGGGGCCTTTTTGATTGTTTTTTTTACTACTTTTCAATTTGCTCTAAGAATTACCTATAAATATTTTTTTTGTGGCAATGCCCAATATCATTTTTAGTACAACCCCACCCTCTTTA
Organism: Danionella cerebrum; assembly: GCA_007224835.1. Taxonomy (NCBI): domain Eukaryota; kingdom Metazoa; phylum Chordata; class Actinopteri; order Cypriniformes; family Danionidae; genus Danionella; species Danionella cerebrum. The sequence continues at coordinate 259,565 of SRMA01025137.1, forward strand.
TTAACATTTTTTTTAATCACATTACTCAATAATCCATTCTGAAATTTGTACAAAAAATACTATTCAGAGATTTCGCTATGTCATTTCACACAGCCAAAATCTCAGTGTTGAGACAAATTAAAAAAAAAAAATAAATTTAAAGCAAAGACAAGGTCAAAATAATGTGAAAATTATATGAAAAAAACTTTTTGTGCAACTGTGCTTTTTTTGTGCCAGAACTTTGAGGAAACCAAGCCATATCACAGGTCTTTTGCTTCCTAGTGTTATACCCTTTTTTCAACACTAGATGGCTCTGATTTGTGGTCTCTAAAATGAAACTGACAGACGATTGCACATTTTTGCATATTTAGTACTGTTGGAGAAAAACAAAAGATGTGTACTTTTACTCACGGAAAATATTTACTTTTTCTTAGTTACATTATTCATTGTTCCTCGGTTACTTTTAAATATTTCAACTGTAAAAAGTGTTATTTTAAGGCATATCAGCCCCTTAAAGTGCACTTTCGTATCTCAAAACTATTTTCGTGTCTCAACGCAAAAAATTTCCCGCAAGATCTTTCGTATCTCGAACATTTCGTTACTCGAAGCATTCGTATCTCGGGGTATCACTGTACTTGAGTTCCACTGCTCTTATTGCCTTTCCATCATTCTCTTCTCTCCAGGTATTCAAGCCTCACATATACATCCTAGTCCGTCAAAATATTCATATTAGATCTATTCAAATATTAGAACTCCAGATTTCTAATCAGAATCAGAAAGATGTTTCTTGCCAAGTGTGCCAAGGAATCTGTTCTGGTAAAAGGGATGGTTTCCAGTTTAGGTGCACTAAATGACAGACAATAGACAAAACGCAGGAGAGAATCCGACCGCAGATGTCATCCTCGGTGACATCTAGGAAGAACAAAGAAAAGGTAGGGGTAAAGTAGCTAAAAAAAGCGTCCCCTCCTTCGCGCCAAGTCCTTTGCAGAAATCTACTTTTACACATGTCTTCATTCATTTATAGTTAAATACAAAATTTCAAGTGGGTTAAAACACAAGCAGACTACAGTTGGACAGCCTGTGTGTGTTGTGTCAGCAGTGAGGACTCACCATCTTCCTGTTTTTAGCGAGCAAGTTCACAGCACAGCAGGAGAATGTGCACACGGCCTCCACCTATCACCCTCTTTCTCACACACATATCATTAGCTAGTACACTTTAAAGTAAATGCTGGCAAAAGGCGGCAAGTTCTTTGACACTTTAAATTCGATTTAGCTGTGCATGTTTAAACGCTCTTTGTGCACTTGCTGCTTGAATAAATGAATGGGTAATTGTGCAGTCGGTGACATTACAGAAGGGTTGATGGAGGTATGGCAAAGTCAATGTCGGAACGAGGTCATTTTACCATACGGTGTTGTTGTCTAGCATTACTCTGTCTATGAGTTCTGTCTACACCTTTGGAGTCTTCGCGCAGGCGTTTTTTGCGTCTGTGCCAAATTGCTGACACCACAATTAATCACATCCTAATGAACATCCACCTCCCACCCGTGCTTCAGCTTAATGAGCTTCAAATTCCGAATGTACAAGACGGATCTTTTTCATTTTACCTCCTGTAAGCAGTGAAATAGATGATGCTGTGTCGGATATGTTCTAGTACATTTCTCATGACCTGTTTTCAATGAGAAAGCTTGTTTCAAAAAAGCAGCTTTTCAATTTTTTTTAAACATGGCTGCTGATCACAACTGTTCCTCGGCTGTGAACTAGTTTTTTCATGGTTTTTATTGACATAATTATATGATTTAGTGTTCTATTTGTTAAGAAACATTTGTAAAATGTATTCCGTGTACTAGACTTTTTGGAAAACTTGTTAGGTACATTTTATACTAGAGTGGAACTAAGCAGCAACCTCATTATCTTCCTTTTATAAAAGTTAATGAACCATCATTTGGTCAATCCCATAGCCTCCTCATGTTATAATACCCAACTTTAAAGCATAGAAACAAAAATTAAAATGTTTGCAACATGGTGGGAAGATAGGAGTGGATTTTTACTATACATCCATTTAATTTTTTTTTTTTTTTATTATTAAAAATGAGAGTTTTGTCACTTCAGTGATAGCCATAGACCTGCACTGGTTATAGCTGTCAATATTTCTGCTCTACTCGCCTCCTGTCTTTGCAGGACTCATGTTCATGAAATTGTTTCTATTTCAAGGCACATTTGGCACTTCTATTAATGCATGCCAGGTGAGCTTTCTCAGGGAGGTACTATTGTAGCCAGAAAGCATTCAGATCCTGAGAAACTCTCTATTTTGTGATGGTATGGTGTCATGAAACTTTTAAGTCATATTAAGTCGTGATTGAGTCACTAAGTGATTAGATCATTGATTGGCAGAAGAGGCAAGGCAGATCATATGACGGGCTCCTCCTGAACCTTGTTAATGAACTGGCCCCTTGTGCCGCCAAGAAGGAAACTAATGTTTTTACTCACGTTTAGTGTCAAATCGCTCTTCAGGCTACTCAGTACTTTCTACTGTCACGTGAGTGATTGGAAAGTGGCTATAGATCTCCACAGAAGATGTTTTGAAATGGAAAACCCATCAGAGAGAGACTTCACAATCATTTACCTGCATCAAACTAGAAGTCACATATTTAACCATTTGCTGGTTAAACATATTTAACCAGCATTACTTTTTTGTCCTTCATCACAAAAAAGGAGCAGTGCAGGATTGCAAAAGGGAGTGCTGAAAGTTTAAAAACTGTGGGTTGTTCATCCATTAATGTCTGGCTTGTATGATTCAGTACTGTGGTAATATACACACAGTCCTCCTCTTGTATTTCCATTTGGAGAGATCTGGAATGGCTCCTGCAGAGAGCCTCTAAGCAAGTTCAGTTTCACTGATGCCCAAATAAGGGTTTGATGGTTGGCAATGCCTTATAACTCAGTGGTGTTTATGTCTCTTATGTGGATCTGGTGTTACCGATGCTGCGTTCCCGCTATATATCATTGTGAAGTTTATTTCAAAGCAGAGCAGCAGTCCTTAATTAAGGAATTAAAGAGTCGCTGAGTGAATTATATTAAAGAATTGAAGCATTACTCATAATGGTGTGCAAATTTGTTTAATTAGTTCTCTTTGAAAAGTAAGGATACTTTTTAATACCAAATTATTCACAGTAGAACAATCACTAAATACATTTCTGACTCATCAAATACCAAATCTCTGTGTGATTGATTTAAAAAAGTGGAATGTAACTCAGTAGCATTGTTTTGTTGTTTTTTTTTTTTATTTATTTATTTATTTTTTTTTTTTTGCAGAAAAATCATTCATTCATTAATTTTCAAACCTGCTTATTTCCTTTCGGGGTCACGGGAGTCTGCCGGTGCCTATCTCCAGCTCACATTGGGCAAGAGGTGGGGGTACACCCTGGACAGGTCGCCAGTCCATCCAGATAAATCAATGCTTGTTTTTTTTTGTTGTTTTTTTTTGTAACAGCGTACTTATTCTGTCCCATCGCAGGTTGTCTTCATTATCTTGCAAAAGGGAAATTTAGAGTCTCAGATAAAACTACATTTTTGGACAGTGGGGGTGTGAAGGAGTGATGACCGGGAGCTTCAGGCCTGGACTCGGGATGAAGAACTCAAGAGATAATGTTATTATATATGAAAGAAAACCGAAATAAATAAACAAAGAATCATTCATGTATTTAGCAGACTCTTTTATCCAAAGCGACTTGGGAGTAAACATAAGCAGTTTGTTACAGCTCGGATTAATCATAAGACATACACATAGAAGACGTTCGAGATGACACAGAATAAATTCAGTGCTTCAGAGGTTTTTGTTTTGCAAAAGAATACACTGAAAATATGAAACAGAAAGAAAAGAAAGCTTATCAGCCAAACAAACTCTAACTAACATTGTAGACCTCGCAAGACTCTACCATGACTCCATACAGGTACCAGCCTCAACAGGCATTTCCTGGCACCTCCTACGGTTCTAGGCTTTCCTCCTGTTCCAGTTTTGAAGGTCATCAGTGTTCTGTTCCAGTGAGCCAAGCTCTAGCTACATTTAGCCCCTTCTGAACTGAAAGGTGTCTGGCTTAATCACAGTTTAGGTGTATAAATTGGCAATCACCTGCTAATCAGTAGATAGGTGTCTTCAATTCAGGTCTACCTCTCAGCTCACCATAAGTCTATTTAAATATTTAAATGAATTGGTTAACATCTTTTCCAATATGTTTAAATTTATCAAATCATTTAAATTACACATCACTATTAAATCACTAAATCATTTCATATAATAGACTAACATGGAACACCAACATAAGGGGGTCCCTTAAAAGAAATGGTACTCGGTGTAGAATTCAATCGCTCAGGAATACGATATAGTGGATATAGAACCAAGAAACCATGGAACCCACAATTTCTTCTGAGTCTACAACAGGAGTAGATGTGAGTTGCAGGAGTATAGCAAAACAGAGTATCCCACTGGAGCACATGGAGTGATGGTTGAATCCAGAAGAGATATGGGTAAGTGATCACGGAGAGTCAGGAGGCATGAACTGTAGGACTGACAGAGAGGAAGGGAGAAGAGCAGATGAAAATAGGACACTGATAGGTTGAGGAGAAAACAAGGAGATCGACTCAGGTGTAGTGGATGACTGAGTGAGTAATAGTTGTTATAGAAAAATGAGGGAAAGAGAGAAACCACAAACACAGGACTGACAACTTTATCAAAAGTAGTGCCAAATGCATTTGATATTACTTGAGTCTGTGTGCAAGAGTCTCATTCAAGCTGCAGCCGTATCTTTCTTAGACAAATGGCAGATCACTGTATTTTACTGCAGCCCAGAAACAGTCTGTGTTGAAATCTAGAAGGTCACACCTGCAGGACTCTGACTACATTTGTTAAGTGCTTTTCACATTCCTTCCCATTAAGCTGATGTGAACTAGGCTGCAGAGCTGCCAAATGTTCTTTTGCCACAATCCAACAGTGCACGGGTGCCGTCAGCTTATCTTGGGGTGGACTTCAGTTAAAACTTTGGCCAGAAATATGCTCTTTATGTCAGATTGAGAAAAATCCGAAGATGAAAAAACAGGTGTGAAATCTACAAGAGTCTCACCTTCAGTGCCCTTGTGAATTCATTTGAGTCCGAGTTTGACAGACTTGGAGCTCTGCGGTGGGCTCACTGTTTATCGAAGCATATCAGATGGAGATGCATGTGGCAGAAATCTTTCTGTTGAATGGCAGTGTAACCTCTGAAACCGCTACAATAACAAACGGCCATTGCGTCAACTGATGTGATGTATATACAGAGTGATTTTTTTTCACTGTTAACCCACCGATGTGAAAGGATTACCTCACAGAGATGACATTTTGACTGAGCTTTGTGGATTTATTTTTTTTATGTATTTTTCCCCTCTCTCTCATCTGTTCAGCACCAGGTTCTCAGACTATATATTTTTAAAATCATGACTTTTCCTCTCCAAATGTTCTCGAAACGTACCCTTTCCACAGTTCAAGAATTCACATTATAAACTGGTCATAACCAATTAGACATATTTTAAAAGCCAGATAACCTTTTATGTATTTTTCGGTTAAGTTCAGTTTGATCTTGACGCCTGATGATTAAATCAGAGCCTTTCATTAATCTCAAGTTGTCGTCTCTGTTTATGCAGGTTGTGATGATGGTTGGGGGTTGTGTGTCTTTATAATTGCATCTGCCACCTCAAAGCTAGCTGGAAACCTAGATGCATTACCTCAGTGTCCTTGAGATATTTTCCAAATTGCTTTGAAATGGTTTTAATGGTAAATCACAGGCAGTGCAATTATGCCTCAGAGCGGAATAATCATTGTTTTAAAGGCAGATCTCTTTGAGCGATATTTCTTTTGAGGTTGTCGGTGGTTTCTTAATTTCCCTAATGTGGTAATCATGCTGAAGTCATTTCTCTTAACATTTTTCTGTATTTTCCACCTAAAGGTTGTTGGCTTTATTTTGAGGGTGTGATTGCAAACCAAAAAAAGGGTTTCAGGTTCTAAGAAAATACTTACTCCCCTTCAGGCTTTTTCAAAATGTTTGGAGTTGCACAAAAAATGATATCAAGCTTTGCCACAAAAACTGTTACGAATTTTAATTAGAGCAAATTGTAAAGTAGTAAAAAGCTCGAAAAAGGCCGGGACTTCTAAGGGTTAAGAGCGTTTAACAGCATTTAACACAGGAACATTCTAAATGTTTTGAAAAAAAGCTTAAGGATGTTTGACCTGCTATTGAGAAATGTAAAAGGTCTTCTTGTTTTGGTCGTCTGAGATTTAGCATTTCTTTCTCTCCTCGGTCAAAGATCTGCAACTGCCAGAAATATTGAAATCCAGAACAAGAAATCTATAATATACTAAAGATATTTTAACAAATACTGTATACCTTTCTTTTATGACATTCTACATTTAGAATGCAGAGTAAGTTGGACAATTCGCTCTGTTACCGAATTAATACATTATCATGTTAATATTTAAGACTCAAGAGACGGGATTGTATGAACAGAAAGGAAACAGGTTTATTGATGCATTAGGATAATCAGAAAAGCATTTCAGTCACCTCGCGCCCCAAAGGGCGTCAGAGCAGCTCTCCGTCCTGCTATGTTTACATCGTCCAAAAAAGAGAGAAAGAGCTAGGCCAGGGGAGACTGCTTATATGGGGTCTTCGCACAGGAAGCACATCATTCCATGAGTCACAGAGACACACCAGCACATCATATTTTTAGCGAAACCGGATAACACTATAATCAATTATATGCAATGTTTACAATTTTCTATCACAGCTCGTAACTCAGGTCACTATAGAAATTGTCCCTTGTGCAAATGGATAACCATTGGTTGAATCTCCAAGTATTTCCTAACTACCCAGTCTTCTCTCCTCCCAGATCTTGTTTCTAAGTGAAAATAAGGCGACTGGTCCTCGACATAGTGCCAACGGCTGATGTAGATCTTCAGTGGTGACCCCAGCACCCCCCCGTCCCAGCAGGGAATATGGGATTCGGCCTTGTGCTCCAGGGCTGCTGCATGCTAATTTGACCTATTGTTTCAGGGTGACTGCTTTCCCAGTGCCTCTGAACAAAAGGCCTTTGCGCTGATCTCTGTTTTGCCTTGTTTAATATTTACATTTGAATATTAGCCTGGATCCAGTGCAAGGAAATCAAAGCTGCTGTGGAGAAAGGAATTTCCTTTTCGCTTTTAAGATGCCTTGTAAGTTATGGGAGAAAATATTTGTTTGAATGTAAAAATAAATATTAGTTTTACACATGTATAAATATTAAATAAATAAAGATTTACACTAAGATTAGTGTTAAATCTAGTCTACTTTTCTTGAGAATTGCAGATAGTTCCATCAGAAAAGTGTTGTGTTGCTCTTGCATAGAAACACATTGCAAAGCCCAATAACGCAATAAAACATTCATTATGAACACAGAAATGTTATGCGAATGTCAAAGAGTATTTAAAGAAGAACTGAAAAATTGGGTGATCATAAATGATAATTCTACTGCTCTTTGATTTATTTTCTTAAATACTAATAACGATCCTATAAAATGCTGTAAGGCTTTACCTGGATTGAAAAAAGGTCAAACATGGTTTGCTAGGATCTATGGTTTGTCAACAAATGTGCCATTATATGTTTGTATATATTGTTTTTTAATCTCATTGATGAAGTTTATTGTGTATTAAATTTACAGGAAATATATTGGTCAGGAACTGAAATGTTTTCTTGATTAGTTTTTTTATAATATATATACAAGTGCAGCCTTTTGGACTTTTTCTTAGCAGCCAGCCATTTTGGAAACATGAGTGCCCAACTGCAAACAATATCATGAGGGAAGAGTTTGTGAACAGATTTTGTAAACATTCGGAACAAGTTGAGACTTAAAAAACATATTTTGAACGTCTTTTGTATTATCTTTTTAATTATTTTTTTTTTTTTGAAATCCATTAGTTTATCACTGACTAACATTTAGTCCAACAATCAAAGTAAAATAAAACAAAGTCCTAACTCGAAAATTTTAATTGTTAATAAATATTGTAAATATTAATTTAAAATAGGGTTTTTCTATCACTGATCTCAAGAGATGTTTAAGTTCTATTAAAGGCTCTGGAGGATGATGAACCTTGTGCATGGCTGAATAAATCTGAGGTTACTTCCATACACAAGCCCCATGCTTATTAACACAAACTCCAGGTTTCCTGCATGCCATGCTGCTGTAGATGGTACACCGAACCCCGAGTTGAACCTGTATCAGAATGTGTCAAGCTCCTGTAGGTCAGTGGGGAAGTAGAGGAGACATCTAGTAATTAGGAGACATCCACCATAGATTCGTCTGCTGTCAAGATGGGTGTGTGAGGATACCACGTGCTGAGACCTCTCAAAGTGACTGTCATTTCTGGAACGTGTCCCAAGGAGACAGATTCATAGTGAGTTGCTATGTGGTAATTGGAGATTTCTGGTGATTAACATGATTTTTTTTTCAGTCTCTGGCATCTGCATAGCCATGGGTAAGCCCCAGAGCAGTATGTCTGTAGGTCTGGGACACATCTAAGAAACGGGTCACTTGCTGCCCCCTCCTCAACCCTTCGTTCCTTTGTCTTCTTGAATGAGTGGAGCAAGACAGAACTCGCTAGCTCATCTGAGGACGGACTGAGGTCAGAGGTCACATGTAATGACTTGTAATGGCAGGACTGTAAGAGAGCACCGGGTGCCGATCCACTTCACTACTCTCCCAGATTTTTTAGCCATTGCCTCACTTGCTCAAATGACCTGGGATGGATCTGGAGTGGACTGCATGGGGGTGTCTAAGAGAACACAAGAGGTCAAAATCTTCCAGCTGATCAAAGCTTTAGATATTGTTCCCTTTTTAGATGTAGTTTTTCCATTTGAGGATTTTTCGGTCACGTGTCTAATGACTGTACAGACTACGACGTCATATTTACAGGTTTTATAGTTTGATGGGGTTTCCACAGCAATGCCACTCAACACAGAATTCAGGTGATATTGTCTGTTATCGCTTGAAGCTTTCAGGTGAGAAACCTACAGGTAGGTTTTCAGGGAAAGGTAAGTGTTTGAGAGGTGCATCAAACAGTGGGTAGGGGCGAAAGGAGTGCACCGGCCAGGGTGCTAACCAGCGCACTCAGCTTGGTGACCGAGCCGATGGCGAACATTGCGATCAACGGAAAACACAAGGAAAAAAAACTAAAGTCCATGCATTTCAAGCACTCTTAATTCAAGTCCCCCAGACTGCACATATCACATATTTAGCGGCATAGCCATAAGCAGCTTGTCCTTCTAAAATATGCAAACCATATTGGAAATCCATAATCTATCCACTCCCTCTTATTCTGTCCATAATAAGAACTCCATGATGCCAAGATATTTACCAAGTAGTGCATATGAACTGATATATATATATTAAAGAAGGAAACGGATGAAAACAGCTTTGTCACCCACAGTGGACGCTATGAGTGTCTTGTTATGCCCTATGGGTTCTCTAAATCACCTGCCATCTTTCAAACCTACACAAATAAATTATTTTGGGAGTTATCTCCATGACATCCTTGTAGTCTACAAAGATAATAAACTCTCCCTCAAATTGGAGTAATATGAATTTCACAGTTCTACATTAAAATTCCTGGAATATACTATCAGTCAATTGGGGGTGGCAACGGTAGAACAGGCTGGCCTCTTACAGGTTCTTGGTTTTGCCATTGAGATTCATCGAGAACGTCAACATTTAACCATGCCTCTGACCTCCCTCCTTCAAGGACAATAGCAAATGGGACCTGCTCAATATAAAGGGAGCTCTTTTTTACTGTTATAATCAGCCATAAAAATCTGGAAGAAGCCAAACAACTGAACCCTAGACAAGCCAGGTGTGCCTTATTCTTTGACAAGATTGAACCAAGTATACCTTTGGTTGTAAGAACATTAAAGCATGTGCACTTTCCAGAATCCAAAGGAACCAGAAGCCATTCTACCCAGCTCCATCATACTCCCTCATATACATGTATATGCCTAAATATAGAAAAAAAAAGAAAAAAGTTTACATTAACATAATATTTACCATTCTCTGTTTGGAAATATGCTCAAATGTATTTCATGCTAGTGGAGTCAAAGTTCAGTTTTCACTAGCTATACTTCCAGTTACATAAATCTTCAGTGTAGGTGCATGCGGATATGTGGGTTAGTGGGTTGTGACCGTTGCAGGTTCTTTCCTCCTGTGTGGTTCTGCCAGGAAGCAGCTCTACATCTCAGAGCTGAGGAGAACAGAGGACAATGACAGTGTGAGAAAGCTGCAAACGTGCACATGCAGAAATTGTAAAAATGATAGTTGATGATAGTTTTTTATGATAGTAAAAATGAAAGTTCACCAAAGGTGAACTAAATGTTTCTTGGAAAATAAACTAGATAAAGTATTATTATTATCATCATTAACATGTCCATAATTAAAAACATGTTTTAGCCCCACTATTTGGTTGTTGCTAATATTGAGAATTTAATTAAAATACACATATTTTATAAATCCTTATTTTTTCTGTATTATTTTACTATTTAAATGTTGTGCTGAATCATTTTGAAATTGTATGGGAAACTGAAAAATGTATGTATTTTAATGTATTAAATAAAATTTACAGAAAAATGTATTTATTCATAAAAAATAGTCAACAATAAACTTAAATCAATGCCCATTCAGTATTGTGCAGAGTTTAGCAGCACCATTGTTTAGCAACACATTGTTTTATGTGGGAGACAAAGCCCATCCACATGATGCTGTTTATTATCCTCCAGAGACAATGAAGAAAGCAAGGGATGGGCAAACCTGCTGTCTCTCTGACTGAGAACTGACAGATGTGAGATGCCTACGACACTCTGTTTTTTTAACTGTTAGCTACTTATGCAAATACATTATTTCTGTGTATTTTTCTATTAAATTGTCACATTAGTAACAAATGCTGTACCGGAAGACTTTATTTTGGAAATTTATGAAAAGCACGGTGAAACCATGTAAACTCTCAGGAAGGAGTGGCTGTGACCTTGTGAACGTGTTACTGAAAGGCCGCAGCTATACCCACTGTGTCACCATCCTAAACTATGTTGGGCTAACCTTGTTCCCTTCAGTCATGCCAAAGTTATCCTCTGTGTCTTTAGTGGATTCTTTCATTCATTCATTCATTCATTCATTCATCTTCTTACCCATTTGTTCCCTTTTGAGAGGTGGGCAGAGTTATAATCGAACAAAGATATCAACTCACAAAGTGTTACATTTAACACTGATTCACTGTTTATATAAGACCCACACTGTGCTATTAAATGAATCATTGTCTCACTAGTTCCTGTGGCTCATCTCATGCATTATTTGTTGTGTCACATAGTTCCACTTGTAGCGCCAATGGCTCCGCTGTCTTATAAACAAAGGAGAAGTGTGTGCTGGCTTTTGCATACATGCAATTAATCACCATCAAGCTTTACCCACTCCACTTCCATTTACTCTTAAAAAGTTATTTTTGTCAACCAGAAAAGAAAGAAGCAGCTTTCTGTGATTCTAGGGGTCACAGAGACTCTGCTGTTGGAGAAGATAAGCATTTTTTTATGTAACAACTCTCAAAATAATCTTCTGTAATAATCCAGGATACTGTTTATGCATCTGTGCTTAGCAGAGATGGTTTAGGCTGCTTAGAAGGTGCCAGTATGTTAATATTATCTGAGGTCTACTTTTAAATGTTTGTTTTGTCTATTTATATAGTTTTTTTTATGGTTTTTCGAGTATTGGTTCATATCATTACATCATGAAATATACATTGGTACATGCACATGGCTGAGGTTATGAGCTTGGTGTTCAGTTTTTTCATATATGAAAAAAAATAATGTAGTAAAACTCTCTGTCTTGTGCGTAACTGCCAGAAGGTAAAGAAGGTACCTAATGGTTCATAGGAATGATTTGATAACATTTATAATCAGTGAGGGGTGCTTAATGGGTAGAACCTCTGACACTTACATATACATATTAAACTAAGGATGTTTCAACAAAAAATAAAATACGAATAATTTGTGTTATTTTCTATTTATATATTTGTATTTAATTTGTTTATTGTTTGTGTATAATTTGGGTTAATCTCTGTGAGATGAAAAGCATTGTAGATAACACAAAGCAAATAGATGCAGCAGGTGATTTTTTTGTAACACAGCAAATCCACACTCGTGGTTTCAGAGAGACAAAACAAAAGGAAAATTAATTAACATCAAACAGCAGCCAACATGTATTTTCACAAGCCAGAGGAAACAAAACAACTGAATTTCTAAGATTAAACAAATGAAGCAGGCTATTCAGGGGGAACAGCATCTGTCTTATGTGAGTTTTAAAATGAACCGTTATGTATGTGTGAAAATAAAACAATGCTTGCGCGGAGTTTACAGTCCAAGGTGAACAGCATTATGAGAAAGTTCAAAACAACATATGCGCCCACAATGCATTTATTCATCCACTTTCTTTATGCTTCTTCACTTTGGAGTGCTATCGGTGCAGCAGACCCTGGACAGGTCACTAGTCCGTCAAAGACCCACATTCACTCCAATGGGGAATTTTGTGAATTCCATTAACCTGATAGATGTTTGGGGAAAGAGTGGAGAAACCAGAGCCCCTGGAAACCACGCAAGCATGCCAAGAACATGCAAACTCCTCCCATGATGGTCACTGGTGAGTCTCGGTCCGGCAACCTTCTGACTGAAAGGCCTCAGTGATACGCACTGCAAGTGGTATATTGCAGGTGTTGGTCATCCTAGAACCAGAAGGTTGGCGGTTCGATCCCCACCAGGTCCATTCTGCCGTTGTGGCCTTGGGCGAGCCACATCACATACATTGCCTTGTATGGATGTGTGTAACTGCAGGGGTGCATTTGGGAATGGGCAGGAGGCCGTTATAGGCGAGAAATAACAGCCACGTTCTGTCACCACCAGTGTGTGAATGTGTTGTACTATATATTAGTATTTAAAACAACTGTAGCTGTGTATTGTATTGATTAAAGTGTATTAATACAAAATGCAAAGCTTACTTCTGCCACCACTCAAGCGCTCAGAGAATTCTCTTTATTTGAAGTATAAAAAGAAAACACATACATCAGGTGAACTCCTCTCTCTGATTGACCTGTCACTAAGCCACACCCACAATGATAGATCAGCCAGTCGATTCATGAATATTTTTGTATACTTTTGTGAAAAAAAATGGCATTTACAATCGTTGAAAAGCAATGACCAGTTGGAAACAGTTGCTGAGGGAGGAGGAGCCTGGAGAGTTCGGATGTTCACTGGCATGAATTGCAGTTGCAATGGTGAGTAAATGTGGCAATGTTATTGAATGGCAACATGTGCAGGGGACTTTTTTGCCAGATTTGAGCCTGGAGATCCAAGCAATCCTAAACAGGATTAACAAGCAGGTTGGAAGATGAATGTGCGTCGCTTATTTTTAGGGTGAACTCGTTATGGGATTTGACTTTGTACTTCATAAGTGAGTCTATGTTTTAACTTGTAGAGCTTGAGAAGTTGAGAGTGCATGATTTATATCTCCAGCTCTCTGGCTGTATATTTACAGTCTCATGACCTGAGCAGATTTGCAGTTCAAGAGCAGAACTCTTGTCTTTTTCCGTCTACATAAACAAAATCTCGAACCTTATATAAACCTTTACTTTATATAAACAAATGTCCACGCTCTTATTCACAGCACTGGAACAGAGTAAGCATTAAACGACTTTGGAATGCTGTCTTTCAGTTATTATTGCTTCATTGCTAATGCTAAAGAAATAAAAGTAAAAGAAATGCTTCTGTTCATAGGTGATTTCAGTAAATTGTTATTGATGATAAAATGTACTAGTAATGGGCAAAAGTTCAATGTCACCCTTTTTCAAGTGATTTTTATCTCCACTGAAATCAACTTTTCTGTCACTTTAAAATCCTCAAGCGTGTACAGAAAGCTCCAGAGATAGAACGGAAAACAAATATGGGTGTCTATATGTAATGTATGAAAAACAGAAATAAATAAGGATTAAGCATGATTATACTCAGCGTGAGACACCGCCCACCTCTGAAAATAACCCACAGAGGGATCTCCGTTTTTTTCTTACACTCCCGGCAGACACTAACAAATACACAAGCACATGGTGATGGATTGAGCTTTGCTAACAGCATTGGCAGTTGTTATGGGGGCAGGCAGCAGCCCCAAATCTGAACCCAAAAGTTAAATGACACAAAAAAGAGCTTATTTTTCCATCTCTCTATCAAGTGAGAGAGACTTGAATTTTAAGCTGATCATGTTTGACATCAAAGATTTCAATGATAATTTCAGCAGAAAAAAAACCCTTCAAAAAATATATGGTAGTTATTTTAAATAATCAGTGGTTCCTGATTCGAGTACAATTTAGGGTACCCTTGCCTGTTGCCCATCTAGGTTTGTGATCACCAGAACCATAAAAAGATTCAGAACATTAACCCATAGATGTCTTGGGCCTTTTTGAGCATTTTTAATACTTTACAAGTTGCTCAAATAAAATGCCTATAAAACAGTTTTTGTGGCATGGATTGATATCAACCCCAGTGTCATTTATTTACAAATATTTTTTCATTACATCACACAATAATTCCACTAACCTGAAATTGCACAAAAATACAATTAGGTGTGGTAAATGTTTTGAGAACAAAAATTTGAGAACAAAACAAAAATTCATAAATCCCCCTTAAATTGCAAAAGCAAAGTCAAACCTTATGCAATGTTCCAAGCACTTTTTGTGCCATTGTGCATAATTTTGAAAAACACAAACCATATCACAGGTCTTGTACTTCCATGGGTTATGCCTTCTTTTCTCCACTGGTTGACACTGATGGCACAAATTTTGGGTCTGTAAAATGAAACTAAAAATTGATTGCACATTTTCTCACATGTTAATTTGAATTACCTGGCAAATGATTTCATAACTCTTGTAATGTTCTTTAAAATCAAAAACATAAAAACTGATAACTTTTTTGAAACCTACACATTATATTTGAAATCAAAATTAAACAGTAACTGGGTTGTCATTACTACCTAATTCAATAATGGTGCATGCAGAGACTTCTAAGGGTTGAAGAGGTGATATTTTGTAAAACTACCTTTTCTCATTTTTTATTATTATATCTTATATACGTGTTATCATATATTCCTTTCCTGGGAGCACAAAATGCTCTAATCCACCATACTTTTACATTTTTAATTAGTCTATGTCAAAAGTTTAAAAATATACATTTTTTTTTCTAGTTTCTTCTTTCCAAAAATTGAAAACAAAATTATAAGGGAAAGTTGCAGATTTTAGTTGGTGAGGGAAAAGCATGTATCTGCAAAATATTAATTGTAGGTAAATCTATTATATTCTGCATTAAACTTGAGTCATTAACTTTTTTGTTTTAGCCATTTACTAAACATCTAGTTCAAAAACATTGTATTGTTTGTCCAGATTCACATTCACAGCATGGTTAAGATTACATTTTTTAAACTTACACAGCATCCTGAGATCTAAAACAATACACAAAAATTACAAAGTATAAGCATTTTATGCGTAATATAAATACATGAGACTCTAATATGTTTAATTCATACTCCAGCTTAGGTACCAGCAGGGAATAAACGGTTTGGAAAATGAATGAATGAATGAATGAATGAATGAATGAATGAATGAATGAATGAATGAATGAATGAAAAACTTCATCCGGTTATTTCAAGAGTTTAAATGTTCATTGTTCTAACAGCCTGCTTAGATTTGCGCTGAAAAGGGATGTGGTAGAATCTTGAGCACTGGAGGAAGGGGAAATAAAGTGTTTTGAGGAAACTAGAGGTAATTATAAAGAAGGTTTTTTTCCATAAATAGTGCAGAACTAATTTATTAAAAAGGAGTCTTATGTCATATATTCCATAGGCTTTTAAATAGGCATAATATGAACCCCTTAAAGAAAAATACAAAAGATATAAAGTAGACATCCTAATAATTATACTGCTAATAACTGAATGACCCTTACAGTCCTGGAACAACAATGTCCACAGGGTTTTAGTGCCACTTCTGCCAGAGAAAACTTCTGTCAGAGCTTCTTAAACTCTCACAGAAATATGTAATTTCCCCCAGTTTGAGTGTGTGTAAGTTTCTCTGAGTCCCGTAATGTGGAGGTATTCATGGCTTTGCTTTTATTCCCATCTCTCCAGAGTCTCTTATGGGAGCAGATCTCCAGCCGTGGCCACTCACTGCAGCTTTTCTCTTCTCAGACAAAAAGAGGCGACGCAAATAATGTGCCCAGAAAACACACAGAGAGCAATTGCTGTGTTTTATGAGGCATTAAGATTTTATTCATCCCTCCACCAAAGGCAGGTTTCACCAGGGGTCATCATGCTTTAAATGAACTCCATTCACTATTGGCTTGTAGCATTACTTTCAGATTCAGAATTTGAGTTTCCTAAACTGTAGATTTTCCTAAACATCAACCTGATAATAAATGTGTTTTAATAGCTGTGCAAGGTTATAAAGTCCTAAAAGCCAGTGTTGTTTAATTTTCCTCTGTGGAAATGTGGGGAACTCAGCACACTCACATGCAAGTCTTTTGTGAGTGAGTGCATGTTGGTTTCTATTTTATTTAAAGCTGTATATAACGATAAAAGCCAGCAGCCAGCCTTGTCCACTTGAGTCCAGATCCCCAGTTGAGTGTTAGTCTTGCATGTTTGTATCACTGACCCTCCCCTCAACTCTGACTCCTGACCCTCACGGGGATCTGTCATGACACACACATGAACACAGCAGCTCACACTCACTGTGGATTCTTTTAAACCATGGAGCCTTCTTCTTTTGTTTTCCACTGAAGAACGTTTTGCCTTTTACCCCTCCCTTTTGCTTTCTTCCCCTCTTTCTCTTTTCTCCATTTTTTTCTTCTATTGCACTCCTCCGCCTCACAGTGTCCTCCATCCCCAGCAGGTAGTGGCTGGAAGCAGCAGGATTCTGAAAGAATTCTAAGAGAGACCATCTTAATGAGCTGAAGGCCTCCTTGCTAGGAAACCAAGTTATGCAAATGAAATGCACGACCCCAAAAAGGATGGTGGTCCAAGTGAGAAGAGAAGAGGAATCGAGATGGCCCCCTCCCGTCACATCCAAAGCAGGTCGGGGCGAGCTCTGCTATCTCACTATGGTAAAAGGAACATTTTCTTCTCCTCATTCCAGCTTTGCTTCAATTGTACCCAGAGGAATTGTGCTTGGTTCAGTTAATCAGGGTGGAGGCGGAGCTCGCATTGATTTGATAAGAAATTATAGGAATGAAAGGAGGATCCAGATTTAATGCTGTGATGGAGACTTTGGTGTGTTAGATGCATGGTTAAACAATTGTATTGTGATTATTTTTTACAAATATAGAAAAAGGAAAACAGCAAACAAACAAATACATACTAAATGTACATACATTATAATCAATGTAAAATCTATAGTTTGAACTGAGCAAATTTGATGTATATATAAACTACACAAATAACCTATTTATAACCTAAATATATGTATGTGTATATGTTTTAATATTTATTTAATGGAGTCAAAACCTTTTTTTTTTACTTTTGTGCTGCTGTCCTTTGCACAAAAACATCAACCCCTAAAATAACTGATGTTTTATTTAGTTTTCACCTGTTTAAAAGTTCTTAAATGTCATATTAATTCAGGAAAAGAAACTGATTTCCTGATAACATGGGTACAGAGTTATAGTCAATTTTGAATTTCACTCATTCATTCTTCAGATAAATTAAATGCTAAAGAATCCCTAAAAATCATTATCTTTTCTTATTTATTTTCTTTTTGTTTATTTTGTAGTTATAGATTGTTTATTGTGTTTGTTGTATCTTGAGAATGTAAAAAATACATATGATTCATGTTTGTTATAAATAAAATAACATAATTACTTGAGACGTGTGTTTTCGTTTATTCACCTTGTTAAATAGAGAGATAAATGAAAGAATGAAAAAGCATTTTTTCAACACGTGATTTGTGGCTGTCATGTTAAATGATGCACACGAATATCAATAAAAAATAAAATAGAATTATGAACAAACACATTTTCGATAAGATCTTATTCACTTGCATAGAATTAGGCATTGGCTCAACCAGCGGAAATAATTATTTTAATACTAGTAAAATAATAATTGGCTTACGTAAAAAGTTCACAATTCTGAAATCACGGATGATTTAGAAGCATTTATCTGGTCTCCGTGTCAGCTTAAAACAAAAATATTTCCTTGTTAATCGTTGCTTTTATTCTGATTTCGATGTTTAAAGCTAGAAAGAGAGGAGAGAAAGCCCGCGGTCACCGAAGATCAGCAGAAGCCCCGCGGCAGACTCTTGATCTTCCCGCAAGAACGAGAAGAAAGAACACGGGAACCACACGGTTCTCTGGTGAGAAAACGAGCGAGGCACCTGATGCGGGCGAGTTTGGTATGCGTTGATTGCTCGACGGCTCGGCTCCTCGGGGATGGTGACGTGGAAGAGCTGGATTCTGGTGAAGAGAGCTGATGCTGCTGTCTGCCCGCATCACCTCACAAATAAACCTCCATTGCTGTAGAGCAGTCTGTTCAGACCGGATGCATTCGGTTATTTGGATAGTTCATATAAAATGTACGCTTTTTTTGTGTGCCATCCGATATATTTTTGGCAGTTTTGATTTCACAAACCTAAATTTATTTCTCGATATAGCAATAAAAAGGTCATTAATCTTGAGAATAATTCACCTCCCTTTTATAAATATTAATACATTTGGTTTGTTTGGATTTCGCAGATTTTTAAATACATTTTATATAAAAGCAAGCATTTTTACAATATTGTTCTTAAACAGAATAACTCACTCAAAATATAATTTGTCAAATCAAAGGTTTATGGCAAAAAAGTGGAAAATGATGTATGTTATAAATTGAGATGTGAGGCTATACTAAGAGTTAAACGCTCTCATTTTTCGGGGAGGGTTGAGATATGTTTTGGTGATATATGTCCGGCGGTGTTGTATTGTAATGTTGTAAAGTAGCGTCAGGCTAAAGGCCACTTCTCTGATGCTCTCACACGTGGCTCCCTCTCCCTCGGCTCTGTCGCGTCTTTTCCCTGAATCCATTCCTCTGGTAAATGACTTGTTACCTGCTGGCATTTATTTATGTGCCTGTGCATTATAAAGCTTTGCAGTTGCTTCGCCTTTGGGTGAATTGTTTATGACAGCAGTAATCGGAGTAATTGTTATTGTTGAAATGACCTGTCAGCCGGCCCAGCAACGGAGCGTGTCCCACTGACAGATAGTGACAGCGGATTGGAGGCCGGTTCCCGCGCCGCTGATGAGTTTCTCCTCTGATAATCAGCTGCGGCGGGCCCCTGATAATTCTCCTGTCAATGCTGCCGGAGCATCCCCGAGCCTCAGCCAGACTGTCTGAGAGAGAGAGAGAGAGAGGGGGGGGGGGGGGTTCCACTGATCAGATAAAATAGAAAATATCATAATGTCCAAAAAAAGAAAGTAATTATAAGTTAAAAGTAGCTAAAGACATACATTTTGCCCTGTATTTCAAAACAGAGTTTACAGGCATTTACAATTGCAAAATTGACAGTGGATTCACAGAATATCTGTTTTTTCAGATATGGAAGGGTTTAACTTTGAAACAATTTGTACACAGTTATTTTTCAGCAAAGTAAAGTGATGTTCTGCACCTGGGTTATTATACCGAGTTGAATCAATGATGTTCGTCTCATTGCAATTCCTCACTCTATTTACAGCGTCACCCATCATCCATTTGGTGTTCAGAGCATCTGTCTATGTGAGACTAAAAAGCCTTTATAGATCTATTTTATGTTTCATTACATGTATCGGTAGTGTTGAGCTATATCAAACATAAAAATAAACTGTTATATTAACATTCTTTTTTTGGAACATCTTTTAGACATAGACCAAATTTGGTGCTATAGTAGCTGGCTCTGCTACTGTTGCAAACTGCATAAATCTTTCATAATCACATTAATTACAATAGTGTTAACTCTTAAGTAACTGTCAGAAAATCAGAGGCATGACCATGACACAGAGAAGTAGAGATGGAGCAGGGACATTAACTTATTTCTCGACTAAATGGATTACCCATATCAATATGTTTGAGTTTTTATTTTCTGTTTAGATTGACAATGAATATGCTTCTGTGCCGGCACAGTGGCACAGTGGGTTTGAGGCTCACTTGTGACCTTCCTTGAAGGAGTTTGCATGTTCTCCTCATACTTGTGTGGGTTTCCTCCAAATATTTAGGTTCCCCCACAATCCCAAAAACATTTGTAAATTGAATTATTTCTCTTAGGTGTGAATGTGTGCATGTGTGTGTTGTCCTGCGAGTGTGTGTGTGTTGACTGGTGACCTGTCCAGGGTGTACCCCTGCCTCTCGCCCAAAGTGAGCTGGAGATAGACCCCAGCAGACCTTGTAAACCCAAAAGGGAGTAAGCCGATGACGATGAATGAATGAATGATTTTGGCTACACCCACTTTTGGCAACATCCCATTAAGGATTTTTTTAATTATTTAAATAATGCAACAATATTTAAATTACAGAATGGAAAATTGTCACATTATTATGAAACACTCCGTTTGTAGGAATCTATGGGTTGTAATTGCAAATCATCCTGCCAAAGACATGCCCAGAAGCATGTCTTTTGAACCACGTTTGAACAGTGTAACTCGTCAATATTAACTTAAACACTGAACTGTTCATTATCTATGAAGTTCTGTTTTCTTAAATGATTAGGATTTGTGACATAATATACCCTGTCCATTTCAGATCATACAGGTGGGTGGGTGGGGGGGTGGACAACTGATGGATATTTGTAGCATATAGCAAAAACATTGAGTTGCACACATAAAATATGCTATGATAAAAAAACATACATAGTAATAAACGAGTGCTGTGCAATGCTTGCTTAAGGGAACAAAGGAAACTTTTTATTTAAACATATTCCAACCCCTTGGACAGGTCGCCAGTCCATCACAGGGTGTATATAAACATGTTTGCAGAAATGCCTTACTCTAAATTGATTATAAATTGATTTTAATTCAGTACAAAAGCGTCATTAAAATACAATTAAATATAATATAAAGCAATTTTAGTTAACTATCAAATCTGAACAATCTATAAATCTGTTCCACAATGCAATAATTTTCACAGAACTTTATGAACTAAACACTTAACAATGAAATCAAAAGGTAAGTGACAATTTTCATTTCATTTCAGAAAGAGTCAAAAACAAATGTAGTGTATTTTTTTTAGTTAGGAAAGCTATAACTTAGACTCAATTGTTAGCAGATGCTGCATTAGCTTATGTTAGCTCAGATTGGTGAGAAATCATAAAAAACCTTGAAAGGAATGATCACGTTCTTTTTGATATCCTGGTCATTCATTAGATCATGTTGACCCCAGTACAACTCCAAAATAATAGATTTTACTTTTCATCTTGTTGACACAATATTAGAATGAACAGGAAATGTAAGAAATCAAAGTAAATTTCTCACTTATGATTGCTCGACCCCTCCTCTCAAAGCAAGGTTACGTGTTGGATCAACTAGAGGAGAACGTTTAAATGTAAAGCATTGCACTATTGCACCTGTACAAACATGTATGTGATGAAAAAAATACTGAATGTTTCATTTAAAACAAAGCCCATAGATGCCTGTGCATAAAACTTAGCAGACTGTGAAAAATCAATTCTGCAGAGATAAAACGATGACATGAATAAAGTTCAGATGTCAGAAGCTTGATTGCGCTCGTTTGTTTATTACAGAGTTGGGATCCTTGGGCATGAAATAGCTTTCTTATCACATTTTTATTGTTACCATTATTGGACTAAAATTTATTTAGAAGAAGTTCCTAGTTCGTGATAACCATAAAAACAGACTGTAACAGCACACATCAATACACCTCCTACTAATTTACCATAAAGCTTTCACTTTTTATTCAAATGATGCCTTTAGCAATCTTTCATTTATCAATGATGCAAAAAAATTGGTTTTAAACAATGCCTTTAATTGTTGGTTCCAGATGCAGCATGCTAGGAAAGTTGATAATGGTGATTTGAATATAAGCAAGCCCACAGATGCGTCGAGTTCGGCAGAGAGAAAGCTATTTAAGTAGGTTAGGAGACATTAATGACGATCATGATTTATCTTGCCAGCCTGGCATTTAATGGTATTGTTATTCCTCAAGAGTTATGAGAATATAATTCAAATAAACAAATAAAGTAAACAAATTATCTGCTATTATAAGATATGTTTAAGGAATACATTTGTAAAACCAACAAAGGATGATGTGTTTGAGTTAAACTCTCATGGAGTTTTTTTTTTCTGCTGAACACAAGAGATCGTTGGAACTCAATATCGTTGGAAAACCATTTTATTGATTTTGTTCGGTTTTCAGTGGTTGACAGGGTAATTAAAAACATGGCTTTACATGCTCTCACTAAAAGGAAATTTAAATAATATCTCACCGAATCTCACCCTGTATACCATTTTTTTACATGTCCATTGGATTTGTTTCACTTCAAAGTGTATATATCACAAACATTGTCACCGTTGTTTCACTCCGCCCAAACACGTAAAACACTTGTGACCAAAACAAGTTACACATTTTGTTTAACAAAGTTTATTTTCGTAAACAACACTATTTTTGTTGTGGTCCAATCAGTGGTCTGCTGGTCTTTGTACTTCACTGT
Organism: Danionella cerebrum; assembly: GCA_007224835.1. Classification (NCBI taxonomy): domain Eukaryota; kingdom Metazoa; phylum Chordata; class Actinopteri; order Cypriniformes; family Danionidae; genus Danionella; species Danionella cerebrum. The sequence goes on from SRMA01025137.1 coordinate 282,325, forward strand.
TACACTTGCCAGACAGTAAACAGTTCAGGGCGATTATGGAACACCAAAAAGTGTTTTAAACAAAAGACTTGTGGAAAAGCCCTAAAATGTGCATCAAACAGAACCATATTGTACAATGCAGTTGTTTTGTTTCAAAGCTAAGCGAGAATAAAAGAATGTCCCCAAGGCCACTTGTATGGTCAACTACGTCTAGTTAGAATACAGACTGATAATACATCCGGTTTATTTACGGTACTTCTCAATGCACTGAGATGAACAAGAAAGTGTGTGTGTGGGGGGGGGGCATTCTTTATCTTTTAATGTAAATGAAATTATAAAGCTTTAATTCTATGCATTCTATCCTGTTCTCACCATGATGTAGTGATTTTCAATTCAGTTTGCTTTTCAGTAGCACCTTTATATAGATGCTTCAAAGCTTCACAGAAATTACAGTCTTTGTAGATTACTTAATATTTAAAAAAAATATATGTTATTTAGGATGGAGTGAATTAAGTACCACGTTTCATTATAATATTAGATTAAATTAGATTAGATTGGATTCAACTTTATTGTCATTACACAAGTACAAGTACAGGGCAACAAAATGCAGTTTATGTCTAACCAGTAGTGCAAAAAAAAGCAGCAAGTGCAGGATATAAGTTAAAGATATGTACAAAATAGAAAGATTATTGCTAATATCTACAGATGATTGTGCTATGGATATAAGGCTATATATACATATATATATTAAAAAAAACCTCTGAAGCACTGATTTGAATTCATTTTCTGTACTAGCTTGAAAGTGTTCTTTGTGTATGTCTTCTGATCAATCCACTTTCTACCAAACTGCTTGATGTTTACTCCCAATGTAAGTCGCTTTGGATAAAAGTGTCTGCTAAATACATAAATGTAAATGTAAATGTAATATACAGTTGCTCTAATATTTACAGAATGTTGTACTATGAACATGATATACAAGTTTTACAATAAAAATTAGCAACAAATGTATTAAATGTGCAAATATTGAATGTGCAGTATGTTAAAGTGCAGTAATGAAGGTGCAATAAGAAAGGTGTGCACAAGAGACCAGATTGAAATTATACATTTTTGTTCCAATTGTCATTGTATTCTAAAGGTTGTAAGACCAAGCGATTTAGAGGAGTCTAAATGAATCTAGGCACGGGAGGAAATCCAAATTTTGATGTATCTATTCTTTAGAGAAGAGTTCAGTGTAGATTTGTACAAATTAGATATACAGTAATGGTATTTTTACTTTTTTTTTTTGCTCTGAATGATATTCTGAGAAAGCATCTTATTTTGTACATATCAGTTTGAGTATTAGAGTCTGCAAATGTTTGGTTATGTATTCATTTAGCTATCAAATTGTTATCATAGTTCCTTGTTTATCTTTTCAGCCCCCGTGTATTGCTAATATATCATGGTGTAGTTTCTGTAATAATTTAATACATGCTAAATTAACCCCCCCTCCCCCAGATGTTGAACAGGGTTCATGCATGCAACTAGGAATTGTACTTTTCTTACCCCCAAAGTTATTATTTGTTGAGAGCCCTGTTTTAATTAAGTACAATACAGTATATTAAACTCTTTCTGTGACCAACTGATCAATAAGTAATGTCTTCTGGTATTTCTTTCCAATATGCTTACTGGTCTTAAAAAAACTGACATACCTATTAGTGGACAACAATAAATAAAACAAAAAAAAGATAAAAAGCAGTTCATGACCCTTTTAAAGTCTGCAAGTCCATAAAAATATGCATGTTGAGTTCTTGAATCCAATCGCTCACAGTCAAATCTGGTTTCCATCAGTAACATCTTTCCTTTTTTTCAACAGTGAAGTGTCTTCATGAGGAAAAGCAGAGCCGTGCAGGTGAATCTCCTCGTCTGATGAGGTGTGGGGTCTCCATATGGTCCCTCTTAGACACAAAAACACAATTGTGATGTTTTCTGCACAATGCTGCCATGACAGTACAGAACTGTGCAAAAATGTAGGCAGGCGTGAAAAAATGCTGTAAACAAAGACTGTTTTCAAATTTGGATGTGTTAATAATTAATTTTTGTCAATGAACACAATGCACTGAATGAACAAAAGGGAAATCGAAATTAAATCAATTCTTGGTGTGAGTTTTCCTTTAAAACATCAGCAATTCTTGAAATAACTCACCAGGTAGGTTTTTCCAAATATCTTCAAGAACTAAAAACAGCTCACCTCCAGGTTTTGCAAATGCTTCTGTATCTTCATGTAATTCCAGATACACTATGAAGTTGAGATCATGGATCTGAGGAGTTTTTGCTCTTCTTATGAGTTTGGTTGTAAGGTTGGAGTCATTGTACCGCTGCTGAATCAATTTGAAGAAAATCATACACCTATCTTATGGCATTGCTTGATAGAAAGGTGACTGACTGTGTCTTCTCTGCATTGAGCACACCATTAATTCTGACCCAATCTACAGGCATTGCAGTAAACTGATTCCAGAGCATCTCCTGCAACTTTTCAGCACCCTACTAGCTATGTTTCTGTGCATACGTCTCTCTTGGCCTTGTTCCAACATTGGAGGTATGGATGTACCTGGATCAGAACTGATTACTGACATCCACTGACAATTGACATGACATGGGGTGGAAGAAAACCTAATTCTTGCAAGAACTTTGATATTTACCATTAATTTTGTGGGAGGGGCCACCGTAAATCACATGTTTTACAGGGTAAATGCACAGCTAGGAAAGCTTGCACAGAAGTTTTCTAAAGTATTTCTCAAAGCAAAAGTTTTCTGTCAGTGAGATTTTGTGACCTTGATTATGAGGCATCCTCCTCAGATGATTTTGAGACTCCTAGTGTTGACTGGTCTTTTGTCTCTCAACCACCAGTAAACACATTACCTTCCAAAAATGGAATGTATTATGGTGCCGCTCCCCACTTGAACAACAGGGTAGACTTAGTGCTGCTAATGTCATCAACATAGTTCCATGTTCCACCATATAAGCAGTCAGTCATGTTCGAGGCATAAACCATCATTTCAGATTTTCATTACATAATCAATTGAAAATGTTAATTTTCTGATTTTCTGATTTGCAGCCTAAATTGGTTTGCTCATTTTAGGAGGACCTTGCTAATTGAAAAAAAAAAAACATATAATAAATATATATTCCAGTGGCTAAAATGTCTTTGTGGATTTTAGGGTAACAGAAGGGTTCATTTGAAATTTTACCAGCTAAGCTTGAATTTTGTATATAAATCTACTATCATGAAACATTAAAGTATTGTACTGTTCTATTACAAATTACCAAACTGACGGCATATCATAACTTTGTTTCAGAAAGACAACCAATAGCACCAGAATTTAATTCGCCCCCTGCCAATATTAGGCTTTAGCTTTACTAATTTCTTCCTCCTCTCACCTTGTTCTCTTCCTCTCTCCCTTCTCCTTGGATCCGTCTATCTGCTCTGGATGCGATTCACGCAAGCCAGTTGGGACTTAATCAGAACCAGATGGACACGGTGTTGAAATTGTCCAAAAGGCTCTGAGAACGTGGGGAGCTGTCAAGCCTGTGGAGAGAGTGGAATTCTTCAGCCATAAAACGGGGATTTATCACCTCTCTACCACAGTCGTAGGCCGCTCTGCTAAAGCTGATAGAGAGAGGGAGACCACTGTCCATTATTCTAAAAAACTCATGCTCTGCTCCTCAGCAAGCTCTCAGCTCCAAGCCTTTGGAGAAGACGCATTAACTGAGAGCTTTCGCCTCCCCTACTGAGTCAAATGAACCTGCTAAAATAGCCGCTTTTCACAATAGGCTGTGTAATTGAAACCAGAATGTGGAGGATTTGATAAATTGCTTGACCCCGTAGGAATGTTCAAGCTGTAAATTTTTAGTGCATTTTGGGGTGTTTTTGGTCTTTCAACGTATGAGCGCGTCTGTGTTTTTACTATTTTAATAGTAATGGCTTTTCACTGTCTTTCGCTGAGGACATGGAGCCCTGCTTTCACACATGTGCACACACCACGACACCTTTTTGGGTCTCCATTCTAATATCAAATAGTCCCTAAATCTTCAGACTTCTATGGTTTGAATTAAAGAGAATGCTCAGACAGTATGCATTCAATGCTTTTTTGTAGCATCAGGGGTCACTTTCACTGTGTAAACTGAAATTTCGCCTGGTTATAAAATAATGGGTTTATGGTGCCCAAGAGAGGCAAAATGAGATAAGCAAATCCAAAAGAGAACAATTCATAATTTCAACAGCACATTTACAAAATAAAAGTTTCTTTCAAACAAATATTCAAAAATGCAGTGCTGCAAATTATCCAACACCGGCAAATTACTGTTGTCAAGCTGTTTTCCTTATTCAGATTAATTGTTCTAAACATAGGTTCATTGACATTTGTTTATTTGTGTTATAATAATATGACAACCACAACACATTTCTTGATTTTGCAGATTTGTTGCACTCCATTACAATATTTGTTTTTTAAGAGAATACATAACCATGTGAGAAGGGTGGAAAAGCATGGAAAATACATTTTTTTATAAATTGTATAATACGTCAAGTTTCAGGGGAATCCATGTGAGCAGGAAGGGATGGACACTTATTATGTAGAGAACTGATGGTGTCCTTGCAAACTTCTCAGCATATATGGATCCCTGGATTGGCTAGATAATCCACACTTCTCAATCCCATGATACAATGCAGGTGAAATCCCCTTAAAAGCATATGGGTGTAACAACATGATGAAGATAGCAACATACTGAAAGAATAAATAAACTAAAACACACTTTATGAGCTTCAATTAAATATGTTGTATAATTAAAATAAATGTGGATGTTCTCCCAGTTCGTCAGTTTCTTCCAACTGTCAAAAAACAGGTATATCTACAAGTAAATTGGAATTCCCTCTTGGAAATTGTCACAGTTGGATAATACTGTGACTATTTAGGGTGTGTTATAAGTTTAATGTTTATCTGTGAAATGTTTAGTGTGTTGCATTAGTGTTTTTGTTCAGTTTAAATGTAATCTGTTCAAACATTATGCATATATTGAAATAAACACTATGGCAGTCTTTTCAGTACATTTAATCGAATTACATATTGCATTCACTTACCAGCTTTTTCACTCTCAGAACTAAACCTGGTCATCTTATACCATGTCTTTACCTTGCCATTACCTTGGCATTCTGGTCAGCCATCTTGGATTGTGACATCATCACAACCATATTGCTCTCTAAACTGGTTTGTTTTGTAATGTTTGGTCTGAATTGTGGTGTCATTAATTTTATTTTGAGTTTGTATGTGCTTGCTTATATTATTCATTTTTAACATGTATAGCTAATTTTTACCCCACTTTGTGTAAAAGGGTATAATCCATGGGCGGAGCTAGGAGGATACAAATTGTTGGTTGTCATTTGCAGGGTTGTCAATGAATGGATATTTAATTAAATAAAACTATTTTGAAGTGTATAATGTTAATAGTAAAACTAAAATAAATGGAATAATTTATTTTAATACAAGTGCATGAAATTAACGTGGCTCATGCGTTCTTCATTCCACTGATCTCTGACAACCAATCCCTTTCGAGCGCTGTGAGGTCAGGGTAGTGTAAACACAGCACGCAGATTTATGGCATTGCTGTGGCGAGGAGCACTGCTCTGTATATTTTCACATCATAATTGCTTTTTGCAGCTTTTCAATCACAGAGAGCTCTTTTTGTTTGGTCTCTCACTTGATTCAAAGCACTAAGCTCTACACAGCAACCCATGGGTATTATCACCTCATTCCTAATTCTTAATTTCACCTCATGTCTTAATTTACACTGTGTCTTTCCAATGAGTCAAAAGAACTGTGCAGATGTTAAAAGCCCCATATGACACTGGAGAAATAGTACCGTGGAGTTTTTCACTTGTTGACAGCGGTTGCTTGTGCCCTGGCAGACCCTTGTCTTGAGGTTTCTATCACAGGTCAGACACATAAATATTTCCCTCTCTATTTTCTGAAATAGCTTTTAATTTAACAAGTTTTATGGCTCTAATATTAAGTGCATGTGTTTTACAAGACTCCTTGTCCTCTGAGTCACCCCTAGGTTTTCAACTGCTTTTTTTCCCTGATGGAGCAGGGCGTGGGGAGGGGGGTTTGACTGGGCTTGAACAGACACTCCCCCTTCTCCCCTTGACCTGGGCCCCTTTTTTGAGGGACGCCATGTTGAGAGTCTGGGACTCGGAGACGAGTTACTCCCTATGTCCTCGCTATGTGTTCTGGCCTTCTGACCTCCCCCTTGGGACTCCATAAAGTAAAAAAAAAATGTCAATGACTAAAGTTCCTGCACTATGCAAATCCCACATGTACACACAAAAGAAAATCAGCCGAAGTTTTTAAAAGGTTTCCCTTGCTTGGACTAAATTGAGTACTGTGTTTTGTTAATTAAAATATATTTTAATTGAAATTTGTTTGTTTTAATTTCATAGGATTTTATAATGTCACATGTTTATTGTTTGTACAATAATGCATAAATATTCTGAATAAATGTTAACATGTTATCCAATCTTAATGCTATCTGAAGTCAAGAGTACTGGCAAACAGAATTTATTAGGAACAAGTAGAAATTTCATAGCGGTTCTCGTACAAGTAGACTTTAACAACCTCAAAACCTTATTCTGAGTCAGTTTTAGCACACTATTATTTTTTTGAAATAATATAAGAATAATTTTGTCTGTCATTGTTTTGGCCAATATTCTAGTCACATGTGTTAAAAATGGTAAAAAATAAACTACATTATCAATATCAAATGTTGTACTTCCCGTGGCCAGGGAAACCAAGAGAGTACACAGTAGATGTATTCAGACATGGACATTTAACATAGATGGTAAATTTGAGGTCGAAACTTTGAACAAACTATTTGCCTTAAAATAAGACTGATGGAGCTTGGAGGTGATATTACTTGTAATACGAATATAAGGTGATAATATCCATATTACTTATACAATCACTAGGAGGAGTTTGTTAAAGTACGACTTAAGGAAGGTTTTTACGAAATACAGTGCATCCGGAAAGTGTTCATAGAGGTTACCTCTCAAGCTCTATCAGGTTGCATGGGAAGCGATGGTGTATGGCCATTTTCAGATCTCTCCAGAGATGTTTAATAGGATTTAGGTCTGGGCTCTGGCTGGGCCACTTAAGGACATTCACAGAGCAGTTGTGAAGCCACTCCATTGATATTTTGGCGATGTGCTTTGGGTCATTGTCCTGCTGGAAGATGAACCGTCGCCCCAGTCTAAGGTCAAGAGCACTCTAAAGCAGGTTTTCATTGTCAATGTACATTGCTGTATTCATCTTTCCTTCTATCCTGACTAGTCTGGTATTAAACTGGTGATGAGCGGTGCCTGGTTTTCTCCAAATGTAACGGCTGGCATTCACTCCAAAGAGTTCAATTTTAGTCTCATCAGACCAGAGAATTAAGTTTCTTGTGGTTTGAGAGTCCTTCAGATGCTTTTTTGCAAATTCCAGGCGGGCTGCTATGTGCCCTTTACAAAGGAGTGGCTTCCGTCTGGCCACTCTACCATACAGGCCTGATTGGTGGATTGCTGACTTAACTTTGGAAATGTGATCCATATTACTTATATTTAAGTCTTGGTATCCTACACCTGTGCCAAATTTTATTTGCATATTACAAACTAAGAGCACATCATAAGCTTAAACGTGTGAAGTGGCGCTATAGAGCCATTTTGCCACACCTACAATCAGATTTACATTTTTACTAATTCTGACGTTTGAAATTCTGTGACTCTGAGCACATTTAGGGTCTCAACAATGCACACAACACAATAATGCTCTGAGCAATTACAATAGGGTTCTACGCATGCTCAGTGCTCGAGCCCTAATGGCAGGCATGATTTAAAGAAATCATTGCAACCTGTTAACATCTCTGTTCACTAGTCTTCAAAACATAAAACATAGAACAAAAAGCAGATTCACGGCAGGACTCCACCAAGGAAGCCACTGCTTACTAGAAAAAAATATTGCTGCATGCCGGAAGTTTGGATGGCATGTCATTATGAAAACATCATCACTACTCTAATAAATGGTATGGGGAATATGATTGGGTTGCTTTGATGCTTTAGGACTTAGCCAGCTCGCATTCATTGAGAAGAAGATCAATTCCCAAGTGTATCAGACTGTTGGTCAGGATAATGTGAGAATTTCTGTATGTTAACTGACACTATGCAGAAGGTGTTGACGCAACAGCACAATGACCCACAAAACCTAAAGTCCATAACAGATTGGCTTTAGAAGAACAAAATATGTGTTTTGGAGTTGCCTAGATCTCATACCAACATGCCACATCACATATATCTGGCCCAATGTCTTGTGCACCATTAAAACTTCTGCCACCTCCACCAGACTTGGGGACATGTTTGGCTCACACACCAAATGTCAGTGGCCTGAAATATTTTGCTGACTGGGAGGACTTCAATTAGACATGAGATGTTTAAATAATGTCTTCTTGACTTGCAGGGTTGGCTAATAAACCCTGTAGGACTATGCCATTACAAGAGTTTTCTACCCCTAGTGAAGATCAAAAAGGAGAAAGCCTATATCTATATAACGACCTGCAAAAAAAAATTATGTAGTTTTTAATGACAAAATAATGTTTTATTTTACAGAAATCATCTTTTCTGATTCACAGAAATTACATTTATAGCGAAGACAACGTATGGACATAATTGCAAAGACACAATTAATTCCAGAAATATTAGAATTTTTATTTTATATATGATGTCAGATATATAATAGAAAAGAAAATCAATACAGCAAATTACGTATGAGCGGTCTTACATCACTAAAAATGTTCAAAATATTAGCATTCTTTTCCCATAAAAGAAACTAGCAGAACTCACAGCGCTTTGGATTAAACTAATGTAAAACTGTGATGGACTGGCGACCTGTCCAGGGTGTGCCCCCGCCTTTTGCCCGATGTGCGCTGTAGATGGGCACCAGCAGACCCTCGTGACCCTGAAAGGGAATAATAAGTGGGTTAGAAGATAAATGAATTAATGAATGATATAAAACATGACCGCGGCTGATGGGTGTTGTTATTAATTTAGAGCACAGTCCAGAACACCTGGCAACAGTAAACTGATTTCCCTGTCCTCTTCACCCCTCAGCCAACACCCTTCAGTTCAAACATTTTCTTTTTATCCTAGACCTGCAACTCAGGTTACTTGTTTAAAGTGCTTATTATTTATCTTTGGGTTGTGTTTTAGCCATTGACATCCCATTTAGTGCTGATGACCCCACTTATTCAAACTCTAATAAATTCAGAAATGTTATAGCATGTAACACTAACATTCTTTGCTGGATCTCAGGCTAATCCATCACAAAGCCTAACAATGGTCTGCCTGGACTGTGGCACACTGCTCTAAAAGCTTTTATGCTGGATGTGTAGCCTCGGCCAAAGTAAAGTGTGAAGGGTAGGGGCAAGGGTCAGCTTATCAGATGGGTTTGTTTCCTTTAGACCTAAGTGCACAGGGATTTCTCTTGGATGTAAACAGAGTTGGATGGCAGTAATGGACGTCACACATCTTTCAAATCACGTCAAATATTTCGGTGCTTTGTTTCTTAATCGCACATCAGCTAATCCTTTATTGATCTTGCCAAATAATGTCACATGGAGACATACAATATTGTAGGTCATAAATATTACAATGTAATGCTTATGCAATGCTTTGTAGCAAATCGAAAATACATTTATTTTCAAACAAACTTGAGTTGGAGGCATAGGACAATATCGCATATAGATCGCTGATTTTATTCAAAGTTAATAGCTACAGCCCTCCACATTTCATGGATTTTCAGATTAGCTGCATCCAGGCAGCGGCAACGCAAAGCGCCAGATACTGTAGTGTATGCTGTACTTAGACTTTAGAGGAGTGGAGACACATTCTATTCAACATACCATGCAGAAATCTATTGAATGCAGGAGAACAGTACTTGCTTGTTCAGCCGACAAATTTGTGGAGGGGGTTATGCTATGGGGTTGTTTTAGGTGCTGTGATTGGCCTATTAGTTCCAGGAAAGATACTAACAGGCTTCAGCAGACGAAGAGATTTTATACAACTCCCTTGTTTGCATCTTTGTGTATTAGTAATACAAAATTTGGAAATACTACTCCCTATTCCAACCAAACGGAGCAATTTTGGTAACTGCCTTCTCTCCAACATGATTCTGACTTAAATGTCCATGAACCTTGGGGAAGGCATTAAAGAGGAAATGGTCGGCTGATGTCAAATTAAGCGCTATGGATAAATAATGAGATGCCACTTAAGTTGGCAAGTGTCTAAAGGATGAGGGAATACATTTGGCAGTATTATAAGTCAATGTGATGCTAAAAAGATGAGAAATAAAAAAATAAAATAAAGGAACCTTGACCCTTAGAAGTCAGGGGCATTTTTGAGCTATGTTTTCTTTACAATTTGCTCTAATAAATTACCTTTAAACAGTTTTGGGGGGGCAGTGCTTGATACATTTCTTTCTAGCACATTTTTTAAACAAATATTTTATCATTACGTTAACAATAATTCCATAATAAACCTGAAATTGTACAAAAACACACAATTCCGAATTTTTGATGCTGAAACAATATAAAAATTAATAGACCTCCAAAAAATAAAAGACAAGGTCAAAACCATGTGAAATTGTGTCGAAAAACCAGGTGAACCTAAAATAAATAATCATAAAATACCAAAACTGGGTCATGTCAAAAGCAAAAAAATATAGAAGTCAGATGTTTCAACAAAAGACAACTGCAATTTTTGGATTTAAGCTAGTTTGTACAAGTGTTGGTCTTGAATATGGCATAAACCTCCACTTCACATCACTTTATACCATCTAAAGGCTGATGTACATAATAATGGTGGTGGGGGCTAAAAAAGCTTTACATGTAAAGTGCAAACATGACAGTTAAGATGTACTCAACAAAGTCCAAATTCTTCTAGCTCAGCTCACAGAATATTTGCATCAATATGCATTTAGCAGTCGAAATGGTACAATACTTAGCCATACAAATATTTAGCCATGTTGTATTTGATGTTTCACAGCAGTTTCTTCTGCTTTTCAGTTTAAAGAGCGTGTGCATGTGTTTGGTATAGGCTAAGTAGCTGTGGGGCTCCCCGCTGCTACCTGAAAATCACTACAGCCGAGTCCTCCAGTTTCTCAAACGGAATCTCTTGTGCAAAGGCAGTCAGCCAGTCTGATAGACTACATTGCTCTTTATAAACTGTCTATGGACCATAAACTACACAGCAGCAAGTGTGTCTTTGGATTTTCAGGATAATAGGGATCTGTCACCAAAACAAGACTAATATAACGAACATGCGGGCACTGCTAAGTGCTTTAAAACAACTTTGAGTGTTATTTTTTGCAAATTCAAAGAAGATAGTTACTACTTGTGCTCAAAATCGAGAGTACCTTTTTATCTGTTTAAGATATACATTTAGAGCACTGATGTCTGGAGTTTTTTTGTGGCAAACTGTAAATTTACAGATTTCGTAGTCCGTTCACATAATCTAAATATTATTACTTTATGCTAAACCTGCTTACAATCTCCTAATAGCACCTGACTTGTATTAAAAAGACTTTTGCTGTTTTAAAAAAACAAATACTGTAACAGGTTATTTTCCCCTTTTGAGTGAGTCATCATGAAAATAAGGTTGTGTTTGAAAAACACTGTTAAGGCCTCAGCATTCCTTTTTTCAACCGTATGCATATTTTTGCCATAGCATTGTGTTTGGCAGCTTTGCAGCAGGATCTAGCAAAGATGTTAGCCTAATGGGTGTGCTCTAAATGCTAAAGTAAATAGAACTAATTTGTGTCCTGTCACATGGTCTAACGCCAGATTCCCATGCAGACAAAAGCTAAAAACTCAACCTGCAACAAAAGCTGTAGACAGTGAGAGATGACGCAGAGACAACAACACGTCAATAGGGGAATAACTATCAAGATTACGAAACTGACATGTGACAGTGTTGTGCTAATCTCCTTAACTCAACATTTAATTATGCTATAGATAATACAAATGTTGAGGCATTATTTTATGTTGTAATATTATAAAGCTACACGAATACATTTCATTTCCAAGGATTGGGTTTAAATGTGAAGTAGCCTTTACTAATATAATTCACTCCGGGGACTAGCATTATGTTTAATGGTGATTTTATGCTAGCACCATGTTTACAAGTGAAGCGTTACAGTGATAACGTGAGAAATAAAACTCCGTTGATTAAACATAAAACAGATGCACGACGAAACTTATAATTGGATGTATTAATGCAATTCGGGAGTATTTTCTGTAAGTATGGTTTTGCACGGGCTTCTTTCCTGTTACATTGGAATTAGTTCGTGTCTGATTCCCGCGCAACACCGCTTCAGCTCCAGAGAGAAAGTGAAAACACGCAAAGCCGAAAGACTGACAAGGTGAGAGAGCTTCTTGCTGACATCTTTAACCAGCCACGGATGTGTGGCTGATAATTATGCGCGCTGCAAGGCGCAGATCCTCTCCAAGTGTTACTTTTGAAATCGCGTTCTGGTTTGGCTCATCATTAGGAGATGGTTGTCTTAAAACCAGACTGGATGTGTGAATAAACAACTGTTTCATATGACTAGAATTGCCGCTAGATCCATTCAGGACACTGACGCCGTTTTGTAAATAAGCAAAGCATTGCGTCAAGACGTATTGACCATTTTGGATTTATTTGTGCAATTCAATTATTAATAATAATACTGGCTTTATCGATGCTTCTCAAGTTGTACACAAAAGAATTGCCGAATGAACATGATTTAATTAGGTCCCAAATCAAAGTTATATCCACGTAACCTAAAAGAAGTAAACATTGTTCATTCTAATTAAACAGATAATTACAGTTTGCAAATGCACGAACAGCAAATTATATATTTTATATATTTTAGATATAATGACCATGTTATAAGAAACGAAAACCAATGTTCCAAATAGAAATTTAAAATAGAAAACGTTAAACAAATAAAACATTTCTAAATAAATGTTGTAGTACTCAATATACTGTATATAAAAAATACAAATGGGAAATAGAGATGTAATAATTTTGCCAGATCAACTATAATTACCCGTTTAATTGTGTTAGTGTGTTTCATTTGATTTGAATGGATTCAGAATATTGATTACATTTTTTTGGAGGGGGGGGGGGTGTTATATAGTAGTATACAATAGTATTTTGGTATTTTTTTTTACTGTTTAACTTTTATTCAAAGTAATATAATGTATTTAATAACTTGTTAACATAGCTTCACGTTTTAAAAATTAAATGTAACATTTAATCTGTCGCCACTCTTTATTTTTTCCAGGAGGCAAATGTTATTTTTCTTTAGACATTTACTACACCTACCACTATCTATTAAATGTAAAGGCTGGTGTAATTATCAATTAACCCAACAGTGGCTGCATTTAATTTTGTTATAATAGTATGAAATCTTAACAGGCTATATTGTGGTTTTGGCGAATATATTGTTCTTTCGCTAGTGTCACTGGCTCTTTGTAGGATTTATGCAAAAAACTGTCCGATCAAACAGAAAGGTTCCCATAGACCGAATTACAGCCTCCGAAAATAAATAAATGAGGAGGCCACTGGCCTCGGGTCAGAGGTTTATCACTCCTCTGCTATGCCAGTGGAATTTGTGACTCTCTGCCTTGTCTCAACTTGCAGCTCACATATTTACCTAAAGTAGTCGTGACCTTTTCACCCCAGATCCAGTCATGTGACCGAGGGATTTTATACTGTCGCCTATCAAAATGTTTGTTGAACGGTTTCACTGTTTTCACGCACTTCAAATAGAGTAAAGCACAATTTGTCGCTTATCTGATTTATTATTTGATATGTCGATCTAAGACGTTTTGCTGTCCCAATACAATATACAGTAATTTCCTCATGTAAGGATTGTTTATAATGTCAAAATCACATGCATTTTTTTAACTGTGATATTTTTATTTTTATTTATTTATTTATTTTTTGTTGCATTTTTGCATTCACATAACTTAATGCTCTTTTCTCCGTGCATGTGATCTTTGGGTTCTTGTGAAGCAGCAGATGCACTTCTTTACTGTCTCATTGGATCAAAGCGTGCGGAGAACATAAGCGCGTATTGTAAGCGAAACATAATAGCTCATAACATGAAAGCGCGCGGAGAGATAGATGCTGCTGCCTCCGCTGCTGCTGCTGAGTGCGCTTTGGCATTCAGCGGGACCGGTGGCCAGGTGGGGGTCGGAGAGCCCTCATTAAAAACCCGACACACTGCGGCTATTATTGGATCGGCTCCCAGCAGGTGAAGATGGGAGCCGGGCTTGCTCACCTCGGCTTTCACTGACATCCGACTCGCAGTCACAAGCTAGCGTCCTCCGCCAACTCAACTGAAGTGACCTTGATAGAGATCGAGAGGTGTGCGTGTGAGGGAGGGAGGGGGGTGAGGCTACGCTATCTCCATAACAACAGGCACTACAACGTATTTTATAATCTTAATAGTAGTATTAATAATAACAACGACAAGATTGTCTTTGATGTTATGACAATGTGTTGTTTAATTAGTTTCTTTGGACTCGAACGTCTAAAATAGGTTTTTGCAAACCAGCTTTATTTAAACAACCATATTATCATCATTAACAATTACTTCTACTACTACTACTACTACAACTAAATAAATTTATGATGATAATAATAATAATAATAATAATAATAATAATAATAATAATAATAATAATGTTATTCAAGAGTAAGCTATGCGTTTTCACAACACGAACACACATTACACTTAATCTGCGGCAGATTTTTAAATATGTACTACTCTAATAGTTATTATTTATTTAAACATAAACTTTACTAATATGCTGATACTTCGCAAAAGCAAACAAAAAAAACACATTCTTATACATATTGAATAATAAAAAAAATCAAGCGTTGTGTTATTGAACTTAGTTGCATTTTTATTTAACTAACAGACTCTTTTATTTTATTCTCCGTGAAGAAGAAGAAAAAAATACGCTGGAGTTAACAAAATACTTAAGCTGTTTTTCATTGTTTCCTTTCGATAACTTTCTAAAGTAATGTCTTATTTATTCCAATTTAAACTCGAATAGAACTCAAAAAGACGTTATTGCTGACAGTTGCATAAAAAAGCACTTGACGCGTAAAACCTTCCATGTTTTTTTTTCATATGGCTTGTGTCTGATTTCTTTAGGCTGAACTAAACAGCCATTTGTTTCTCGGTTCAAATAAAAGAAAAACTTTAGCCTGATCCCCATCCAAACTTTATTTTTTGAGTATTCGAATCAGTAATGCGCTCTTATTTGAACAGCCAAGAAAGCAATCGTGCATCCTCTGACCCCCGAAAGCCGCCCGCTTTCATTGATCACCCCCTTATGAGATAATGCAATTACAAACATCAATAAGGAGCTGCGAGGGGAATCATTACGTGCTGACAGTGATAGATGATGGGGCAGAAAATAGCGCGTTTCTCTCCAACAATCCTGGAGCCCAGGGGCTTTCAGGGGTGGGCGAAGTCACCAAGGAAACAGATGACATCCAAAATGGCCCTGCAGTTTTGGACACTCCATCTCTTCTCTCCAGACTTTCCCTTAGTAGTCCACCAGCTGCTACACAACATCATTCTGTGTGCACACTCCAGCCGTTTTGAGGATATTAACATATTACCGATCAAAGCTTTAGCATTGACCCATAACGTGCATATTTAGTAAGTTTTTGTAATTATATTTCTTATCATCATTTCTGTTTTAAGGTTTGTTAAGTTTGATCCTTCTCAGAAAACAATTCTTCATCAAAAGTGTTTGATTTGATTGATTATTGCTTTATGTTCAAATGGCTTACTTCCCCCTCTTTAATTTTCCAGCTGAACCCTATAGATTTCGATGTGAGAAAACCCAGACACTTCAAGTGGAATATTGATCTCGTGAATAAAAATGAGAAAAAGTGTTAACGTGAGACCTGAAACAGGTTGGTCACCTATTGGTGACAATATTCACCATTTCGTGTAAACCAATTGGCAACCTCCAAGTGTGTATTAGGAAAAAACTGAAGATGCAATTCATCGATTGACCACTTGAGGCACGGCCCAAGAAGTGAACACATTCTTAGTTAAAGCATTGTGATTTAAAAAAAAAATCATATTCATTTTGAACTCAATGACGTGGTTAAAAAAAGTATTTTTTAAGCCAGTCAGGCAGAATATGCTGAGTTCACACTACTTTTAAAAAATGGACTTTAATGGCAACACAGGTGAAAAAAGTGAAAACAGAAGATTCCGGGTTCCACTCTGCCCAAAAAAAAATCAGCTGAGGTCAACTTTGATTTTCATAAATACATTACTTGACAACCCGGGCCACCAGATTGGAGAGGTGAGCTTTTTGAAGACTCAGTGTGAAGTAAACAGTAAGTAAGATTTAGAGTTTAGAGAGTTACATTACAAATTGTTTAATTTTGAACCAACACTATCCTGTGATTGGGCTCATAACATACACACCTGTATGTCATGATATTCACGACAAAAGTGCCAGTGTGTATGGGGCACAATGACAAGCAGAAAGATCAGAGTACACTTCTGGTCTTTCTGGCATAGCAGAATACGCAGTATTGAACTTCCGGTTTCATATTTCAAGTGGATGAAATTTTTTTCATAGAGGGAACGCAGCCTAAATCAGAACCCCATAAGTGACTTTACGCACAGTACTTCCAAATAGTTGTACGCACTCTATGGAACTTGATTCATACTATACTACTACATTGCAGTCATCCAAAAAAAATTATCTTAAATTATGTAACATGTGGATCCAGTTTCAATTTGAAGTAGGAATTCTAAATAGACTACTGTTTTTGAAGTTTAAAAAAAAAAAAGAAAAGAACACCAGAAATTGTCTTAGTGTTAGTCTCAATGAATCACTTACATTGTGTTTGCACAGATATGTTGTAATAAGCTCATAATGTTATTGTATTTCAGATTTGGACATAAAAAAAACACATCATGCTTCTTCTGTTTTGTTCCTGTGCAAATTTTCACTCTCATGCAAAAAGTCGCTGACACAAACCCACTCTTCATGCAGAGTGGACATAACCCTCTCAAACATGGCCAGTGAAACATTTGCATCTGCCACTGCAACTGTGAAGACACATGACCCTTTGTTAAAGTTTTCAAACTTAGGCTGAACTACTTGAATACAGAGCACAGATGACAGAAACATGCAACAGCATGGCCTGGGCTGCTCTTTATGGGAGGCAGAAAGTCCTGTTTGGGCACCTCTGTGCTTATGGAACAAATTTCTTTCAGTCATTACTCACAGAGTTCAGAAAGTGGTCAAAGTTTTCTTCTTTCTTCTTAAACAACAGATGGAAAAGGCGTCACCATTCTGTTTATTTGACTGTAGATAAATTAAGGAAAATCAAAAGGCATTGGAAAGGTTATGAAACTTTCAGAATCAATAGTGAATGTTACAAAAACAGCTAGAAACTTAAAAAACATCTAAGCTCTCCCACTTTAAATTGGTTTAATTAACACACTTGAAAAATATTTATTACAAAGCATATACAATTTTGGTAGGCCTGTATTCAATTTGGAGATTATGGGGAATTTCAATAATAATAGTTAAATTGCATCAATTATTCAAATTGTTTGGGAAAACCTAAAACTCTGCAGCTTCTTTAGCTTACGTTTCTTTTAGGCTAAAATAAATGGCTAAGCCGAAATCTAATAATAACCTGAATCATTTTAACAACAGCCAATAGAAAATCATGACTGCGATCAAATGTGTATTTTCCCCTTAAGGACAGTTTCGCGAATCCCCTAAAGATGGCAGTCAAACATGGGATTTAGCCTCTCCATGTCTCCAGAGCACCGAATGGTGAACGGTGGAGGAATTCAAATCTTGGGAGCTGAAACAGTGTCATTAAACCGTCGCCTGTGTTCGACGTTGCTTGAGAGCCAAATATTCAGTGAGGAAAAGGTAATAAAAACACAAGGGCTAGAGAAAAGCCACAGACTGGGTTTAGAAAAGGAGCTTATTGATTTATTATGGGAGTGCACAACACCCTTTAACTGGGTAACGTTAAGTTCTCGAAAGAATTCCCCCAAGACAACGTTGCCTTGAATCCATCGAAGGCACACATTTCGATTAGTTTTGTCTGATTTCGGATTACTTGAGCGCTCGGTCTAAACGGGTAGCTTGGAGACAGCTATCGGCTGGATAATACCGTTTCAAGCGTTCTTGACGCAGCCATTGAGCAAGTGAAATAAGGCGTGAGGGGGAACTAATCTTCCCATTTAAGTGTTTGTGGCAATTTTATCTAAATGAATTTTAATGCTAAACGGAGATAATTCTTCCTTTATCCGTCCCTCCACCTCATCCAGCCCCCCGTTTGTGCCTCTTTCCAGCAGGCCGCACATTTGTTGCACATTAGCAAACGCAGCATATGAGGGAAAGTGGAATAAAACTGCATTTAGACTAAAGTTAACGGCCTTCTAGCTGCTTGTACCCATTCCATAATTAATGACTCACCTCGTCCATTAGGGCTTCACGTTCACACTTCAGATTACAGTGTCTTGCATCAGTCTAATTAACTACAAACATTAATTACAGGCATCTCAGGAAATAACATAATGTTAATTTGTGATTCTGAAATTAATCACATTTTCGACAGTGCGAGTAAAAAAAGTTGAGATGCCCTAAATGAGAAACTAACTGCAAATTTGAGTCCACGATTGGAGTTGGAGTTTTGAACCACATAACAATATCAAGTCTACAAAACTCACAAGCATGTAACACCTATTGGTTTTATATTTGGAAGAGGTCTATTCTTGTTGAAACTGTGAAATGACAACAGAAACTTTTTGAACTTGGAATAATTAAATATTACCACATGAGGATAAAAACATATTTCTAATATTTATAGTATGATGCATAAGGCACATGAATAAGATATTACTTAATTAATACCACAAAACAATTTTTTTTACTAAAATGATTAATTTATACAAGAACTCTTTTGTTTGTGACCACTGCCCTACCAAATAGGTTAAAAGCATATGAATCCCATGTAATGTAAACTTTTAAAGTTGTATTTAGACACCGACTCATGCAAATGCACACAAATATTTATAAGGTATTTTTTAATTGTTTCCAATCATAATGCAAGGGCAGTCTTTTTATAATCTTCATACAAATTTGAAAGGCAAAATGAAGAACTTGTGGTTTGTGGATGTGGCTCAGACAGTTAGATTCTGCATTTCCTCATAAGGCCTCAACAGGTTTTGGAATATCCACTGCATTTCAGGACAAAAATGGCCTGGCAATACGGTTTCAATGAATTCTTGATTTATTCACATATTTTTTTCTTGTTTTAACTCAAAGTGATTTATGGAGGAGGCAAAAGGTTTACGGCGATGGCACACATAGTGTGGAAAGGAAAAGTTCAAATCTTTTTTTAAAAAAAATCTATTAGAAACAACATAATATGCAGAACAATACAATAGCATTTACAATACTTTCTTCCCAGTTCATATGAAAGTCCAATGCAGTTTTACAACAGTATACAGTATGTCCTCATCTCTCCCCTTTAGAGGCTGATATAGTAATAAATTCAACATTTCTTTCTCTTTTTGAGTCTATTCAAAGGGCACATCCTTTTAAAGTGTCTCAGATACAGAAATCTGCTTTTCTCTTGGTCCAAAACAAGCGCCAAGATGCAAGCTCTTCAGTCTCTGTAATAAGTCAGTATGGTGCTTTGCAAGCCCCAGAAAAACCAATCGCAACTTCTTGTCTGTCCATTGCAGTTATTTAAAGAATCCATTTAGTAAATTACTGGGCATGGATGTCCATGTACTGTCCTCCCAAGTTTGGGTCTCCCGGATTGAACATAGGGGGGCTAGAGGCTGACACTGGCATGGCAGGGTGAGGCGGTCCTCCATGCATTAACATCGCTGGGTGGTGGAGTTGTCCAGGGATGTAAGAACGCATGGGAGGGCCGTGCCGCAATTGTCCAGGATGGGGAGGCATCTGGGAAGCGCTGTAGCCTGGTTGCCCCATTGCCATAGCCACAGGGGCACTGTGTGACAGGTAGTCCCCTGGCATGCCTTGTAGTCCTTTGAAAGAGATAAAAAAAACCTATATGTAATTCAGTGTTATATTCAGTCTGAAATAAATATATGTATTCTTTTTGGAAGTTCATCAAGGCTATAGTTTGTGTTATATTAGGAGCCAGAAGCGGAAGAGCCATGTGGTTGTAAAGAATGTTTCAAAAAGACTCCTCTGTAATGAAGGGGAAGAGAGTAGAAGAGGATTCTGTGTAGTGGGATGGTGGTTCTCTGGGGAATATTTCACTGGCCTGAACACAGGCACTTTTCTGCATCTTGCTTCAGGGATCTCTATTCAATCAGGTCTGGAAACTACCACCATCATATCCAACATATCAATCAGAAGATTTTTCCTCAATGTGATCAACCATAAGATCCACATAAAGCTACTTTAAAGCCATATTTGAAAATTATATTCATCTTCAGGAAGAACGTTAAACTAGCTGCGTTTACTTAGACATGTTTTATCAGATATGACTTCTGAATCTGATGGCAGAGTTTACATAAACATGAAAACAAAATCAGATTAATGTGTGTTTGCATGACAAAACCTACAATTGATACTAGCTGAGTGCTACGGAATCCTTGATTTATTAGAGAAATCTTTAAAGCGACTAGTTTGTGGTTAGTTTTATAAGATTTTATTTACATTTTATACAATTTTCAATTGATCAGCTCATGTAACTTCATGAATAAACGGATAAAAGAGATTTGTTGACGGAGAATTTCAAAGACCCGACTTGGAGAAATGGCATTTACTATGGTAATCTTCTTGCCATTTCTTTCTTTTAAAGAAAGCTTAAGATCTGCATAGCACATGCCTGTCTTGTTTTTATTTGAAGGAGGTGTTGTATACCATCATAATAGTATGACAAAGATGGGAAATGTTCAGCTAATGAAAAGGATCATCATGAGTGAGAATGAAAAGGCACTCAAAGTTTATAATAACACCAATATCAATTAAAACAATTCTATATCTCTTAACCTTTATGTAAATACAACTCTAAATGTTTCATAATAATAATTCCAATCCTAACTGGCTTTTTTGCAGTGTCCCAAATACGAGCCAAGTCTTTATGCCAGAGGAAGCCACAACAATGACAAATGAGGTAAAATAAGCCATGCCTTTATTCTATGTTCTCCCCACTTATCTCACTTTAAACACAATGAGCAAAGGTCTGTGGCTCGCTCCGAGAGCCCCTCAGAGAAACGCCACCATTGTGCTTAAATTAAAGACGAAAGGTGAAAATTTACAAAGGCCGTCACTTGAGAGGCCTCACCTGGCTGCGCACACGTGCCATGAGCAGAGAGGCCAGTAACCCTGTGACAGGGGCTGCACAAATCAGCCTCAACTAAAACAAGCCTTTTGTTACTCCTCTGGCTATTAGTATTTGGGTTTCATTCTAAGTGTTGCATATTTACTGATTGCTATGATTTGGTCATTTCCCTTACTGGTAAAGGACTGACCCTTAGCATATCGGATCATTAGCTTGTTTGTTTCAATCCTTCAAAACATTGTTGTTATAGGTAGCAAAACCTTCACTCAATCAAAATGTAATGGCTGTATGTGAAAAGGGCACACGTTGTAATGGTTTTCACTTAATAAGTCGATCAATAAATTGAGTTCCTTCCCTGTCTATTTTCAGAGGTGCCATGGGACAGAATCAGCAGGTGATGTTTAGCATACACCATACAGGAGAAAAAACCCCTTTCCCCTCTTAAAAGTAAAAGTTCAGAGCTTGAAAATGGGTACCCTGACCCTGCAGAAGGTTAACAAACTTCTGCTTAATGAATGGGAGGAATGAAATTTCAGACAAAGAAGTCTCCAGCAGTGCTTCCAACTCACCAAAGCATACCAGCTGCGCTTGAGTTTGGACGGGGAGGGCAACATTTTTGTCCATATGCCCATAATTAATGCTCTCTGCACTCACTATTGTCTTGAAATTAAAATGAAGAAAAAATGGCCACCCTTGGCTAATTTTGTTGAAGAAACACAAAGAACGGTAATGGTCATAAAACAGTCTTTCCCTCAGTTATCAAAGGCTCGCCCTCTTCTGCTTGAGTAGCTAGGCTTTATCCACGCTGACAGGTGTATTGTTTCGGAGAGCTATAAGCTCTATAATCGTCATGGGCAGAAAGCATAACGCTTTGCTAAGTAGGTTTAATTGGCTTTGGTTTTAAGCAATGTTGCAGTGTGTGGAACACCTTAATTTCAGATCTTGGGCCTTCCCTGCAAATAACTGCTTAATCTTGCCTTGAGGAGAATTCCTCAGCTAATGAAAATAGCTGCTAAAATATAATGAAGCCATGCTCTCTTAATCAAATACGATAATGTTTTCTGTAATAACCTATTAATTTAACTGGTCGAGAAGTATATAAAACACATCACTTGCCTTTAATTGACCTAGAAACTATAGCAACAAAATTTTAATTAGACAAGCTAGGAAGTTTCAGTGATGAAGTCGTAAAGATTGGGCTATCACTTCACTATAGCGACATATTTCTGTCACCCTCTACCTCCTTTTCTTCCCTCATTTCCCCCTTCACTTGCTCTCTTTTCCCCCTCAACCCATCTCATCTAAGATTCCACACGCGGCCCAATTACAGAATTCAGCAAGCAAATTGAGGCTGTTTAAAGCAGGTTCCTCTCATGTCTTCTGGGAACTAAAGCAGCTGCTGCACGCAGCAGCCATTTGGACACCAGGAAACACTCTCAGTGTTTAGATATGCACACAGAGCTGCGACACAACGATTTAAAGCAAAGAGCTTGTGTTATCAGCCTCTGTCATCTGGTTAAAGACAGTGCAGTGGCTGTCTATGCTTGGCTGCATTAATGATCACTATTTTTGCATACTGAATAAGTCAAATCCATTTGTCACACTGCTTGTGATGGTATATTTAATTTGGATATAGTCAATTAGATTGGACTAAGCTGTGTACCCTGCTGTGCACACCTCCATTTTGCACTTTTTCATCTCCCCTGCCTTTGCCATTAGTAATCCTGTTAGGAGAAAGAGACAGGAAAACAGTGTAGAGCCGGTGTTGATAGAACCAGCTCCACCTAAAACATTCCATGCAAGACATAATTCTCAAAATGTGTGGCTGTGTTTGACTGTGTCTTGAGAGAGTGCTTCTTTGTGCGTTGCCTTGCAGGTTGGTGTATAAATTTAACTCATGCATCAACTGTAGGGAGACAGATTTATGACACTTTGGGGACATGCACTTTTCTCTCTTTGCACTGCTGCAGACTGCTTACATTTTGCCAATCAGTCTGTTGCTATGGAAACACACCCCTCCCCTTCTCAGACCAAAACCCCAATCTCAATCCCCCCACCCTCCATTTGCCTCATTCCCCACACGGCTATTCCTTCTCGTCTGTCTCTTGCTCGCCCACACTTATTTTCCCTTTTCTCTTTGACTGTGTATGCACTGTTTAGTTACATGGCTAGAATGCAGAGGAACAAAATAAAACAAAACATAAAACCTTGCTTAAAGACAGACAAGAACAGGCCCTCAAGAACAGGAAAGATTAGTACTGACAAGCAGGAAAAACAAGAGGATAGGAACATCTTTTCACCCATTTCATGAAAGGAAATCAATGAATTGCTGAGAACATGAAACAAATTAAGGAATGCTTGTGGACCCTGATTTGTACTTACTTCCCCCTTTGCTTTGCGATTGGTTAACTAGAAGGTTACATGTAGTGCCACTGTCCCTCCATGCCCATATTCATGCCCATCCCACTCATAGGCCCTAGAAGGAGAGAAAACAATCGAAGAAGAAGATGCCGAAAGATGAGAAAATACACAGACCATGGCTCAGAGACAAGAGGACAAGATACAAAAGCACAAAACCCCATTATTAATAGAAAAGAAAACACCAGCTTATGATACAAGTAAGATTTTACAAGTAAACAGTTCAAAAACATTAAAAAAAAGGAAAGGGGATGAGTGGTGTGTAGACAGTAACCAGTCTCTTGGGGAAGAATAGACTTTGACACAGAAAAGTAGAAAAAGTATGCAAAGATGAGTATCAGAAAAGGCAGAAGCATAGTAAGTGAGGTAAAACAAAAAAAATGTTTTACCACACCTGTGCCAGAGTCAAAAAGAGTGATCTAGAAAGGGGGGCTTGTGGGAAGGTGGGATATGTCAGTAGAAGACACGCCAAGGTCTTACCAGGTGGTCTGATTCCCATGTGCTGCTGGCCGTCCATCACGAAACCTCCCATGGGTTGACCATCTGGGTTGTAGGGAGCTCCTTGACTTACTGCAGGAGGTCATGGTGAGGGAATGTGGGGGAAATGAAGAGTGGTCAATTAGTGCTTTTAATTAAGTTTCAGTCACAGGAGAAACATCATCTGTTAATATACATGCAGACTGAGACAGTTTCTTTTGCTTTTCGTGAGAGATACAACACTTGACGGAACATGCCCAATGAAGCTTAAGCACTGGGATAAAATAACTAATCCAACAGAAAGGCTACTTTGTGACATTAGTTTTTCAGCACACGCTAATTGGCATACTTGCCAAGAGTTCAAGCTGTTGAAAGTCTGTGTGTGACTAGAGAGCTGTTTGGTCAAAAACAAAAGCTCACCCCACTGAATTCTTTTGAACTTTACGGAGTCCCTTATGCAACCCTACCCCCTGAACCCCATTACAGGTAATAAACTTTACAGCGGTCCACAACAAGCCATGCACCAGGGGCACTGCTCACTAAAAGAAAGTCGTGAGCTGGGAGGCAAACAAAAATTATTAATATCTTTATGCTTCTGTATTACTCCCCACATGTAAAACGATGAGTTAAAAGTGGAGGTTCCATTTGCAGTTATTGCTTCAATACTTTAATCCACTGTTGATTCACTTCAACATTGGGTTATATAGCACCCAAGTCAGCATGATTAGTGCTTTGGGTTAATTGGATGGATTTTAGTGGTCAATTATTGTTGACATCCAGACTGGGCTAAGCATTTACCGGCAGGTGGGCCTCCGGGTGCATGGCTTGCAGGGGGCTTTCGCCTGCGGAACTTGAATACAGAAACTATGGGGGACTTGCCTGCTCGGTTGGATTGGTCGATCATGGGCTGCACTATTCTTCTTCTTGCATTAATGAACCTGTAGAAAAAGAAAAGCATGATTATTGTGCAGAAGTCTCTGGGTTTGTGCTCCATTTCTGTAAACACAGTCACGTCCAAGCCTGCTGCTGTCCAGATCGGCCCAGATAACTAATCAGAGGGGTAATTGGGGGATTTCTTCCCCCTCTAATCCTCCAGTTCTCTGGTGGGAGTGTCAGGAGAGTTGTTCCATGACACAAAAATGTTCACTAAGATTATGACTTGCAGAAACTTGCAAAGGCTTTATAAATATTACCTTCTAAGCAAAGTGAACAAAAGAACATTTGTCTGTCTGCAGATCAAGAGACTTGCTTTCTCTTTTACTCTTTAAATCACTGAAAAATTCAACCCTTGATGCTAGACGTAACAGTTGCTATGCACCACAGGAATTAATACATTAAGGAAATGCTTACTAAATGAAAAGTGTTGCATTGTCAAAGAGCACACAATGGGAGCCATGTTTGCTTTTCCTTGTGTCTCCCTAGAGGGGTTCAATCAGAAGTTTATTTCCTAAGTTAAAAAAAAAAAACACAAGCCTGGATACACAACATATTATGTGCTCTGCAAACATATATGGCCCCTATAGCTTCTGACCCCCAACCTAGCCACGCTACTCACTGCTGCGTTCTTGCCTTGTTGTGCCTAAATCCCCTCTAGTGACCCCATGACCCTGGTCACCTCCAGGAGACTAAGCTCAGAGGTTCCAACTTGATTTATGTCCTCCTGCTGTTACCACAGTTGGACACTTCCATTTCATCCTTTGAGGGGGGAATTAGTAGACTTTTAAGGAAACAATAGCTCTGCCCCTCTTTCAGACTAGAAATGCTAGGGAGTAGAGCTTGCAGTGAAAGGGGGGAAAGAGGGAGTAAAACAAGAAATCACCGGGAGAACTAAAATAAAAAAAAGTTTGGTCAGCTGGTAAGTCTGTAAATAATCGTGTTACTATGGAGAGTTTTGGAGACAATTGAAGTGCTGTGATTGCTTGCGATAGCTTTTGGGTGACCCTCAGAACTCATTTCAACGTAAAACTCAACTGTGTTACTTTTCTGTTTAAATGCCACAAGAGTGTAACATACATTTATAAGCAATATCACGATGATGCTGTCTTCAAAAAAAGATTGGGGAGGAATGCACTAACATGGCAGTGCACCATCAAATGAGAGAATGTCTGCAGTTTTATCACCAGAGTGGGCTGGATAGCAGGGGGAGTCTCAGACTAGGCATTCCTTTTACTGCCTTCATCTCAGGCTCCGGTCAAAGGGGGGGCACTGTTGTCTATCTGCTGACCTCTGCTGGATCTCTCTCTCTCTCTCTCTCTCTCTCTCTCTCTCTCTCTCTCATTCCATTGGCCTCTTTCTGCCTTTTAGTGAAAATGTTCGTTTTTTTCTCTCTAAAAAAGGTATCGTAAGCTTCCTCCCGTTCTTCCTTATATCTAAGGCCAGATGCGGTAAAAGCTGGAACAAAGGACAAGTGCTACACAATACCAGGCAGGGGGATGGAGAGGTGGTGGGGGTGAGGAGGGGGTGTAGGAGTGTGAGGAAAAAGAAAGAATGGTCATGCTCTGTTCTGCGAGGCAGGCGGACGCCCTGGCGCTGACGGTTAAGAAGGCAATCAAAAGGAGTAGAGAGCCATACGGGCCTGGCTAAAGCTGGAGCCTCCATTAGGAGTAAAAGTTCACCTTTGCGCGACCTCTCTTTGCTATAGGACTGTGTTTATGGCCTGTTCAGTTTCTACTTCCCATAGGCACACAATGAAGCCAACTATTCAGCCCAGCCTGGGACAATGGGGGGTTATTTAAAGCAAAATGCCACTAGTGGCACCTCAAAAGTTGGATAAAAAGGAGATGTAATAATACAGAAGTTCACAAAAAGATTGCAATGAGAGTGTTTATGAGCCAAACGCTCCTTGGTAGAGGCTATGCCTTTATTTTAGTTAGCATTTAAGCATATCTTTTGTAAGGTTTTAGCACTGTTCCTCATTCCAAATGTTAGTAGATTGTGTTTGGGTCTGCCAGGGCTTTTTCTAATATCCCAGTCTCATTATAAACACTCAGGTGTAGCACGCGCGGCACGTGAAATGGCCAATTAAAAGCAAGAAATTGTCTTTTTCATCAGCTGCCTTTCTTGCATGACCAATTAGCGAATAATTTAATAAGTGTTGCTGGAAAGATCTGGATTGAAGATACAAAAGGTTATATTTCACTGTGTCTATCTAAATGCATATGAAGTGTTTTTTTGCCCCCCCCCCCACCATACTCTCCCTCGCACTGAGATGTACACTGTTTGAGGGGGTGCATGCATGACTACAGAGGATGAAATTCACTCATGAAATCGCATTTCAACACACTCAGCTACATTTACATGTATATTAAAAACCCAGAAACAGGCATATCAGTAATACCAATGGAATAGAATCATCTGATGATTCAGATCTGCATCTGTGGCTCTTCAGGAATCTCCAGTAAAAATGTATCAAAGGAAAATGTACAAATGTATATAATGTTAATTATCAGTTTAATTCAGTTTAAATAACAACTTCAGTTGCAGTCAAATGTTGATTCACAGTTTATAAAGTCTTTTTAAAGATGCACACATTAATCAATTAATTTAAACTTCAACAACAGATGCACCGTAAAATTCTTGTATTTTTATGTTCGCCTTTCTAGTTGTGTATTCAACTTTTCATTCATGTTTATTGTCTGTTTTCCAAACACTTTGAAAGTTAACTGTATTCAATTGAATTGAATAGCCCAGCACTGCAACTCCAAAACTCAGCATCAAAGTCATTCATAAGTAGCCCTCTATTGAAGTAAACTTCATAAATACAGTTGTCTATTCTCAACCATAACGTCACAGAGGTCCATCATCTCCTCCTCTCGTAGAGTCAGCCTGAGGTCAGTCACTATGGCCTGCCTGTGTTTAAATAAACTGGTCCAGCTGTTTTCTGCACAAATTCCATTTACACTCCTGCCCCTGCTGATCCACTCTCTCTCATACACACACGCACACACACACACACACTCAGACATATGCATGCATTTACACAATCCTTTTAATCAGTGCATTGCAACACAAGCCTGGAGGAGTAGCGTCAACCTTCTACATTTCTGGGGGCCTACAAGAGCCAATGGGGTGTAGATTCAACGTCCCAATGCCCATTCGCATCTCTCACCTCAGACAATTACATTCAACCATATCACACCACTCTTCTTTACCTCACACTTAATATTTCTTTGCTTTCTCACTTCTTATTATGTTCTTAATGAAGCCCACCCCCCATGTGCTATTTTGACAGTAGCTGATTCCTTTTTTGAGGTCCTTTGAGTTAACATTTCTAAATCCAGACACACAATAGTATACTTCATCCGTTACATATGGTGAATATTTGGATAGATGGTGCAAAGTATCTTGTTAATGATAACAAAATCAATATTTTTCAACAGGGCTAACTTGGACTTAATGTTTGTGTAAAGTTGGTAATATTGATTTTATTCACTAACAATGAATAAAGGAAAACACATGTATTAAAAGATAGGGATCCAAAGTGATGCGAGTAAGTGCCTTATACAATTCATTCATGAATGTTCTTTACCTGCTTAGTCCATAAGGGTGAATACCGGCGTACACCCTGGATGGGTCACCACTCCATCCATTCAGAAGATTATAAAATCAATTGATGACCCAGATATCTGTTAACCCTCTCTTTTCCACATCATGTAAACACATGCCCCTCACTGCTGATTGGCCTTGTTTAGATCCAACTCCGAAATTATCCACACCAATGAAGGAATCTTCAGTTTTCAGACATTTCTCTGACCCTTGTCATATTTTGACATCACATACTCTAGGACAATACTTTCAGAATAATTTTTGACTCGCATATTAATGCTGGTGTTTCTCTCAAAACATTGTAGTGTATACATGGGGAGAGATTCTTTGCTTTCTTGATTGCCAGGATTACCTGGCCCACTTTAGCAGATCCAAAAAGCCTTCCCAAAGAAAACAGAAGAGATTTAAAGGGGAAGTCTCAAGTATAGACTGGACTAATCCCTCCTGCATCAGCCCCCCTCCAACAAAGGATGGCTATTACTTCAACAAACTCACCCCCGGTGCACCCCCAAAAACCTCTCTCACCAAACAAAGTCAAAACCTTTCCATTAACAGAGCTGTGAAGTCCCTACTAAAGCTGCTTTTAAAGAGTGGGGCCACAGCCTGGGGGCTGAGGAACACACTTTATAGACAGATTGCTGGTTAGGGTGAGAGGTAGCAGTAGGGATTGCAGCAACTTGTCCAAATGAACAGCATAGCCAAGCACATTCATGAAGACTTCAGATCTAGAAATCTCCGGCTTGAGGCAACAGCAGACCATTGCTGTGATCTACCTCTGTTGTGGCTCTGAAACGACCACTGAAAAACAAAGCCGAGCTCAACTGCTGCGAGGTGCTGGATGTGCTTCAGAGACGCTTCCCCACTCCTCTGGAGTGGAGAACTATGAGGTCATTCTTGGCATGAACAAGGCCAGTCTGCTCTCTTCTGATTCCCCACCCAGTTCAGAGAGAGCAAGAGAAAGAGAGCAATAATACATCAGCGAGGGAGGGCAGCATCCCATGCCCACTTCATAAACACAACATTGGAACACTTTCCATTCCATGTTGTTATATATCTCTGAGGGCTCTTCATGCAGACTGATGCCATGGGCAAACTCTCAAGCCAGAGGGCAGTGCTTCTCTGTCTGGACAAACCTATAAATAAACAACCACAAACTGATTTGATGTCAATTTCTGTGTGTGTGGGAGCAAAGGCGTTTTGGAGGAAACCACATCATAGAGCCAGGTGTAAAAGGTCCTCCACATAGCTGTCAGAGGCGGCCTTTGCGGAGTTGGTGCAAAGCATAACTGGCACTACAAGATCATCCACATCTAACAAACGTGTGCTACTTCTTAAGTACAGTATGTTTACTGTATGCCAGCTATATTTAACTGTTTACTATTTCTTGTTTGGCAAGTTCAGTCACTTGTTCAGTAGCTTTACTTGTTTTAACACCGTTCTGGTTCCTTGAACAGATTTTGGCACCATTAACTCTGCGTTCTGTCCTTAGTACCAATACTTTTTCTGGGACCCATTTTTCGTCAGGTTCCCTAACCAAGCCGCATCTAGCTTTGCTGTTTTCCGCAAACACCATCACCAGACAAGAAGCATCATTGCATCAATATTTCCTCAAAGGAGGTGAAAAACACCCTGCTGAAAAGGCATCTGAAGATTTGTACGAATCAACATAACAAAATATCAAATGTGCCTTGATCAAATGAAGAATCAAACCATCAAAACCTTTCTTTCTTTGATCTCTGAGGATAGGACCCAATGTTATCGTGTTGGATACGGCGCAAACTGCTCTGATGATTATAAACCCAGGCTAAAGTGATACTAAGATCCAGTGGAAAAGCACCAATTTAGTGCCATAGTACTATTTGATTTATGTTCTATGTTAAATAGAAAATTGAATTTCACAAATGGAAACCAACTGTTTTGGGGGAATGCTTGGAGATTAATATTCATGCATTGTTAGATGCTTTAAACGCTTAAATGCTTTAAAGTGACTCACATTTCAAGAAAAGAACACGTCTGATCAGTTTTTACTTTCCTTGGGGTTCAAAACCACAATCTTGGCATTGCTGACTGAGCCACATGAAAACTTCACAGTTGTTTTCATAAACCTGTATTCCTTTTGTATTGTAGACAATTTTCAGATTTTTTTTAATTCACATTTTAAAATAGAACACTTTTCTTATTTGTTATAGAACAAATACATTAGAGATTTCCCATCCTCTCATGCTTATTATTGTGGTGGTTGTTGTTGAAAGGGTGAAGTTCACTGTGACCTTGCAATCACTGTAATGCTAAAAGCTCATTAGCTAATCAGTGGTTGGCTCGCTAATCAGCGGTCCAATCTGTTCCGATTTATAAACATAACCAATATGCTCTTGTGCCGACAGACCCTCTGTCTGTTCATATTCGTCCATAAAAGAAATGATAAAAAGTACAAAAAGAAGAAAAAATACAGGCAGTGCCTGGGGGCTGTTGTGATGTAAGACAAGAGGAAAGAAAGAGGCGGTGGGGGATGGACCCATGTATGGTTCACAGACCCGGTCGCAATCCACATATACATGCAAAGAGAACACTTATCCTGACATATAAAGACTCATACTTTCCAAGACAAAGACATGATTTAACTGAGCTGATCTCTGCACGTCCACATATATGGACACAAAGTCCAACACACATTAGCGCTGACTTCACATGACTGAATGCACACACACTCACACAGACAGAGCCACTCCAACTTGTCTGCTGTTGACACATCACAGAGATCAGGTCTGAGCAAGTGCTGAAATTCCAGTATGGCAGAATTGTTAGCAAACACTTGAGAACAGACTGAGCCCAACTGTGCAGAAAGGCAAACAATCTTTCAAATCCACTGGCTTCTTGAAGCTCATCTCTTCACTATGTCTCCATCCAAGTAGCAGGGGGATTTCGAGAGTGTAGGTTGGGCCGCATGCCTGTGTCTCACTGGTGTAAATATGTCTATTGTTTGGCAGTTTGACCCCAGGGTGTGTTGGTATTTCGTTGAAAGGCCATGGATATTCACGCTAAAGCACCTTGACAGGAAGGCTGTGTGAAGGCTGCTTCAGGACATAGGCTATGGCTCATCTCACCCAGTCCTACTGCTGTTGTCCTTTGGGCTGCTGTTGTGCATACTCAGTTTTACACATATGCATGTATGCACAGGGACGGTCACAAATTTGCAGCCATACACGGCTGGAAGAAATAAGTGTGCATGTACTGCAGACAGACTCTTAAGATCTTGAAACACTTAAAGACAGTACAACAGTATAACCCAGAGGAACATTTTATTGCTCAGATGTTACTCTTTGATAGCTCTGCAATTTAATGGAGTCCCCAGTTGTAAGTATTGATTTGAGATTCCTTAGAAAAGACAAGAAAAAAGTTATTAATGAGACCTTTTTTTTCCTCGGGGCATGGAATGGGAAAACCCATATAGATTTGCTGCAGAGGCATTTTTTTTAGGTTAAATTGAGTTTTGTTTAATGTACATTGCTAAGTCTGAAAGTACTTTTTAGGGCGGTCTTTCCATTTAGTAAATGAAGCTTTCATTCTTTGGTTTGGATGGGAAAATTTGGCCGGATAGCAAATTTGCATTTTAGTCTTTGATGATACACATATATCTATATCAATCAAGCTGAGTTCTCTGTTTGGAGAACCAAACGAAATGCCACTTCGATCTTGCTTTTGATTTTTACTTTTGTAAGTGTAAAAATGTTGCTTTTCTACTCCAAGATACCGACTGGGTCAGGGGTCACAATTTCCCTTAAGCTATAAGAACGATGCCAGATACTACACACGAAAAGCAATCATCCAGAGCTTTTCTTGAACAAGTTTCAACTTCTCTTGACATGGGCGGGCTTGGCTGTCAGAGAAGTGAAGCATGCCAGTCATCCAGTTCTTTTGCTCTCATGCTTTTTTTCTCTCTCAGGCGCAGAAACCTGATCCAGACTGTGGACGCTGTTTCTCTAAAGTAGCCCAGCCACACTTCACTCCATGCTTTTAAGACTTTCATAAAAGCCGCCTTATTGACAAAACAATCCATCCCTAAGGTTTAAACAGCATCTTTAAAGGGGATTATTAAATTCCGCCAGGAAGGGAAGAATGGGCAACACGTGAAACCTGATGACCCTCCCATTGATTTTACATCACGGATCTTTATGGAGTGTTCTGAGAATGCTTCCTCTTATCGTCAAAGGCTGAAACTTTTCTATCTTTTTCTCTCCATCCTTTTTCTCAAGTTCTGCATTAGCAGGGACCAACTCTACCTTCACATTAGTATGCATCTGTATATAATTATGAAAGCTCCAACATCTGCTTCCAAAAATAGATCACACAACCCATCCCCAATCCCACAATCACTCCCCGTGTCTCAGGCTGCCTCTGTGTGCTCATGCATGTCTGTGGGTGCACATGATTTTGTGCTCATGTGTGCGTAAGTGTGTCCATAAGGGTGTGACTAAATGTACATCCATTGCGATCATCCAGATTTGAAGAAAGGGTCTCTTTAAATTCTCCCGATCCTTGTTGACTAAACACTAGCATGTGGGTTGATTGTTAATATGTGGACCCAGACTTGCAGTCATCCCTTATGTTATGTTTGCGCCAATAATTCATGAGTTATCCGTACCCTGTGCGGCCTTTAGCATTTTTTATTTAATCTTCAGCCAGCGTATTCTCCAAGTCCTCATCAATAATAGAAACAAACACGTGTGTTAACAAGTCTATGGGAGCAGCGCTTTAGGAAGCAATCATTTTTAGCTGATCTCTTGTTTAGCTTCATCTATTAGCTGTTCAATATCAAACATTCTCTGATATTTTTATTAAATAAAGGTAATTGGAATCAAGTTTCAGTACTTCTGTGGCATGTATTAATAATCTAGCTCAAGTATGCTACCCTAGGACACAGAGGACATTGACTCATCTGCTCAACAGAATCACAGCTAGGGAAAAATCAGTGTCAAAAATCAGCAGGTCAGGAGGTAACATCACTAGGGGTTGCTATGGAGACACCCAATGGTATGCTTTCTTTATAGACCAGATTCTACTAACCAACACTTTATATATGGAGTGGGTCCCTCTGCCCTCACACAAACCTTTCAAATACTGTGCCTGAACACACTCACACACCAATGCACATCGTCTGAGAAATGGCAGCATGATAAATAGCAAGAAGGATGCAGGTTATTGTGGGTAATCCTTCTTCGTCTTGTTTCTCTTGACGATACAAAATAGTTAAGCTCTGCAGTCCTAGATTACCAGCTAAGAGAGTATAAATATAACATTCTCTGCTAACCAACATGGCTGAAAGAATTGATCCCTCATGGGTTGTTGCGAGGGCACAGAAATTGATAACCTCAACAAGGCTCCCCAGTGTCTGTCAACCTGCATCCCTCTGAAGTGGTGCTTTGTAAATGAGTCTTAGTCTCTGGTTGTCTCTAAGGTACTGAACTGAACAAAGGCACGGATTAGGTTGTCAGAAATTGCATTTTGTGTAATGGGCTTTAATACCTCTGCTATCTTGCTCACTCTCCAAGCATCTGCTGCACATAGTACACAATGTTTTTGTAGTAAGTCAGATTGAATATTGATGTTACTTAATCGGATACAAAGGTGCGTTCAGTTTCATGTTAAACACAGCTGTCATAATGATCCAAATCGTAATTAAAATATAGACCACACAACTTCAATAGTGTGAACAAATTATGCTTTCCCTGGTGACCAATTTAAAGGTTGGTCACCATTCTTTAACTGTCAGAAGATGCACTATATTGCATTCAACTGCCCCTTCAATTAATTAAATGCAGATTTTCACTTCCATGGCCACAGGTGTATATAAAATAGTGCCGTGATGGAATTTCACAAGTGCAATACAGTGTCATTGGTCAGTGGCATTAAAATTTCAAAGTGTTTAAATGACAGAAACTCAGTTACAATGCAGAAACAGTTCAGCCTCAGCAGAGGAATTGGACACTTCCTGGACAGATGCTTCTCCGTGTGGCAGTCTGATGGACAAAAATTGTTACTTGCATTGGTAGTGGTATTTGTCTGAATTCAGAGGTTTGGTGAAAGGGGGGTTATGGTGTGAGGCTGTTTTTCTGGAGTAACTATATATATATCTATATATATAGTTATATATTGTTATATATAAACCTATGTCATATTAATGTAATGACTGCTGAAATGAAAATAATCTTACCTAAAACTGGTAGCCAGTTTTGTTTTCGATTTAGCTCTTCTTGTTATTTTTTTTCTTTTTAAATGGCCAATGGGTTTCATCCTCATCCATTGTTGCAGGTTTAAAAATACAAGAAACTAGATTTCTGGTGTGCCAGATTTGTGTTTTTTTTTACACAAAAACATTTTCCACAATCTCAGACATTTGCATTTGTACATGATTAAATTTCTCAGACGAGCATGAGGTTTTGCTGAAAAACAGTAGATCTTTTGCTCTGGATTTTTTGCAGAGGTCATGAGAGAAAAAAAAAAAACATTGCAGATTTGGACGGGATTAAAAACACAAAGTATGTCTGAGAAACAGAAATTTCTCTAACAACCCCCTGTGAAACTGGTTCTGTCCGAATAGGGCTTACGAGCCAAACCTTCACTTCCAACAGCAGCATCTCATTTCAAAAATTAACTTCTGGAAGAATGATCAAGAATTCTAAAAAGCCTTCCTTGAAGATTTGAAGCTGCTATAGCTGCAAAGGGTCAGCTGACATATTAACCCCTGGAACACAGCAAGAATTGTTATGCTAAGGTCGGATGTTCTCAAAATGAGCGGGGTATGTACGTCTTCGACTGATCAATCTTGAGTCTAAATATCAAGAAAGGATATGACTGGACTGTTGGTTCAGAATTAATGTGGAATCTTCCCAATCTGCCCCCTATGTACTGCTTAATCCAAAACTTTAAACTAAATGCCTCTTATTGTCTTTAAATTAAATTGTCTTATTGTCTTACTCATTACTAAAAGTAGTTCCTAAAACTATTATATTATGTAAGTATATAAATGTGGGAATTAAACTGATGTTATCTTGTAATTAACAGTAGTTTATGTCAACTATATGAAAGATCAACGCTTTTGAATGTACTGCATAATTTGCGATTAGTCACTTGAATTGGAATTTTTAAGAGAACCCATCCCTTGCTGGAGTTAAAGCAAACTGGATTAAAATATGCAATCAAATCTTCAGCATTGACTCCAAAAGAAAAAGAGTTTGTGAACTGAATTTCAGGTGAAGGCCTGGCAATGCTGTTGAAGAAATATGTGGCAAAGGTTGTTTCTTTGTGTTCTTACATCAAACGTTCCCTCCTGTGTTTGGTTTCACCTCCCTACTCCCTATCTCGGGCCCTTCATTAGACACGGCTAATAACTGTAAGTATGTGCTGATAGGCATCTCTGATAACAAATGCACCAGAGCAAAGGTTCTGTCAAACTTTGTGGGTGTTTAACGGGGAAAATAATCACTGGGTGAAATCCTGCACTAAAGTGAATGTTCACTGAGAACTCTTCTGACATGGACATGTATTTGAATAAGTGAAGAAAAAAGAAAACCCTGGCAGCAATATCCCTATGGGTGAATTGATTTGAAGGGAGATGAGGCGATAAGTGGGAGAGTGATGGGAGGGGCAGGGGGGATGGAGGAGAGTGTATTAATTCAAATCATTAGGAGCCGCTTGCCAGGGGCGAATCTATTGATTGCATGTAAACACAAAAGTACAATTGACTTACCAGTTGTTCACTTGTAGAATGGTGAGCCCGGTGTCTTGTGCCAGTTGCTTTTTCTGTTCTTCTGAAGGGTAGGGGTGCTGAAAAGACAACAGGAAATGATATGAGACATTGCACTTAAATCAATTAATGAGCAAATTTGTTTATCAAGAGAAAGGTCTGAGTACAGAAGAAGACGTTGCTCACACGTTTGTGTTGAAAAGTGACAAAGCAGCTGTTAATTAGTGTGAAAAAAGTGAGGTGTGTCTTTTTCTTAGAGTCATTAATAGAATAGGAAATCGTGTAATTAATGGCAGCGAAAAAGGCAAGCCAATTATAAAGTTAAGTGAAGTGTGGGAACAGAAACAGTAATTAGATTGCTGTGCTGCACAACCTTGCTGAAATGTATTCTAGTCATCTTGCTGCCATGAATACATGGAGAAATTAGATATTTAATAACTTGTGTGTAATGTAGACCTCATTTTTTGTGTATAATTGAGGGTTGCGAGACCCCACGTTAGCAGAGTTGTTCCTTGAGGGATGCAGCCCCTGCTGGTTTTAGTTAGAAAGTACACAAGTACATACCTTCGCACAAGAGCTTAATTGGTGGAATTAGGTGTGTTGAATCTAAACTGTGGCGGACTGGGCTGTCCTTGCACACCACAGTTTTAAATGGTTTGCCAATTAGCTAAATGCTAGAATGATTGAATGTACTGGGATTGAGCTTCTGTTAAACTGCGTGAATTAATTAATGTTACTGTTAAGTATGCGTTTTGTTATCCTTAAATATAAAAAATGTGTCTTTCTAAAAAGGACAAGACCAAGCATGTATTGAGAATATGATGGATTCCCAACCACTAAATACAGACACTTTTAGCTTTAGGGAATCTGGAGACCACCTGTATTTGAAAAAGGCTCAGCGTGCTTCGTTATGCTTCGTTATTCAGAGCTTTTAAGCACAAAGGCAAACATTGCACAGTGTACTTGAGTCAAACATACTGTATTTTGGGGGCTTTGCAGAGCAACAAATATGAAACAATGGTTTTGGGTTTACGTGTTTCCTAAAAACACTGAATACTGAAAGATTCATCACAGTTTCGATGCTTATATGATGTGACAGCATTGTAAACGAGACATTATCAATTCATCCATTGCTGGGTACAATGAAAATTTGACCAGACAGAAGAAAGTCATTCTGATACTGAATGCATGTTTTACTCTGCATTTTTTCTTTTTCATTTGATCCCGTAATTGGATCAAAATGAACAAACTAGTTATAATTGGAACAAAAATGATACTTTGTAGTTTTTTTATTTATGATAAACTAGGGTTTTTTTGTGACCTTTCACTCAGTGTCTGTAAACCACATCATGAGGTTTGTGACTAAATATAGACAAACCAGGAAATGTGGCATTCCAGAAAATCACAGTCACCTGATCCTTGACGACATCTACATATAACATATAATTGTTTGGAATAGGTTGGAATAATGGCTAATCATTCCTTTCTGGAGAAACAAACAAAGTCCTGTTAGAGGAAAGCCATGCCTAAAATTATGTGTCAAACCTATTTGCCCTGAACAAACAACTCTTTGAGTCTTGTTTAAAATTTTTTTTTTCAAGTTGTTCTTCTCACTACCTCTCTCTTTTTTAGATATTTTGTAAGCAGGTGCTTAGATTTGGGGGGAAAAAAAATCTTGCTTTACCAGTCTTTTCAAAACTATTTAGGCACCACTGTTTTGAAATCTCTTCCACTGTAAAATTTTACTGTTAAAATTTAAAGTCCTAAAGGATGTGATCCAAACTAGTAAAGTAGTAGAAGTACCCATATGAGTCATTAAAATGAATATATTAAATACCATTTGAGCACAGAATAATGAATGCATTGCTTTATACAAAGAAGTAGGACTGTCAACTATCGTGACTTGTTGAACAGCTTTAAGAAATGAAACGTTACAACAATACACAATGGGGTGGAGAAAATGAGCAGTCAAGTTTCAGCTCAACTCAAATGTAACTTAATCCGATCCTAACTTCTCATTAAATCCTAGGGACCCCTTACAAAGAGCTGTTCTGTGATTGACGGGTGGTGTCAGCCATGATCATTCAAGAAGTAACCAAACTGGATACCTCTTCAAACAACAACTGGGTCAACCTCTTCCGCCCACAACATCATACATGCCGAGCCTTTGTTGTCATAACAACTCAGAGTTGGCCACACCTGTATTTCAGCATAGACCAGGGCACCATTTAAATTTTTGTGCAATTATTTATACACTTATGTTTGATTTTGAAGAATTGAGGCCTGCTTGAATGCTTATTACATTTGGTACACAAAAATAAAACACATAAAACCAGAATCCTGAAAATGGTGATTACCCTACTACTATAACTACTACTACTACTACTACTACTAATGCTGCTGCTCTCAGACAGATTCATATTTGTATGTTCCTCTTCCATCAAGATATACCAGTTTTTCAACAAACATTTAATAAAAAAAAAAAATCAATAAGAATGTGTTAAACCATTGAATACACATCAAAATCTTGTGTTAGATTCTAGTTTGACTGATAAGCCAAGCAATTTTTACCCTAGCGAGAGAGTGCCTAAGCATTTTAATCCTCTTGGCAGCAGAACCAACTGTTTTCTCAGGGTCTCATGATGCTTTAGTGAGAAAGCAATAACACTGCTTAAAACAGATGGAAAATCTCAACGCGTCCGCCCTGTTTCCCTTCGCTATCTTAATGATATGTCTTGTCCAAACATACTACTCCTTTCATCAGAATTTCCAGCCTCTTCTGGACTGGTGGATACCAAGCAAATGGTGTCCTCCCTCTGCTCAATTCCCCATCATGCATCTTATCTGCCTCTTCTCTAGAAATAACAGTACCTCACAGTCTTCTTCCATGGCCTCCTCAAACAGGGAATGACAGGAAAGCGTTACGCATCCATGTCCTATCAGTGAGATAAGAGAGGTGAACTCTCTCTCCCATTATTCTGTGCTTTGAAACTTTGAGACCTCGGAGTTTCCCCCTCACCCTGGGATGACTCTACTCGCCTTACCCACAGTTCAGAACGATGGGTGAGGATTCGGTTTTGAAGATATGAGGAGTCGAGTTGTGTCAGGAGGCTTTTCCGTGGGAGAGGGTAGAATTCCATCATTTACTGCACTGTACCCTGAAAGCTGAGCAGTGCAACCCAGACTATGAGAGTAGAAACATGAGAGGAGTGCACTCTTGCTCTTTATGTCTTTGTGCGGAGAGTTGTGTCTATGTAGAACAGGGAGGAGGAGGTCTGGATGAGCTCCAGCTGCGTTCCTTATCAGGTCCGTAGACAGGATCCTCTGGTTCACTGTGAGGGGAGAACTATTTTGGAAGTTTGTTTCATCTCTGTGTTTTCCTCATCATTTTGCTTTCCTCACAGAAAAACCCAGACTCGTCAACTCCCAAGGTTTGCTAGGGTCATGTACTGAACACATCCTCCCCCCTGGTTGCTTTGGACACATCTTTTTGTGTTCCACTTAACCAGTTAATTACAATCAGGCACCTCCACCCTCTACACTCCACTGCTTTCATTACCCACATAACCGTTATTGTCGTTGTGCTCTATTTAAGGGAAGATTTCTCTCTATCCTGAGTGATTTGGATTAAAGAAGCTTTCCACACTTGATTAACTTAATAAAATAAGTGTGTGCTGAACATGGTGCATAACACAAAATAATTCATTTGACATTGCATCTTGTAAGTAACTCTTCATCTCTCTGAGAAACGCCTGAACTTATTGGCAAGCAACTGGGGTCACTGGATCCTTTCAAAGATAATTATTTGAGAGTTCATTTACGATGCAGCCTAACTTCCATATTCCTTGTGGCTAATCCCCATGGAAGCCAAGCTGCCCCTGAGGAATGCCCGAGGCTTGATCCAGGAACCGTTCTGGCCAAGGTGTCTACTGGGTATCATTTCAACATCCCATCTCAGAACATATGTGGGCTGTATCCATCTGTGGAATTAGGCTGGAAGTTTAGTGCTCAGCCTACACAAGCCATGCTAGCATTAACTGCACAAGAGCAACAGCTTCAGGCCCTTTTTAGATAGGGCCACCTACAACATCCAGCCCAAACCTCAGGCAGAGGGAGGAAGGATTACCCATGATATTTGGCTAAGAGCATTATCATCTCACCAGAGAATTATACACTTGTTGCCTCAGTCAGGAAACCGGAATGGGAGGTATCAGTATAGTTCTGAAAAAGAGTGTTCTTCTTATGTAGGCCTGCTCTGTTTAGTTTTGTTTTTAATCTGGAAAAATTGCAACATTTCACATTCCTTTTTGTCTATGTGGCATAA
Source organism: Danionella cerebrum (assembly GCA_007224835.1). Taxonomy (NCBI): domain Eukaryota; kingdom Metazoa; phylum Chordata; class Actinopteri; order Cypriniformes; family Danionidae; genus Danionella; species Danionella cerebrum. The sequence goes on from SRMA01025137.1 coordinate 323,254, forward strand.
ACATGCAGTTGTGTCCTTCATTTAGGAACAACAAAACATCCTTAACGTGGAAACTGAGGAGCAAATCCTCTGTAACCCAATTTCCTCCTACGATTTATTCACAGACGAGGCAACAACAAAAGAGGAAGGGATCTTCAGTTTCAAAAACAACTGGAGGCCAAGGTTTTCAAATGCCCCGGTAGAGCGGGTGATTAGCTCAAAGAAAGTGCGAATGCTTCATTGGGAACGCCACTAAGTTTGTCGTGAGTCAGTATTTAAATGATCCCTACACAGAGTTTTTTATTTACAAACCCTTGTACTGAAACAAGTTAAAACTGAGGAGGTTCCACCCTTGGACTTTTTACTTCATGTCTAATTTGATTAAAGGGGATATTTGATTTGGTTTCCAGCATTCCTCTGTTTTATCTATTTTTATTTTTTTTTTTTGGCAGAAAGCAGTGGGTGAAACATTCGGGGAAGGAATAGGCACACTTTGTTTGGAGGCAGCTCAAAACAGAGTATTTGAAATTAATTGATGGGTGTGGGCTAGAATACAAATCTGATCTATTCATAGAAGTGTGAACTTTGGACCCCATTATGTCCTAAATCAACATTTTCAAATCCAAACAGTCCTTTGCATCCAAAAATGCAAATTCAAACAGGCAAAAGACAAAATAACACATACCTGGACACCCGGATTTGGAAGCCACCTCATTTGAAGAGAGTGGTGGCTATTTGAATTGATTTACATAGAGGGGAGGGGAGCTATCATTTCCCTGAGGTGCTCTATGGCTTTTGAGCTGCAACGAGGTAAACCAGGTTCAGGCACAGTAGGATAGGCACTCTCTTAGCCAGTCTCATTACAGATCCCTGTGAAAGGGTGGGGAGTCTGTGTTTAAGAGGGATGCGTGTTGTTCCACACCTGCTGTTCACAGTCACACGGTAATAAGGGGGCCAGCCTGCAAACACTGACTGGAGCTTGGTGGACTGCAGCTGATGAGCCCGGGCTAATTCAGGGGTGATTATGTAGTTTACTGGACCACTAAACCTCTTTAAGCTTGTAATTACAGCCTATTTGAGGGGGAACATTCAAAAGCAATTCAACTGCACTGCGCCGTGCCACGCCAACCACAGCTGGAGGTGGGCTCCTGGCACTTGGCAGGGGAGTCTAATATCTGTGGGGATGAAGATTGTAGCACAAGCAGGTATAGCGTCACAAACATGGCACGTCTTCTGGCTGAAACAGGAAGATATCTCAGAAACTAGAGAGGTGATATCTAAACTTTTGTAGACAACTATGAAAATATCTGGGATATGGAATCAAACGATCTCATAAGCACTTCCCAATGTTCTGTTTTACAAACACTAACAGATTACTGTGGATTGTGTGCAAACGAAGTGAGTTGGGCAACTATGGCTATGTTCAGGCTGCAAAAATCTGATTTGCTAATTTGAACCTAATGTGTGTAATGCGTTGTATTTGTATCTGTCCTTGAGTTGCTTGAAAGGTTCCTCTGAATAAAAGATATTGTTAATTTATGTAAAGGAAATGCAAACTCTGAGATTCTACTTTCCTTTTTTTAATATCACACAGCCTTTAGTCTGGCTCTGGCTTTGCCATCTTGGCAAAACATGTGAATTTTTCTAGGCACAGCAATATAGAGTGGCTTGATTTTTTTTTTACTGCCGGCAAACACCCAAACGATTGTTTTAGCTATTGTCAAGAGGGCAGTGAGTCAAATGCAAAGCAGCACTATTAATGTATGCTTCAGTACACAAGCCACTCCACCCTCCTGCTTCCCAGCAGCCAAAACTGGGTTTGTTGAAAGTGGGGGCCATGTGGCAAGAGTAGAAACTCATGGTGCATTAAATGTTAAGAGCATCAGGTTACCATATTGCACCTTGACCAAAGAATCCTTTGCAATGGCTTTACTTTCAAGGAAATTATCCTTTAGTGAACTCCACTGAAACATAATACTCAAAGGAAGCAATTTTGGAAACCACAAAAAATTCTAATAACCTTTGTGATATTATTATGTTATTATCATAATTACCCTTTTGCCCTGGCCATTTTAATTAATGTTCGGTGGAAGCCCTGCGGGGGTGGAGAACCTGCCCATGGTCGGGGAAGGGGGTAGACTTAAAAAGGTAAAGGTATTTCACAATTGCTCCCTTATGTCATTTCAATGACTGGCTAAAACTGCAGAGAGAAGGATGGGTGAACACAGAGACATCTCTCTTTTCCTCTCTCTCCGTGGAAGACAGCTCCTTCTCCATCAGTGCACAGCTTATACAAATCAATGAGTTAATCTGTTGTAACAAACAAGTGAGCAGCACCTTGCCTCAGTCTGCTTCAGCACCACAGCGGAAATGCCTCCATTATAACAGAGAGAAAGGATAAAAAGGGTCCGACCCCTTCTTCCTATTTCCATTTGATCTCACACTTTCTATTAGTGCTTAAATCTAACCGTATAAATTGTGGCTATGCCTGGTTCTGTACACACATTGCCGATGCTTCACGCAGAAGGGGAGCAATCCCTTGGCTGCGTGCAGCAATCTCCATGGGGATGACATGGATCAGCAGGTGCTCTCAATGCAGCTCCCATGCAGCCATGCATCCCTTATTGCGACAGGAAACACCATGCACTCAGCACGGCAGGAAAAGGTCAAGATCCACTATCAGAGCTAAATGGAGAGAATCCTATTCAATAGTTGAGAATGTGCCAGGTCTTGGATAAAGTTGAAGCAAATAAAACAAATCTAAGAGGTTTTGAGTGTCCATTTCCCCTTTGTACATAGCCTTGGGGAAATCAATGACAACAAAGACAAAGGCACTTTAAAGGATTTCAGATTTGATGCACAGTGCACGCTAGCTCCATTAAACCATTTATACAGTTCCCCATGAAGGTATAACATGGTTTAATTTAATCTCCTCTCAGAGAATTAATGATACTCTATAAAATCGTGAACCTTCATCCTGTTTCTCACTTCTAACAAACATAACACTGAATTGAGTGTCAATCGATACCGATGCAAGAAACATGGCTGTGTTTTATGCATGTGCATTTATTCACATCAGATAATTATGTTGTTGATCTGTGATTCCGACATGAAGGGTAAAAAGCCCTGTAGAAGCCTGAGGGTAGTGCCATTTTCTCCTGAAGAACTGTTTGTCCTAGACGAACGGCACAATGAGCTCAGAGGAGCACGCATGGCTGAGATTACAAGTAAGAGGAACTGAATTGATAAATTAGTTCAGCAAACGTGCAAACTGATTACCGCGTCTCTGCTGCCATATAATCCATCAGGCATACACTGGTGCGCGCAAACTGAGCGAGCCAAGAGTATCTGGGACAGACTGTTGGATTTCTGCTCTGTGGGGGAACGATCAGCAATGGCTGTTAGTAAAAGGTATTGAGCTGCAAGCGGAAAGATCCCAGAGCAATGACAGTTACGGCATGGCTAGGGTGTATTATCAAATCCCTTTAACATAGCAAGATATATGAAAACACTAGACAACCTCTAGTTCTTAGCAAGTCACTAGTTAAGGGAGTCTATTTGTTGATATAACCAAATCCCTCTGGTTAAAATGTAGAGTGAACCCTTGTATTCGAAAGGGTTACGTAAAATATATAATATATATATATATATATATATATATATATATATATATATATATATATATATAAATAATACATGTTAATGCCTTCAAATGCACTGTTTTTAGCTCAAACACTAAACACATCTTCAAATATTCTTTAATGAAAATATCATAAAAGTACAGTTACTCTGGAATGTTGAGCAATGTTTATTTAAGGACAGTAACAAGTTCAATCATGAAGTTATAGATGGTGAAAAAATGGTTATGGTGATGACAAGGAATTATTCTGGTGGCATTTAAGTCAGATTCTTGTTTTTAATAGATTGCACACTACACTGGTGATCACATAATGGCAGGCTACCATTGTAAAATGTTTTAAATCGCACAGTAAATCCATCATCTAAGCCTTTTCCCATAATGGCTTGACCTAGTGCCTTAGTGCTTGGCAGCCAATCAGAACAGGAGATATCCCTATCTTGGGCCATATGGATCACATTTCTCAGATGGCAACCAATGACAAGGGATTTCTACATCAAACGGTGTGTAGATGGTGAAAAAAAAATGCTTCCATTCCTGCATGTCTCTATTAGGCGTATTTGTCAGGTTCCCATGAAAATCAGTAAATATTTGTGAAAGCCAAACTGAAATACACCGCAGTTCATTGTATTGCAAATGGGAATTGCATTCAAAGATAAAAGCTAGCGATGCAGAGCGGAACACAAACTAAAAAAGGAAGATAGGATAACCTTACACCAAACCTGAGTTCACATTGTGCTGAACAGTAATTTACAGAGAATCTACTGTACAACTCGCAGAATAGGGGAGCATAGAGGCCTGCCATGATCTCACACTTAACAGTTGCAAACTGCTAACTTTTAGCAAGTAGCTGATAATGAAATACAATACAGCTATGATGCAGCAGACGTTAGTATGACGTTTTCTAAATAAGATTATAATGAAACTTGCCAACAAGTGCAAGTTAACATATTAACTCGTTTGTTCACTTTGAGGAAAACAACAAAGCGTGTGAATGACAGGACTCCAGCAGTGGTTGGTGTTGTGGTCAAAAATAGATCCTTGGGAAGATTGAATGGAGAGTCTTAACTAACAGTGGGCTTATCTTGGAATTCTTGGAGCATAGCTGATCAAAGATGAGAGTTGGAGATGGCTCTCATCCTGGAAAGGTATGATCGAATATTTCACAAGTTTCCTAGACTTGGAATTTCTCTATAGGGACAGAAATAGTGTTCAGCCTTTTTGCTGCAAAGTATCAGTTCTAAGGTATAGCTAATACTTGGGATGCCACAATGTGATGTTCATCAATCAGTGCACAGATGGTCAGTGAAAGGCAATGTCAGCAGTGACAGATCAGCGTCCACACAACTCTACTCGCACCATGTGGAGTTTGCCAATTCGATCCATTCTGCCTATGACAGACCAAGGCCTTTTAGGCTGTCACCCTCGAAGCCTTGCCAATGATTGATATACAGTCTTTTTCCAGCCTCTCTCTCCTGCTCTCTCTAGGGGTAAGGGGTGGGGGTGCAGGGGGCTGTCTATCCACAAAGACAAGTCCCAAAGAATTGCCTGCCCTGCATCCCAGGGGCCTGTCAGTGGGGTAATTGATGATGTTTTCATTACAAGTTGTGGGAGCAGGGGGGTGCATCCTGCTTCAATGGGCAGCCATTGCCCAAAATTGACTCAGCTGCCTCTTCTTTGACACCAACTTTTTATAAAAGGCATTAAGTCAGTGCTTCCAAACACCTCTCACACACAAATAACATGTATCCTTTCTCTTGAACAAAAAAAGCACACAGATGAGAAAAACTACAACAGCTGAAGTTGAGACCCAGTTGGCTGCAAGAAGCAAAAGAAAGACAAACGGTTGAGGGGCAAACATGAGCTTTCTCACTATCCCAATCCTTAACTTTTCATGGTGCTTTCTTTTGTTCAAATGAAAGGATAGGAAGAAAAAAATATATGTATAATAGTTTTTTTGGGATGCTGTTTGATTTATAGACTCACAAGGTCTTCCTTAGGTTTGCTCATGTGTGGTAAAGGAGAATCTATTCTCAACTAGAGGGTGGAGCTCCCCACTAGGCCAAATGAGGAATGCCATGTTGGGGTTGTCAAGGGTGACCAATGTGCCGACATCCCAGGTCTTTAGAAATAAACAACCATGGAGTAATGGCATCTGAGGCTTGACTGACCCCTGACCTTTAATGGCCAGGGTAGATTTTTAAAATTGTCTTTCAGAGTGGGATTTGACTAACTGTTACCATGCCTAAACTACATAACTCTACCATGAATTAGCATTGACTCATTGTTCTTTTTTAACCAAGTAAATAAAATGAGAACTCTCTCGATTTTACAAGCGTTGTCTCTTTGTTGTGGTGTATTATTTTTTTGTGAAAAATTGTTTCAGCTCTCTGGATATCAATTCAAAAGTTTTTACACAGCTTAGAAACATGTATGTAGGTTATAACAAGCCAGCATGAGGATCAAAGGTGGCCAACGCAGCAACTTCTGCCCAGTGTTATTTCAAAGCAAAACTGAGAAGCCAAACTTCTTAAAAGCTCTTGTTATTTCCAAGCCTAAGATTTAGAACAGGTCATATGCTGAACATCTGTAATTTTGCCCAGGAAACCATCAACAGGCCACTCGAACCCAAGACCCCGCCCCCACAACTCTACTCTCTAGCTATGGGGCAACAAATTCAGCCTGACTCTCCAAAGAGGACAAAGCCTGTTCCACCTCCTGCTGGTCCAACCAGCTCAGGGCCCTCTGCACAATTCCCTCCATAGAGTGCAGAAATGAGTTATAGCATTTTTCACACCTGGTTCTGCTCAAAATGCAGCACAGTTGAGGTTTGGCAAAATGCTCTGCTAGTGAGTGAAAGGGAAAAAAAAACATGCACACATGAATGCTGCCTTCATCAGAATCGTTACATGTCTGTGTGAAGAGGGTGCTAAATTGGAGTCTAATTGTATTAAAAGTGATTATGCCTTCCAGTTTCATTTTGAACATGAGCAGCACGTAAAACTGGGGGAAGGAACGGGGGACTCCACATTGTGCTGTGGTTTGCTTTTTACGAGCTGTGATGGAGGCTTGCTCCCGCTCTCTAGTTGTATGTACAAACAGGATGAAGCCTTGAGCCCAGGATGCCAGCTTAATATTCCCTTGTTCAAAGATCTGTTTTTTTCTGAAGCAAAAACCTGAGCCTAGCTTCCATCTAATTACTCCATCACATAATTTTGCAAATTACCCTTTCACCGGGGAGCAGAGTGCAAAAACATGAGCACAGCAGGATTTGGGGCAATGGCTTCCATTTATTGCTCATTTCTTGTTAAATTAAACAAGAAAACACTGTTTGTGAGATAAAGGGTGAAAATCAGGAGGGAACAAGGAATGGGAAAGAGGGGGGCAAAGAGTCCAATTTCACGGCCACGGGAACAGGAAAGCTGCTAGTGCACCCAGCATTCCTCTCCAGGATGCCTGGCACAATCCCACTATCTTTGTTCAGATAAAATACTAAACAAACAATGGTTAAAGCAGGAAAAATAACACAAATTTAGGGCCTCTTGTTTTTGTTTTCCCCCTTTTTTTTACTTTGCCACAAAGTTTATTGGAATGTGTTCACACCAACTTTACAGCATGCTAAAACACTGAGTGGTGAGTAATTAGCATCTCTCCCTTTCCTTCATTCTCTGCCTGGAAAACACCCCTTTTAACTCTCATAACAAAATAAGCAAGAGTCGACTGATTAAAGGGAAACTTCTGGGTGTATGAGACTCTCACCATCATTTCTGTTTTGGGTTATGTTCCGGTTATTGTTTTTGAATCAAAAGTAATCTTTTAGCACCATCCACTTTACACATCCGTCTCAGCACAATGGCTTCATTGCTTGATTTCAAGTGAGATCCAAAGATTATAGTTTTGGCGTACTTGGATCATATATTGCGCATTTGTAAATCTCGTTCACTACGAGTCGTGATACCACTGACCATATCGATGATATTTGCGTTTCAGAAAGTGCCTCTTTCATCTATGTGCTCACACACTTTCTTCTATATCTTTTTGACCTTAGCTGAGATCGAATTGTCTTTTGAGTAAAAGCCAGTTGGAGACGGAAGACGAGACAACTGCATTGTCCATGTGGTCAATCATCCGTGCTTCACGTGCTGCGTTTTGTTTTGTTCCCACACAAATGCTGAGCTGTCGGAGTGAAGCACTCAAAGCATGGAGTGAAATGAGTCTAATGTCTTTCCCATAAGGAGAATATTCCTGTTTATTTCCATGTATTTTTGCTGTCTATACAGGTGTGTAATTATTCTGTGTTCTATGACCCAGCCCACTTACATAAGACATCATAGAATGTTTATCCAATGGAAGGTTCCAAGCTCTTAGTAGATTTGTTGTTCAAGAACTGCCTACTTCCATCTTGATTGTGAAAATAAATTTTGATATAAAAGAATTCCGCCACTTCCCATTTTGGCTTGTCATTTCACATTTTGTCTAACCAAACGTATAAATCAATAATAGTCATTGGTTGATTTAGTGCTACATTTCCCATCTCCATATCCTACTGTTGCTTGTTTTATCCATCAAGCCTCATGAGTTCAGATGTGCAGACATCAAAAAGCATTGTTTTTAATAGTATGGATGGTCAGATTAAACAAACTGAATAGTTTGTCCCAAGAGTATAATTTAAAACAGACACAACCTGAGACGGAATATCCCTCAATGACACAATAACGTTCAACACAAGTCAGACAATACAAACAGGAATCTAAGCCTCCATCAGTCCATGCTCTTGTGGGTATTCCACATTTTGTTTGTGTGCCTGTGAGAACTGGCAAATGGCTTTCTTTTCACACACCTTTCTCCTGGGACCGCTAAAGCTGGCGGTTGTTGGCGTTGAGCATGTGTGTATGTATGTGTTGGGGCATGCTTGGGGCAGGTGAAGTTCTGGGGTGCTCAAGCGTGGTTTCAGTGCCTCAAATATAAATGGGGGCTGCCGCTGGGATGAGAGAGGAGAGTTTTGCAACTGTCCTAAATTTGCTCTCTTTTTCCTTTCAATACAAACAACACATGATGACTAGCATTACAAGCTACATGAGTCACAAAGGAAACTTGAATGAGTGAAAGCTTATATGTTTATTGAACATTTTACTGTCTTTAATTAAGAGACATTATCATTATGAGTTATGCAGGGCATGTATCACTGTGCATGTGTGTTAAGCCTGAGCGAACGGCAGATATATGGAGATAAGTGGCGTCTTGACAGCACTGTGATTACTTGTGGTAAACGCAATAGAGGAAGTGAAATCTATCTAAGCAGAAAGAAGAGCCAACCACATCAATGACCTTCTCTATCTCTCCTTTATGCCAGATTTTGGCAGAACAGTGTGAAAACTAGCCACTATCTAGAAGAGAGACTACCCAAATTGGAAATAATTTACAATTTTGTGTTTCCAGTCTTTGTTATTCTTCTGGCTTCTGGCTATTTTTTCTTTTCTTAAAAGTAAAAGTTTGTGGTTATCCCTAGCTGGGGTCCTGTGATGTGCTGTGACCACTTCAAAGAGTTTGAGGAGCAGTAATGGCAACAGAAGACTGAAAGTTAAGAAACTAAATGGAAAGATGACTTTACTTCACTCACCGTCAAGTGCTGGAAGAGCCATGCTCTCATGATATTTGTTGCCACTTTAGGAAAGATCCCACGCTTTTTGTTCCTCTTCTTCTCCTTGTCTGGGTCGTCGTCATCTCCTGTGCTGGGTGATGCTACACTGTTGTCTAGCCCATCGCCTGTCAAAACACATGCAGTAAGTCAGAAGATTGCCAGATTTTTAACCTAACTTAAGTTAAGATAATATACTCTGCAAGACTGCAGTTCATAATAAAGCAATTAAGAGTTAGTTGAGAACAAACACACTTAACCCACCAATAACATTCAATACAAAGTATTAATAAATAAGCATTAGTGGCCATTTAAAAGAAAAATTGAAGATATATTCATGGTTTGCAAATTAAAAATTAAGAGCTTATTAAATACAAAACGTAATTTTTTTCAATGCATACATTTTAAATCACAAAAGGTCTCTCCACATTGATATCTTTGCAACACTTATGTCGATGACTGACTTGGTATCTATTACTGCTGATTGGCCGCAAGTATGTTTTGGTAGTTGGCCCAACTCAAGCACTTAAAAAAGTTAATCTACTCTGCTAATATTCTCTGGGAATTTAATCTTAAACGCATAGCTAACTAATTTAAATGAAAGCGTTACCCAATGCTTTCCCAATTATCTTTGAAGTATTACAAAAATATACATTAGGTGCTAATGCTTTTGGGAAAATAATTCCCTACAAAACTTTCAGCAAGAGAGAGAGCACAACACAGCCTCCCCACACAGTAAGCCACCAAAGAACCAAGAATGAAGGTAAGATTTAGTCTTTATTATCCCAGGGAAATATTGATTGAAGCTGGCCTGGTTTCTTTTTACCTCAGAAAGGGGGGAGAACCCCACTATGAAACAGAGTTAGGAGGAGGGTGAATATGGCTTCCATAAAAACAGAGCTGCATTTTAATAACAAAGCTGCATGTGAGCGTGCAGTAACCTGTGGGTGTTTGATAAGGCTTAATAAAGGCCAGTTGGAGATTGCAAAGAGAAGACATGGCTTACAGCGCCTTTCTATGGTGATTGTATTCAGATTCCCAATTATAGTACATATTGAGGCAGAGAGTCCGCACATACTGCTGAGAAGGCTTCCGATAAATGTTATTATGAACCTGCAATTCAGAGAGTAAACAGCTGTGAGAGGCAAGGGTTTCTATAGTGGAGGCTTAGAAACAGAGAGGGTAACTTATTGATTACGCATAAAGCACTTCCAAAATCCCCCAGCGCTATTCGAAGGGAGAGATTACGGTGGGTTAACTCTTTCTCCCACCATAGCTTTCAACCAGCGACATAAGGCACCTGTATCATTGATAATTAATGGAAATGTCTGCAGTAATCCGGTTGGAGATAATTTTTTTCCCAGCTCCATGCATCAATAGAATAATCAAGGGTCTAAAAGAGTCTTTGCTCCCCATTACCTCAGGCAAAAGAATTCCTGAAAGCATGCCTCGCGGGCACCTGAATTATATACGCCATTAGGAGAGCGAAGGCTTTCTACATTCCATAAAAAACACTCCGCCAGCCCTCTCCGCCTCAGAGAGAAGACCTAGAAAAGGGCTGAGACTTTTTTAAAGTGAAGACTTATGTAGATACAATGGGTTTGCCTTATGCACAAGGGCACTTTACCTCAGTCGGTCACTTACAGGAAAACTGAAAAGAGCTTAATATCCCTCCCCAACATACACAGACACTCACACGCACACAACTTCATGCATGGCATTAATGGCAAGTTTCAGTTACATCATTAACCAATGGCAAAAACATCTGAGGCTTTAAGAGCAGTTTGTCTTCTGACTGTTTTTAGGCAAATAGAACTTCCTAGCTCCCACCAGGGAAGGCAGTGGAACCCCTGGTTTGTAATCCAAGACACCATTTTCATTAGAAGCAAATGCTCCAAATCCGGTGTAAAGACTAGTTCGTGTTCAGCAAAGCCTAAAATAATAAACCCAGGGCTCGTCCCATGTGACTTAGCAAAACAGAAGCAAACATTGGATATCAGGTCAGCCAGAGGAAGAAGGACTAAAAGAGGGCAGGGGGCATTTGAGTGATGTCTGAGGTAACACTGTTGCGTATGTGCTCTCTTGAGCTTTTGTCTTCCGCCTCCTATAGCCATTTTGAACTATTTAACCTCCGTTCCCCAATATTATTCTCTGGAAACAGACCTCTGAAGGCCTAGACCTTCAAGGCAAATGAGGGGGAGAGCAAGAAAAGCTGTCAATTTTATTGGGATTTCCATTTTGGCGCAATTTGATACTGAGTACCTTAGTCAAGCCTGGGACTGATTTTTTTTTTAACCTTGTGGTGTCAGAGTCCGTGATGGTTTCCACAAACAAGTTCCTGTCAGAATGTGAGCCCAATGGTAAGTTTACTTGAACATCAATAGCCAATAAATCCCCTGGATCCCTCTATAGCCAATACATAAAGGAGCATATCCAATTTGGCACCACTACAGTCAAATTTGATACACATTCAACTTGTTTGCCTAGGGTTAGGATTTGTTAATTTTTCATCATAAACATCTGCACAGGCCTAAGCCTGTGTCTGTGTGGTACTTTTGTATCAAAGTGTCAACCCACAACAGCTTCCACACCCTCCTGCGCCAAATAAAGACGAATGATGGCGGCAAGACTGAAAAGGTGGAAATAATCATAAAAATGATGCTAGTCCATAAACAAGCTCACAGCCTCATTAGTCCACCAGCAGGCTCCACTGGCAGATTTATGCGCCTTTTCGCTGATGCCATGAGGAAATGCCATGGGCGAACTTTGGCCAACTGCTAATGGGTTATGACAGCGTCTTAGCAAGTACTGCAGGGAGGGGGGACGTGCAGTCCGGTTCACCACTGACAGAGAGGAAAATGTCATCTCATCTGACCATGTGTGGTGGAGTCTATGCAGCAATTAGAGAGCAGGCCAGTGACTGGAGCAGGCCAGAGGCTGAGGAGGATGCCCCGCGGCTAACCAGGGAGAGAATATTTTATGACCCCCTCGTATGCTCACACACACAATCACACATGAGATCAGCTTATGACGCTCTAGCTGCCTGGGTGCTGCTAAAACCAGGTTAGCATCTCTAGATGCTTTTGTCAGCCAGCTCTTCTCATTGGCTCATTGGCTCTATCTCGATACCTGTCTCCCAATCATTTTCCTTCTGTCTCTTAGTGCACTCTTACTCACTCAAGGCACATTTTGACATTACCAGAAAGATCTAGGTTAATTTGTTTTGATAGGACTATTTAAAGCGTTAAGCTACCTGGTCCTTGTGGCTTGGGAGGACACAATATAAGTGTCACCCATTTTTCTGCTGCTTTACATATGACAAGATTGGCATTTCCAATCCATCAAGCACTGCTCAGGCATAGGGCACAAAACAGACATGGTTGGTTAATGTTGGGTTTGATGTGGTGCTTGGTCTAGATCAACAGTGTCCAAAGTTGTCCCAGGAGGGTTGCAGCCCTGCAGGTTTTAGATCCAACCCATTTAGTGCCATCCAGCTTTAATCAAACCAAGAGACCCTTAATTAGTGCGATCAGACGTGCTTTATGTAGGTTTAGGGTAAACTGTGCGAGCCCCTTCAGGAACAACTCTGTACATGACTGGTCTAGATAACTCATCAGATTAGCTCAGTATTAGTCGCAGAAAATGTTACCTGTTTTTCCAATCCATAATAAATTTTGCATCATGAAATGCTAATTTGAGTATTATTTATTGGGATTTATACAACTTGAGAAAATATAGGCCTTGACAACTGAATTGAGATGCGCACGAATCTTTTGGATGGTTTCTCTCGAGGAAATGTTGATGCAATGAAGGTCCCTGCGGTACAACAGATGCACTCCGCGTCACACGGGGAAACAGGAAGAAGACAACAGATATTTTTCATACGCACACCATTAGGTTGTAGTTTTAACTGTCTAGGATAATGTTATAATGTCATAATATAAGACACATCATTTACAGGGTTTTACCCACTTTTTAGGTTGTACATGACATGAGAAATCAAACATTTTTTCAGTGAATATTTACATAGACTGATATCTGGAAAACTATAGTGATACGCATTTCTTTAATATTTGAATCACAATTTGGATCTAATTAAAATATTTTCAGTAGTTTCTTGGGTCAGGCTGCCATAAGTTATGTTGTAGAGTTTCTTGCCCATTTTTAAGAAGTGTTTTGACTAAACTTTATTGGCCATGGTCTGATGCATTGGACCAAGCTGTGGAAACAGATTGGCTTTTGCTTTACACCACATTTGATCCATGGATGATTTCTAGAGCACCCCTGGCCTCTCCCTGCAGAGAGAGTCAGGTGACCTGTGTTGCTCTCTCACTTTCCCTTAGCATTCAGACATACTCTCATATGACTGTGCTATAGCTTTCCTAGTCCAGCAAAGCCGCAGCCTTAAGGGCCCGCCATCCGCCTTCTTTTCACTATGCACACATGTTCACACACTCTCCATTCTAACACACACACAGCGCACAAACAGAGTCGCATATAAAGAGAGAGGGTGAACGGGGAGGGTTTGAGGGAAAAAAAAAAGATAAAGCCGAGTTCATTGTATTCAGGCCATTCACATGGTTAGAATGGAGCTGGCAGCGGGGGTTCCCTCTGCATGGGTCACAAGCGCCTCCCACCTCAAAAATATTCAGAACATGCAGGAATTCCTGCGGTATGATTCTCAACAAGAGACACTCAGATTAGCAGGGCACCACTCACTTGCCCTAACATACATTTTCTATTCCTAAAATACATACAAATATTAGTAGCGGTCTGCTGACTGTTATTACTCACTCTTCTTGAAACGTGTGCTTAACTCTTGGTGTCTGAAATTTAAGGATGAATACAAAATAAAGAAGATGGTGTAACAGCAAAAAAAAGATAGCAGCATTCGTACTCTTTTAAATCCTTATGTCTGGTGATATGGGTGATGCTTTTTTTGTATTAGTCAATCTCAGCTGTCCAAAAACGTATGAAACCATTTTTATTTTTTTATTTTTTTAAATGAAAGACAAAAATGACCTTGTATTCATTCAAAGTAATTACAGTAAATATTACCATTTTAGATTACTTCCGTTACCATAAAACAGTTATGTTTTTCTTTTTTTGTGCATTTGAAGACAGTGACGGATCTGTAATTCAAAATTCTGAGAAGAAGAAGAGTTTTTAGCTGTAACTTGTCTCTTTCATAGACTCTAACAAAAAGAGTAATAAGTGCATAATGCGTCTCGTATTCAGTGCTACAATGCCTTTAATTAAATGGAATCATCCGTGCAAGCTCTAGCTGAGAGCTCCTCATGCATATTCCCAGGTCTCTGAGATCAGGTCACGGACATACCCACAGGTGATGGCAAAAATGTCATTGCAAATGTTACGGCTCTCTTTCGTTCATGTCTGTGTAGGGGTCACTTCCACTGAAGCCCCTGACACGTTGGAAAGCGTACGGAGGCCCAGGGGCACAAACACAGCATTAAACTGAGGTCTCTCTCACTCTCCCCTCCCCTCCTCTTTTCATTCGTCCTCCGGTTTATGTGTCGAGGGGGGAAACGGTCAAATGAAAGTGTAGGGCTCTGAGTTTACCCTTTCATGTCGAGCACTTTTACTGTGTAACTATTGATTTTTCTCCTTTGTAATTTTTTTAATCTCAAGATATAAGGCGAGCAAAAAAAAAGCCAGACTGTGGAGGTTCAAACGGGAACACTTTAAGAGTCTTCTGATTCCACCGAGGCAGTACACACACTTGCTTGCACACAAAGAGTATACATGCACTATTCTCTCTCTCTCTCTCTCTCTCTCTCTCTCTCTCAGACAGCTTTTGACACCTTCTCCAGGGCCAGCTTTGTTCGATATCCAAGCAGACCGGATGGCTAAGAGGAAAGTGTTTTTTTTTAAAAGGAACATGGTTCACAACAAAAGCTAAGAGCCTTTACTGGCTCAAAGTAACAGCACACTACTGGATTTTGGCCAGAAATTTAACTGACATTTAAGACTAAAGGTCTCTACACACTGATCTGAACTTTCTGTCCGAAGTTTCGTGTGACAACGAGCTTAGATCGAAAACCATGGGCACCAACAGGAGCTCACACATCTGACGAATGAGTGGTGGCAACGATAAAGAGTTTTCCTTATCGGATCTGCTTTTGCAAGGAGAATGACCAATAAAAGCTGGCTCTTCTGATGATATGAGTACACCGTACAAGAGCCACTCAGTGATGATCATCCCATATTTTCATAACGGTTTTGTACAAGAAAGAAATATTGCACCACAAATACTCTATTTTCTCCAAATTTTGTCAAACCACTCAACATCCTTTTTTTCGATGTACTCTTTTATTTCTTTCCTGTTTGGTGCGGCCTGCTCCTGTGTGGTGCGGAGTGCTCCTGATGTACTGCAAACCCCATCTTCAGGCAGGGTGTGTCATTGCATCAATATTTCCTCGACACAGATGAAGAGCACCCTGCTGAGAAGCCCTCCGAAGATTTGTGCGAATCTCATTCGGATTGGTGTGTAGAGGCCTTATGGCGCTAGCAAATCTGGGAGGCTGTGGTAATACTATTTAATATATATCAACCGATTTGAATATATAGCAACCAAATAGTGAGGGTTCTGACTGAAATACCAAAGAGGCTGCTAAGTGATACTTAATTGTTATAAAACTCAGAAAATGTTCAGACTTCCAACAAATGATAAAGATCAACAAAAGATTTCAGGCTGCTGATTGGCCTTTCAGCAGTTAATGTCATGCACAATTATTAGGGGAGATGTGTCATCTGTACAGTAGTGGGGAATTGGAGGAAAAACTGATTGCATATTACCATCTCTGCCTGTACAGTCATTTAAAAAAGCGGCAGCTGGAATATTAAGGCTTTGTGTATTGTTTGACACGAATCAGACTTAGACCTACCATCCTGCTGTCATGCTTTTAGTGCAAGATGTGACAATCACTCTGTAATCTGTTGGTGTTTAAGCTTGAGATGTTAAACATTAATATGATATATAATTATGTTGGTAAGGGCCAGTCTTTTACTCCGGAGAAAAAAAAAATTGTTTTCATGTTGAAATGGCTAAAACTGAGCTTTGGGAACTGCTCAGTTATCTTGTTTGAGCTCAAATAACAAAACTTTTATCTCAGTTTATATGTATTTTGGCAGTATGCCTGTGTATCCAAGCGGTGGCACAAACGCACTGCTCTTGTCATACACTGCTCACACATGCAGTGTAAAAGCTGAACTGTTATATGTGAGGTGTATGCCCTGCATGTCAACTATGAATCAATGTTGCAAACCAAATGTCTCTGAAATATGTGATAAAAGATGCAATACAAATAAATGCTGAGTCAGATTCCTTCAGACTATGTTAACTCTCAATTGTTGATATCTTCCAACACTGCATTTGCAACGGTTATTCCAAGTTAATTCTAAATTCTATTCGTTGTGGAATCTCCTATTAGTAATACTCAATGTGGCTTGCATTTGGGAAAATAAGTAGCAGAAACTAAGTCCATACATTAAACAATCCATAAAAGTGTGGATTTTATTTAGAACAAGTTGTATTTAAATTAATCAGCTCAAAGACATCAGTGATTGGCTACAATGCTAAGAGCTGTAAACACAATGATAACAGACGGTATTATTTTCGTATAAAAACAAGAACTTTAACAAAGCCAGTTGCTTATCAGTGGGAACTGGACTGATATGCTACAGCAAGCCTCAAAAAAAAAAAAAAACTAAGAATAGGTCTTTGACAACAATAAGCATTGGCAGACCTGGTGTCAAATGGTTTAGTATTGTTCCTTTGTGTTTTCAGTATATTTTGGTAGTAAGTGGAATGGAACCAGAGATGTGTGGGTAACTGGCGGTCTTCATTATTGGCTTCTGGCAGATAATTTTCCACATGGCAGCTATCTAAATGACACAGACTGAGATAAGTGCTCTAATGCACAGGGATTTTCCCCAACTACAGCGTATCACCGTCCATTCAGCTGTAGTACAGTAGATAATGTGAGGGTATTTCACTTCTAATAATAGCTTCCTTGGCTTCTCTTGCATTTGTTAAATGTAGTTAACATGGAAAGCTCTGCTTATAAAGAAAAGAACAGCGGTGTTATTATAGTCAAGAAGGGCAAAATGAGCTGCTATCAGCATGGATCGCTTATGTCTACAATAGCTTAATAAGGGTACAATACCTCAATACACAGAGGTGGAAATGATCAAAAAGAACTAGTTGAAACACATAATTAGTTTACATGCAAGCATTAAATGCTTTTAATTAATTCAAAAAATCATTTGTTCTTATATGTTACAACTAGGGTTGAAACAATATATCATGGTACAATATACCACAACACAAAGATGTCATAATACACATGGTGGCGTTTCTTGGATAAATAATCAAGAAGCTACAATACACTGTATAAAAACAAGAATGACAAACATCAGAAAACTTGTAAAATTGTAAAACTATGTTTAAAAAAAAAAGCTTTCAATCTCCCTCAAATTCTTCACTAATATTACATACTTTGAGTGCACAAATGTTAGTGCTTCCCCCTAGTGGGAGGATGCTATTCCATAGCAATTTATAGTCATTTTTGATTTTAAAAAGCAAAAAATGATGATGATGATGATGATGATGATGATGATGATGATGATGATGATGCTTGTCTTACAAACACCAGGATTTCCTCAGCTGTAATCAAACATTTCAAATTGCTGCAAGAAGCCTAATTGAGCAACTCCACCAGGTTCTGTTTTTATCCACCCAAAAATAAATAGACACTTAACTTTTATCTATACTTTGAGCATTGAGGTTACGATGTAACCACTGCTGTATGTGCCTATCTTTTCCCCTGCAGTAATACTTCCTAAACAGTGGTGGTTCACTGTGGGGACCCCATTGCTGTTGTTCTGCTGAAGATCTAATCAATTGCCTGCATTTCACAAATGAACAAATGGCTATTTTTTCAATCAATCGCTCCATGATTTGGTCCATGTCTCTGTTTTTAGTGATCATGGTAGAGATATGTACAACTTTTCACAGGAAATGCTCTACCTAAGTTTCTATCCAAAGTTTCAACGCGCCTTGATCAAAAACCATGGGTGCCAATTACACATCTGACCGAACGAGTGGTGCCAACAAAAAAAAAACACACTGCCATAACAGATCCGTACTTCACACAGAAAAACAGGAAAGAAATACTGTGCCACAAATCATCTCTTTCTAAATATTTTCATCAAACCCTGTGATCAGCCACCAACAGTATAAACCACTCTACATCCAGGATTTTTCTATACGTTCTTTGACTTCTTCTCTGTTGGCATCTTCTTCTTTCCTGCTGAAAAGCCATCTGAAGATTTGTGGGAATCTCAATTTGAATTGGTATGTAGAGGCCTTAAATCAGAATTTAGTCACACGTCTTTGAATAAAATCCATAACTAATAACAATATTGCTATAGAATCTGTTGTCTTGTTAAGGGACTTATTTCAACCCTTCTTGGGCATATTGCAACCCTCTCGAAGGAATGTGGTGGAATTCTAGTTCTATCAGCTTGATTGGGGGTTGGTGCTAAGAAGATAAGACACATTACTAGAAGTGATGGAACCTGGACTGGACTGAATGTCTGCTTCCTGAAAGCAAACAGAGTTGTGCCTGATGAAGATGGATGATCCATTTTTGGACCAAGTGTGAAATCATTTATTGAGTCTACAAAAACACACAACCAATCTTAAACATATACCCACAAAGAGCAAGACAGCTCAGGGGACTTTTCTGGACATTTTTAGGTTATCTGCCTTTGAATCTTTCTGGTTCCTGCCATTCTTTGACTCATTTGGGCTCCCAGGTCATGCCTGGTGATCGAGTTACAACTTGCAAAAAAGTGCATACTCACACACACACACACACACACACACACACACACACACACACACACACACGCACACGCATTCACTCTCTCTCTCTCTCTCAAGCACACATTAAGGCAAACACACCCTCCTCTATACACATACACACCCTCCAAAAGCACACACACTTTTGTTTGTTTGTTATCTCTGTTTCACTCCTTAAATTAAAAAAAAAAAGTGCTCGAGGAGGTCTTTATCTTTCTCCTTAAATCCCTTCAGCAGGTATCCATGTCAAAAGAGTAGGGCTTGGTTCTGGGAGAGGATTGTTTAGCAAGGGTCAGTCTAGGGTCAAGCTTTCGGCCTGTTGTTAACACAGCCCTCCCCCTGGTGCTTTTTACACCGGCTCCCATCTGCACACACCTTCGTCCACTGGTACTCCAAAAGCTCCTGCACCCCGCTAATAATCCCTCTCTGTGAGAAGTTTCTAGTGACAAATACAAAGGTCAAATGGCTTTAGCACATGGTGCAAAAGAAGCCAAATCCCCCAAATATGGCACATTGGTGGTGTTTGGCAGCATGAAATTGGCTTTATGGGGTGGCACTGTAAAATACATTGTTCTTTGTAGGACCACATAAATTACTGGTCTTTGTGATGACAATTCTGGTGGTTTAATTATGGAGGAATTATGTGGAGAAAATCCATCATGGCTCATCAAGGTAAACTTATGGTTATTTATACAGAGGAAATAATCACCAAAAACTCTCTAAAATGATCTGTTCTGCTCTTTCGCCTTTGAAACAGTCCCAGGACCTCACACGCACCGCCGGCAGGAAAATATTCCTCACACAGTATTATCATCGGGGCAGCATATGGCAAACTAGCAGCAGGCTACTCATCCTCATCCTCTTTGGAGGCTAAAATTAGCACAATACTGTTTGTGGCTTTAAGCTGGACTCGAACCTACTGTGATACTGCTAATAAAAAGACTAGCCTCCTGCTTAGAGAAAGAATGCATGCCCATACAGATACCAGGAGGATTATCTTACTGGGATAATGTACTTTTTCAGCATTGGCTGCAGAGAGATTATATTTTAATCGAATTTAATTTGGACAAATTACTTAGTAGACTGGAATACCTCAGGGATTTTATAAAAGGGAATTGTCAACAAGAGCATTCTTGTTAGAGTGGATAACCTCAAAAGAGATTACTAATCTCTTTATCAAAGGCCTAAATAAACTAAAGGAGAGTGCGTGTGACATAGCCACCTGATTAATCAACAAAGGGTTAAACCTGTTTGTTTACTGCTCTTCAGACTCCCTTCCTAACATCTCCCTCCCTTTCTTTCTCTTCCTTTCCACCTCCCCATGGTGGCCTTCCTGCCCTCTCTGTATCAGGCGAGCCAAGTGGTGATAGCATGTCTCCTAGGGTGATATCAGCTCTTTCCTGAAGACTTGGATGTGGGGAATCTGATAGAAGCCCCTCGGGTTCATGCAGATCTTCCTGGACTGTGAAATGCAATGTTTATTCGGGTCTTCTGGAGATAGCCTAATGCATTGTGACACATTGTTGATGAGCTGGACTGATTTGTCAAATTCACATGAACCTCTACAGCACAGATCAGGTGACGGGGCACAATGTGAGATTTTTCTCAAATTAAGCAAAGGGGTTTCCATTAGAAAAGCCAATTAGGGGCAGGTTAGGAAGAATTATCATAAATTGCGAAACAAAAGATGATTTCTTTCAACAGGTGTGCTCCATTGGAAAAATCGATTATATCATGAAGTGGAAATATGGTGTATTCATACGATGCTGCTTTTATTGTTATCTTCATTCATTGACCTTTTAAAAATGCTTATCAATCATGGTTAGGATCTCAGCGGGACACATGTATGTGGCGATTTTATGAAGTCAAATAAAATATAGCCACACAATTAGACATATTAGTTACCAATCTACCTAATAGCACTTTTCTACTGCATGATACGCAATGGTTTGCACCATGCCATTACATTTGATTAGTGTTTTAAATGCATACTATCATTAACAGTGTCACAGGAGTTTTGCGTTGCTTACATAATCCTCGTTTGACCAAAGTCAATGGAGATCTGGGATGAAATGGTGACAGCATAGAAACCTCAATCAGATGTGTTACCTTGTTTGGACTTGGTCCAACACTTGGACTATTTCCTCAACATATGGCCTTTTTTTTCTCTCCAGCATTTCTCCAGATTTGGATCTCTGCTAATCAGTTTTTTTATTCAACCTTTTAAAAAACTTGACTAAACAATAAGTGGCTGAGAATGGAAGACTTGGTAAATATCAACATGTTTTTGCATGAAACGAGGATCGGTCTAGAAGGGATTGCAGTACACATGTAGACACTTTGCATCTGTCCCAACCTTAATGCTCCACAATTATAGCATTCAGTCCAAATTTAACATCTGCCCTCAGTCAAACTGAACCTCACATTGTAGATGACTCTACCCAAAGCTTTTTCTCCCTGAAGCCAAACATTCTTTTACATGAAATATTTAATTTCTGCACTATAATTAACAAGGTCAAAAGAGGCATGAATTATATGATGGGGTGGAAATTTGTGAGAAACTTTTACTGAAACAAAGTTAACATTTCAAATTCACCAATGTACTAAAGGCCCATGTACACACACACATTCAATCAGAGACAGTGCTCCTTTATTTTAAATAGAGAAACTGTTGATTGAGAGCCACCAGGCTGTGCTTTTTTTGGAACTTCCCCAGCTCCAGACACATGTACAAAATAGCCAATCTCATTGGTCAACAAGGTTTTCATCCAATTGATCAGAAAAAAAAAATGGAGACGATGTTTTTATACTTAGCCTTTGTGGTATTGATGTGAATGCTCAAACTGGCACCCTTTGTGCTAAAAGCTTACAGTAAACACATGCAGCAAACACTCTGGCGTGCATGGGCTGTTAGTATCACAAAGTGTATTTGACGAGTAACTTGTGCATACCATGTGAGCTATACAAGGAATTTGGAAGGAATATCAGTCTTTAGTGTGATGGTGGGCTGATGTGGATGATGGTGTGAGTGCTGCTTTAACACTAAAACATTGATACGAGTGAGATGTTGCCGCCAACATTAGTTAGGCTAATTGCATGACTTCCAGGCTTTATTAATAAAACATAGCTATGAGGAAAAAAACACAACACAGCATCACCAGCCATTTCACAGAGTTCAGATGGTCACGGGTGAGATGGGGTGAGAGAGAAGTGCTTTAGCAGTAGTTAAATCAAAGAGCAAACAGAAGAGCAAATACAACAGTGACACTTTATCATGCCAGCTTTATGAGCATTATCTGCTTAAAGACATGGTGGTCAATCAGGCTGTGAAAGCTAGGGGATGATTAGGAAAACAGAAGGAACAGCTGATATATGGAGGGTGTACTTTCACACTCATGATACAGGACATCAGCCTGATCCCAAACACAAACTACCCCTTGGTGTGGGAACCAGTGGTGTTTCCCCTTTTTCACCATGAGACTCCTGTGTGTGCATACATCCTTATCAGGAGTGAGGTCATAAAACCATTGGCACTGATCATTTTAGGTGTGATGATTGCAAGCTTGTTGGTTGTGCCATCAGAGCTGAGATTTAGTGAGGTCATAAACTCTAAATCATCTCCCCTCACAACTTGCGAGCGCTTCAGTGTTAGGACGGCTGGAAACTCTCTGTCTTTTGCGGGGGCTAAATTTAGCTATCTGCCAGTACAATGTGACATTGATGTGAGCATCATCCAAAGGTGCTTGGAAGAGAGGACACAATGTTTTATGTGAATAAAAATTGTTCTATCCTTTTTGCTTCCTTTCAAGAAGGCGCATTCCCAAACACACACTTGCATCTTGCTCTCTTTCCTGTGATACCTTGTATCTTTTTCACTCTCTTTCTTCTGTGCTCCTTCTGTGAGCATGTAAGATGTGATGTGAACTAGAGAGAAAAGCAGCGGGGGCTGCTCGGTCGGCCCAGTGTAGGTCTTAGATCTCTGCACTATAAAAACCACACACCTTTTATCAGCCATTACGCCTCTGATTTAACCTGATTACTCCACCAACGTGCTGCTACTGATACACATGGAGCGCAAAGGAGAGTTCAGCCTCCCCCTCCTGTGTGCAACACATGGGAGAATACAGCCAGCCAAGAACAACCATTGACTGGCTATACCTGAATGATGGCAACACAGAGCTCTCGTTGCACTTTGAAGCACGAGCTTGCATGACTAATGCAAAAAGGCATCCTCTTAACAGCACAAATAACCTAATAGCTAAACACCACCAGAACTCTTCTGTAAAACCAAAAGGGAAAGTGATCAGCATTGTAGTGCACTCTGAGAGCACTGAAAATAGCTCACCAGAATTGCAAAGGCATGCAGCCGCCACTCAAAGAACGAAAGAGTGAGGGAGAAAAAGGCCGGGTTCTTCCAGTCTACTGGACAATCGTTGCAATTAACGGGTGACTTTGACAACACGAGAGGGGGGCTTTGTGGGCGGGTCCACCAACAAAGGTTAACTGGCAGCCTGTTCCAACCAATCTCTGCTGGTCAGTCTCAGATATTAGCCAATTGCAGAGCAGCGAATCTAACCAGGAGCCAATGCGAATTACTGCACAGACTGACCTTCACACAAGCCCATAGCAAACCATTAAGTCAATGATGACGACAACAGCACTCTCCACAATCAATCTAACAAAGTGATGATTCATTTAATGCTTTGAATTTTAGTAGTTGAAACAAATATTTGTGGAAGAGTCAGAGCACAATCCCAGCAATCAAAAAATCCAAATGTTTCTTTCACAGTATCTTTGTGATGCTGCAGTGATTTTGCAGAACTGCAATGAGCTGTTTCACTGCAGTTGAATGGTATTTTCTGTCAAGATCGGTCATCGGTCATGAACGTCTTAACTCGCTTTGAGCTACTCATTTGAGCTCCCTCTGGCTTCCACAGTCTGCCTACAGTACACTTTTTGGAATGTGTGGCTCTTCATGTAAATTTATGCAGACAATAACAAGAGCCTCACAGGAACTATTTGGCTTGGCACACGTGAGGCCTTTTCCAAATGGGTCCTGGTAATTGCTGATACATATCTGACTCCTGTAGTCATCACCTTGTTTCTCGACCCTTTGATGAGGCAGAGCAAACCCAAAGCCTTTCAAAACACTCAGCATGATCTCAGTGTATGTGAGTGCGTGTCATTTCCAACATGCTCTGCCCCCTTTTAGTAGGGGTTCATATTGCCTTCATTCTCACTGCAGCCTAAGGGTGTCTCGTTTAATCTGGGTGGCCGCTGTTCTTGCCACAAGTCCAGAGCAAGCAATACTCAACAGTCCATAATAATGATTTGTGTTCTTTTACCCAACGAGGGTGAACGCTCTGAGAAAAAAATGGCTTTGAGAATGTATTTCAGAAGAAGTCCCTGGAGACGCCGGCTTTTAAACAAAGGCGGGCACATACAAGTGCACTACACTAATAAACAGGATCTAATTAGATATGGGCAGGGCTGAGTCTCTGCTGGACTCCGTTATGAAAGTTTCTGTGAGAGCAGCGAGGGAGGAGCGGCCTTAATCCTTTCCCCTTAAGAGGGACAGTCTACTTTGAAGGGCACAGAATCATGAACAAGAAAAATGCTGTCCTCTGTCTAACTGGGATGTTTTTTAGGTATGGTATGAAAAACATGGTGTGGATGACAACCACTAGAGCCATCAGCCATGGTGCCAATCTTTTCACTGATGGAGAACAGATGTAAAACTGTAGCCCTATCTGCACACAGTTACAGTGCACGCTCTCGTTGCTACACAGAAACCGTTTATTTCAATGGTGTTGTTTTTGATCTTTTGAAACCTATATTATTAGCTCACCTAAGCAAGAAACAAGTTCAGGACATTTTGACATGTGTTTCTCATACAGACAATATAAAATAGGGAATGGTCATGATACAGGTGCTTTGATTTGGTTCATGCACTAAAAATACATACAGCCCATAAGGGGGCATCTGTGAGTGGTAATGCAACGCTAACTGTCACGACAGGAAAAAGTTGAAGAAGCGCTTGATCAATATGTAGCAAAAAATGACAATCCGACCGTACACAAGATCGACCTGGTTCTTTGGAATCTAAAGTGTGGAAAACATTTGGGAGTGTGAAAAGTATGGCAGTAAAGATGGCAAATCGTTGTTAGGACGATGATGATGAGGATGTGGTGTATGAGTGGAAATACAGCCATTGTGTTTATGCCCATCCATCAGGCAACATCATCCACATATGGCAGATTAGCTAACGATAAAGGAACACTGATACACGAGCAGGGCAACAGTTAATCCCTGCAGCTTTTAATCAGCCTTTGGATGTAAGAGCAGACAAGAACAAGTCTTTTCTACTGTTTTAAAAGAGAGTCATGCTTAGCAAGATTAAAACTCTTCTACTTATAAAGTGCATTTTCTTCAAGTGACATTGAATAACAAATTTTGTCAGGATTTATCGAGCTTTCCGCAAGGGTAACCAGTTAAGCTCATTAACACTCTCCTATATAAACCTAATCAGTCAGAAAACCACAGTACCCCTCTTTCCGTCCCTTTTTCCACACTCTGGAGGTCACAGATCTCTATCCTTTCCTGAGCAGCTTGCCTAGTACATTTATATGCGCCAATTGCATTCCTGATACTAGGTCCAGATAATGAACATTTTTGAGTTTGTTCATACAACAATTGTATTGTCGATTGTACGTCTGGGTGATATGACGGTATATATTGTTACCACGGAATGAAATGTGTACCGTAAAATCATTTCTTATTCTATTTATACCTTTACATGTAAATAAGTCGGCATGTCCAATTTACAGGCAGCACATGTGATGCTGAGACTTATGAAATCGTTAGATGCAAGACTGAAGGATGGGATGTTGTAGAAACATAGAAAAGGAGAAACCAACAGACTGGGGGGTGGGGGGGGGACTTGAAAGAAAATCTGGAGCAGGAGGAGAAACTTGTTATTTATCGATTTTATAATCAAATAAGATCAAGTTCTTTTTGTAAATTTTCGAGCTTATTTATTATATAAAACCCTTTTGTTCATAAAATTTCTCACACCGTGAAATAAAATTTTGGTCATACAAAATAAATAGAGAAAAATCCAAAATTTAGGATGGGCTTTTTCTGACCTATACACAATATAAACAGTGACTAGAAACCAAGGTGTGTACCATACTCTGACATCTGTGTTCTTTGACACCCAAAATACAAAACTATAGACTTTTTGTCCCAAATGTCACCCTTAGGTTTTATTAAGACAGAATTTCATGATAAATTCTTAACCGTGTGTCACTCTAGATGGCTGAAAGTAGTAAAAAGGCGTGAAAAATGTGGGTGAAGCAAAAATGCTTTAACACGTTGAATGTTTTAACACGGTCAGACAGCTTCTAGTGGTCAGTTTAGGAATCGCCATTTCAGTTACTAGTAAATTTCCCCTTGTTTTCTCAGCTGAGAGCAGAATAATGTTGTTATTTGTGATAATGAAGTCACATCTTACAGAACAAGCTAACACAGTTAACCACATTGTGTTACACTGTATTCAATTAATCCATATTATCAAATAGATCAACCGAAACTCCAGGAGCTAGAGCCTTCTCAATCTCCAGTGATTTGTTAATCACCAGCAACCTCATAATCTAAGTTCATAGCCTAAAACAGATGACACAACAAACTCATCCAAAATAAGGAGCTAAGGCAACACGAGGAAAGAAAATATGGGTGTCGGACATTAAAAGCCTGGCGATAATTGGAAGTATGTGATAAATGACGTGTCGTTTTGGTCAATAAAGAGCAAAGGTCACAGCATGCAGGAGCCCAAACGCTGCACAGAATGTGCTCATTAAAGGATCCAATCAGAGGGTGGCGACCAGCCGAACCATTAGTCATCAGGCATCTGACCGACTCTGCTGGGCCGGCATCTTTCTTATTCCTCTCCCTCTCTCAGGGTGAAAACCGGCACCAGTATATAAATCGTTGTTCAGTCATCCGGAACATAATGTGGTCCTTTTTACTCTCATCCTGCTTTGCCTGCTGGCTGTGCAGCCCTCAAACTGCTGCCTTGACATCCCTTTCAATAATAGATGAAGTTGCTTTTTGCCTACAGTTTGTTTGAAACCCTCCTCCATTCACCACTTCCCACGCTAAATCTGATTGGCTCAGCCATACAACCAGCCAACCACAGCATTGGCATCTCATGAGGCGTTTTGCAGTCTGAATTGCATGACTTTGAGAGAAAAGATGTCCAAGAGCATTTAAAAACTGGAATAAAGCAGGACGGATGAAGTTCCATCAGTGTAAAATCTCTTTTGTTAGACTGTCTTCACCAGCAGCTTTCTTCACACACTCGGTCCAGATGGGCCCAGAGGAAGCTTCATTAATGCAGCCTTATCACAACCAGCTGATGGACCCTTGCCACATGACCAGTCAACAGAGGCCTAAACATCTGCTTCAGCTCTCTCCTGATTTCTACATAGACACATCTGTATATAGAGATGGATCCAGTGAACTGAACTGAATCCCTTCTAAAGCAACCGGAACAAACAACAATGACATCACTGCAAATATTTAGAACATCGTCTGTTATCACCTGTCCTGTTGTAACAGTTTGACAGGTCCATAGTAACACATTTGTCAAATACTTAACTCTGCTTCCCAGACATCTCATTATGTATTTTACAAACTATATTCTGTTGTGCTAATCTGCTTTTTTCTAAATTGACTGTTGGCAAGCTAGCCTAGACTAGCTAGATGAGTTGTTCTTGAAAACATTGATCAGTTGATTCTTTATTTTGCTTCGTAAATGCATCAGAAAACATCCGCACCTTGTTCACTGCTGTTGTCACCGCTGTGTGATGTGTGTCCTCCGCTGGATGGTCCTGGTGTGCCCCCGGAGCGTGTAGAAGCTGTGTCGTCGTGGTCTCTGTTCCATGAAGTCTGTGTAGAGAGAGAGAGAGACAAATAGAGTAAGGCACACTATCAACCATCACTTCATGGTGCCGTCTACAAAGACAGCTGGCTCCATCAGATGTTCACTGTTTTCATGTTTCAGGACCTAAACAAATGTACTCTGATGTACCAACACTGTTTGAAAGTTTATTATTTTCATTTCACTGCCATGATAATTATGGCAGTCTTCAATCTTAAAAAAGTTTGAAAGGCTCGTTTACATCCTAAAATATATATTTTTAATGCCATTCACTCTACGTTATCATTGTTTATATGGCAATGGGCAAGTTTATGTATTTGAGATTTCAAGATGATATTTCTGAAAAACAAGGAAACAAAGTTTTAACGAAATAAACCTAAAGCAGGAAGAACATAGTCCAAAAAAAGGGAAATAAATAAACAAAAAACTGAAGGAAGCTAATTAATTGCACTTAACGTGTGCAGATGCCTTTCATTAACATGTATGTGCTAACTTGAGATCTTTGAAAGTAACACGATCTAGTCCATCACTCTCTAATACTGTATGCCAGAGCTAAGGAGTTAGTGTGTCTGTGGTCAAGATGAAATAAAAAAGAGCAACTGAGAAGAGGAGGAGGAAAGGAAAGAGGGAGAGAGACAGAAATCCTATTGACAATTAAGCTTAGGTGTATAATAGAGAGAAAGTGTCAGCTGCTGGGCGGACGATGTGTGGCAAATGGAGCGGACATGGGGATAAAGAGAGGTGGACAGAAGAATAGCCTGCACACGCTTCTACAGGCTCTGCTTGTGCTATAGAACATAACAGATGTTGCATCTCATCACAGAGAGCCTCCACAACAGTAACATTGCTGTGGGAGGAAAATAGGAGATGGCTCTGAGTCTACAGAGCGGAAGACAAGCAGCAGATAATGCTCAAGAGGAGGAACAGGAAATCAATGGCATTTTATTTTTGGAGTTCTGAGGATGTAAAAATATACTTAATACTAAACACGATTAAGTTTTGCACCTGGTTCTTTCTTCATTTGAACACGTAAGATTTACATTTCTGCATTTGACAGACACTTTTATCTAAAGCGACTTGCATTTCAAAGCATGAACACATTTTGTCTTTCCCTGGTTTGAACCGATGACCTTTGCGTTGCTCGCACAATGCTCTACTGACTGAGCCACAGGAAAGCTGGGATGTCTTGAAAATGGCAGAAAGGTTAGCTACATGGTTTCGTCAGCCAGTTATTATGAATATCCAGTTTTTATCAATGTTTAAATGGATGGAACAACCTGTAGTAAACGTAAACCCATAATAAACCTGTTTAAGTAAAACTGAAAATATTTACTCAGTGTTAAAAGTAATTATTGTAGTATTTTCTTATCTTCAGTTCAGGAAAAAATTCAAATATGTACAAAAACAAGCATCATATTAATTTTTTCAATGCAAATTTGTGTAATTGTTTATAGACACATTTTAAATTGTTTATAAACAAAACTGGGACTAAAATCTTGTGGCCATTTGACATAAAGTCTACTTTTATTGATGTAATTTATAAACAAGCAGAACAGTATGTTTTAAAAAAGTATCAATGCTTTAACGTTAGTTTAACGTTACCAAAGTTGAGCTAAGGCAAATGTATTTCTATAGCGCTTTTATGTATGCGCCTCAAATCAGCTTCACAGAAAGGGGGAGGCTTTTGTAAAATGAACAATATTTTAATCATAATACAATTATGTTAGAAGTATATAGTTTAATTATAAGAAATTTCAGACAAAAATGAGTGAAGATTATCTTTATTAAACGGTTAATATTGCTTATAAAGGGAAATTAGCTGGGAGTTTACTTGTTTAAACCTGAAACGTTTCCGTTTTAATAATCCAACAATAATAATTTGAACAATAAAATTTTAAATGGTGGTCAATGTTGCTTTTTAGGTTTTCTTCATAACACTAAATTAATGTTTGTGAAATATATATATATATATATAGAGGTTGTACAATGAAAAAGCTTTCACAGCTGTATTTGGGCTGTGCTCAGCTCAATCTTCTGTCATTGTGTAACACATCAGAAAGAGCAAAGTATGAGAGTTTGATTATCATTGAAAAGCACAGCTGAATCATACAATATTGTCCTACAAAAAACAAAGATCTCAAGAGTTGATAACTTGCATATCTTCAAAATCTGAATGTCTGTTTTCAAGATACAGTGTTTGGTTTTTTTTACTCTCTAAAAAGTGAGCATGACTTTTACTTTCAATAACTAAGATTGTTACTTTGCTTGTTACTTTGAAAATAAATGCTTACAAAATGTTGATAAAAAAGAATATTTTTAGATATATTTTAGAAATAACAGAACATTAGAATACTTTAGATGCTGTTCTAGAAGTTAAGAAAATGCAATTTATGTAAATAGTTGATAAAAATAACAATATATAAAGCGGTGTGTAATATCAAAATGCCATGAGCTCTTAATATATTCTTTAAAAATAGCAAGAAAGCATGGTGTATTCTGGAGCATACCAGAAGTATGCTGTAAGAGGTAATCTAGAACACATGCCCAGGGAGTAAACAGTTAAAAGTCTTAATATTTGCCAGTTTCTACAACTCTTTCTAAAAGAGAGAGGAAAAAAATGGAGGGAATTTGTTTATTCAGAGCTTTGTGAAAAAAAGAATGGTACAGCACCCTGGAGACCCAGAACCCCAGAGCCCTCCTTACGTGAAAAGGATGTTTTCGATGCACAAACAAATCCCCACTTGAAAATATAATTAAACGCAGGAAAATAGCTAACTATTGCATTAACTGTAATTGAACAAAAGAGCAGCGGGGCTTGTGGGAGGCTGCCGCTCGGCCCCATGGGAAATGGGGGGAGGGTCTGAAGCTAGGGTGAGTGACATCTCGAGGGTGCACTCCAGTCTATTAATAACTGCCCTGACAATCTCGTCCACCACACATCTAACAGCTAATTAAAGGGATAGCTCTCCCAAAGAAAGAAAATTACATCATCGTTTACTGAGCCAGCCTCAAATGAATTCAAATCTTCACTGCTTCTTTCATATGTTTCATTTATTTGTTTAGCAGGGGCTTTTATCACAAGAGACGCACAAATGAGGGATGTAACAAGCTATTTATCAGAGCATGTAACACAAATGGGATTTTGGTCATCTTTATTAGCTAGAGAACCTTTTTAAATGAAAAATCTCACTATCAATTATATACTTATATAAAAATACACTTTTATTTTGGCGGCTAAATTGTGATGTTTTCCCTCAGGTATTCAGCTTTACTCACTTTTAACCTTTTTTGTTTCTTCTGATGAGCTCTAATAACTTAAAAATGTTCTTCAGTGGTTCTTTGCAGATTTGAAGGTGTTCTATAGCAGATTTTTGCTTTAAAGAACCTCTTTAGCTCTTTTTGGTTCTTCGCTGTTTTTTTGTGGTTTTTGCGGCACTTTGTTATTGTAAAGAAACTATTTTGCCTTTTCAATGTTCTTTTTTGGCCAATCTTCGATGTTTTTAATGTGCTATTTTCAGATGCTGGTTATATAGATAATGGTTGGTTCTAAATAGCACTTTTGATTGGTTCTAAATAGCACTTTTGATTGGTTCTAGAAATATTTTTGGACATTGGTTCTTCATAGCACTTTTGAATGTTAGAGCTCAGTAACACCTTTGAATGGCACCCAAAATGGTTCCCCTATGATTACGAGCTATATGGAACCTTTTTTTCAGAGTGTACTGAAGACCTAAACCACTACTTATTTAAAAAGTTGTTCAATTACCTTTTTCCTTTCCCCATTTAGTTCTTTATAAATAAGACACTGAGAACTAAGAGCAGCCATATTTCATCATCTGAGCTGCCTGTAATTGTAAACATAACATCTACAGTAATATATCGTTAAGAGGCAAGGGTGCTTCTTCTAACCTGTCAACAGTGTGAACACAGATCTGGGGGTATTGGGGAGGATGAGCGCCGGTGCTGAACAGAACAAAATGTTTCCTGTGTGAAGGCAACCAAAATCCAACAGGACCATAGATTGTAGAACACCAAAGCGTTGTTGAGTTATGTGACTTAACTTGCTTTCACACCTTCCATTGAATCACACTAAAAGTTATTTTGGCATTTGTGTGGTTCATTTGGGCAGAGATTTTGTCAGTGGCAACAAAAACCTGTACTGAGATAGAGTTGATGTTATCTTTAGTGCAGGGGTGGGCAAATTCATTCCTGGAGGGCCTGTGTCTGTTCTGGTTTTTGTTCCAGCTCTGCTTCATTACAAATACTGGGCATTTTAAACAAACCATGGAGAGCTTAATTAGTAAGATCAGGTGTGTTTCATGAAAGTTGCATCTAAACTGCGCAGGACTGCGGCCCTCACTACCCACCTCTGGTTTCGGGTCACAGCGTTCTGATATAGTTTCTATATCCAGCTCACATAGGTAGAGTCAATCAAAGGTTCATAATCAATCTCATATTCATTTTTGGGAGTCTTCAATTTGTGTAGGTTCAAGCAACCCACTTCTAAGGGTGATGTCTTGAATCTTAGTGGTAATAAAAAAAAAAACAAAAGCAAAAAAACAGGATGCTCTGAATTCTTTGACTATCAATGTGTCAATGTGTTTTTAGCTTGATAATAGAAGGGAGTAACAATAAATGGACAACAAAAGAGATCTTTCTGTGGTGAATGCTTTCACCACTTGAATGTTATCAAAGATAACGTAATTGACACCTCGGGATGATGTGTAATAACAATATTAATCAAATAAAATGCTAAGCAGTCCAGCAGCAAAAGGCTCCCTGAGGAAAACATGTACATGAACTGAAGCAAAGTTAATAAATACTGGGTCGAAAACGAGTAGCAAGCAGAGGTGGTGTGGATGCAGATGGTTTTGGGGGAGATGAGAGACACAATCACCCTCACACGCAACACACTTGATATATTCACTGTCCCCCTAATGAGCTAGCTAGGATTTATTCAGTCTGATTTTGGGCTCCGTCCCCTCCCCCTTCACATGTTTTTCCTTCCCTTTGCTCCACATCTCTCTCCTCCTGTCCTTCTCTCTCTCGAGTGCTGGATGTAGATTAATTCAATGCGTAATTGTTTAGTAAATTCAATTTTCCACATTCTATTCCACATAGCTTTAGCTAAAGTTCTTAAATCCGCGGTGCGTAGCCCAGGGAGCAGCGTTTGTCATCTGTGCCTTTCCAATTTTTTTCTGTTTCATTACCATTTTCTTCCTCCGCCACTTAATTCGCCATGAAAAGATTTTCCTTGCTGGAAATTCTGATTCCGCTATGATCGCTGAGGCATTCCAATTCACTGCATTTGCATTGTGTTGGCTCTTAAATAGAAGCTGGCTTTCTCTGCACATTATACACGCACTCATGCTAAGAATATCAGCTCCTGATATGTTTGTAAAAATACAGTAACAATGTTTCAGGTTACTGTAGACTTCCCAGAGGAAACGCAACTCAAAAACAAAACAGTGTATGTTTACAATTCCATGCCACAGCGACTGCTCTCTGTCTCTCACACACACTTTACTCTCTAGTTTTTATACACAGACCACCAGTGTCACATTGTACTATTTTAGTCGTCATCTAGATAGGAGAGAGGGAGAGAGAGAGAGAGAGAGAGAGAGAGAGAGAGAGAGAGAGAGAGAGTTTTTTATATGGCTCATCAAACCAGATTAGCGAGGACACTTGAACAACCTCAGTAAAATACTCAAGCTCTGTTGGGAAATACTTTCGAAGCACAAGATTCACGCATGAATTTTGCCCAATAGACTGTTAGCAAAAACTCTGCACACTTGTTTATTTCATAACCCAGAGCTTGGTTATATGGGCAAGATTGTCCGTAAAATACTCAGTAAAAGGACTCAAGTAAGAGACGCAGGAATATTTTTGTCAGCTAGTTAGAAAGCAAGCAAGATGCTGTTTACTTGTTTGGTTGCAAAATTTTCTCACCACTCTTGGCTAGGTATTCCTAATAGCTGGACCTAATAGGACTCATGCCCACAAATTTAAGAACAGACACTCAAAATTTCCTGAAACGCTTTAATGACTCTACCCAACCAACAGGTGTCAGTTGATTCATGCCGTTTTTAAAATTATTATTCAGCATTTTGCCTGTGCACAAACATAAGCAAACATCACAAACATCCTCTGTTCAGTGATCAAACTCATGTAAACATGCTCATGTAATCCTGTACATGCTGTAAGTAGCGGAATATACAGCAAAATAGTCCTCCCTTCGGCCACCATTACGCTAGCTGTTTGTAAACACAGCAGTGAAAAAGCGACAGGCACTAAAAAACTCCACTTGTGCTCACTGTCCACATGGACACCAGGCGCAATACATTAGCCGGCATTTTCACAAATGTGCAGTTACATGAAAACAGTGCTGCTGTGTGGACGGACCGTAACTGTGCCGAAAAATACCCATTTTCACAATAACTGGGGACGTGGGGTCAGAGCCATAGTCTCCACGTATGGCAAATAATTACGTTTTTACAGCTGTTATTTACTTTGTCCTCATGTTCTATGTATTATTTACTAAGAGACATCTATGCTTTACTGATATTTTAAAAGAGAAAGATTATAAAATGAGCTCTATCTATCACTTATGGAAAAAAGATGACTCAACGGATTACAAATGCTTTCATACAAATCAAACTAGACCCTAGCCTTCTTAGCTTTGTGGTCTCAAAACTTTTCAAAAGTTGGTTGACAATAGTGTTGTAAAATATTGTGATGCATATCGTTTCGTAGACATAATATTGAGGTATGTATTGTATCATTAGTGTATCGTTACACCCCTAAACATTTTACATGTTAGATTTAATGCATCTGAGCGAGTTAACTGTAATTCAAAGTGCTTTACAGAAATAATGTGAAAGAGCAACATTCAGATATAGAATTCACATTCAGTTAATCTGAGTTATATGGATTGAAATATTCATAGAAAGAAATTCATAAACACAGCATTGGACACCAGTGCTCAGTGAGTAATAGATGTTAGCACCACTGATCTCTTTACAGTAACCTGGTGTGCGCAGCATAGCAAATGAAATCAAACTCTTACTGAAATTATTTATTAAAATTAAAAATTACTGTGCTAGTTCTTGCCAGTTTGATGGACTTTTTAGTGGTCTGTGAGCTCTGGTCTGTCAGATTATCTGTTAAGCTTTTGGTGCTGACCTCGTTCAAAAGTAGATGAGTGAATACTTTTGTCAACAAAATGTATTTAGTCAACTGCTTTTCCTGTGAATCAACCACACAGGGCAGCTTGAACCAAATATCACACAATCATTTTAAAATGTGAAATAAATGTCCTTAACTCAACATACTGCAACAGCAAAGTTTTCATCAGAGTTCCTTTCAACTTTACAACTGTAAATGTTTACGCTTTACATCACTTGTTGAGCCTTTCACTGCTTCCAAAAATTATCTAGACAGAAAGGTTTACGTTATGATGTTAGAGCACTGTACAAGTAAATATTGTTGCCTTTAACTGTGTTGAATAGTTTTGACTAAACAAATGAATTTATGTGTTTAGTAAAATGTGTACTTTTATATGTAATGCAGTTTACGGTGATGAAGTAAAGAAAAAATCTTTTCTTATGACATTTTTATCTATTGTTGTTTCATTTAAGCATATTTTTTTGATGACAAAAAATGAATGACAACAGTAGTGGCACTGTATCAACAATAACCCTTGATTTCAAATTGGCCCTAAATAAACCAAAAGGAAACAGGGAAACTATTCAGCATTTCAATTATTTCAACCTCTCTTCAGGCCGAGTGGAATAATCTAAAGAGCCCTCAAGTCCTGAAGCCTTAAGCACCGCAGAGGATTTGATGGCGTTGAGTTCATTAGCAAATGGCTGTTCCCTGTCTGCAATTAAAGACAACTGTGCAAATGCTGCAGCCCATGGAAACGCATTCCCTCTTTGCTTTGCCTCCAATGAGTGTCAGCACAGGGCAGAGATCTCATAAACAAGCTATAGCTTCAGTTAACCAATCGGAAAACAAATTAGCCTGCTTTGCACTGAGGCACAAGAAAGCAATAAACATGCCGAAACTAAAGATAAAGTCATTACTCTGAATCTGCCAAATCTATTCCGGGTTAAATGTTTGAATCAAAGCTTATCGGACATTAGTTACTTCACTTTTTTTTTTTACTAAGAAAATTAATTTTAAGATATTTTAAGCATAAATGTGTAACAATTATATCCCTACTGCGTGTTGATAGAAATAACCGTAAGTTTAAGAGTCTGACAAAAAGTTTTAGAAATTGTATTTTTCCTCTGTAAGTAATATTAAGTTATTTTGGTAAACAGTAAACACTAACTTATAACTTAGATGTATTGCTGGTGATGGTTGGTGTATTTGGGTGAGTGTGCGTGTGTGTGTGTGTGTGTGTGTGTGTGTGTGTGTGGGGGGGGGGGGTTACTGATAGTGTATTGTACATTTTGTGAGGCACATGTCCCTTATAATTTAACGTACAAGCACAATTTAAAAAAGTTTAACACTTTTAAATAGTCAAAAATGTTTTAAAGTAAAAAAAGTTCTAGCATTTAAATGGCAGATGTTAGATTAAAAAGCAGGGTTTAAACACACTTAAACATAAAAAAAAGAGATTTCTAATAAATTGCCTATATGACAAACTTAAAAAAAACAGGAGACAAAATATGTTTCAGCTGTTTTAATTTTTCATATAGATTGATCAAATCCATTTGCACATTATGCAAGTAGACCTATTATTAGCCTGTTATAAGAAGTCTTTATTGTCAACATGTTGTTTGGTAAACGTTATGAGTAGATGCATTATTTTACATTTGCGCATTTTAGTTTTAAAGTTGTAGTTAAAAGATTTTATTATTTAATCCACATTCATGAACATTAATAATGACTAAGCTAGTTAATCCTAAAACGAATTATACTTTATATATTATATACTTTATTTAACCATGGAAGTGGGTGTATCTTGCGTGTGTTTTAATATTATCTGAACACCTGAAGTTCACACGGTCGTGCCTAAATCTACTAGAACTAGAGGACACGCGATTCCGAGAGAGAGAGAGAGAGAGAGAGAGAGAGAGAGAGAGAGAGAGAGAGAGAGAGAGAGAGAGAGAGAGAGAGAGAGAGAGAGAGAGAGAGAGATGGAGAGGGAGAAAGTGAGAGAGAGAGAGAGTGAGAGAGAGAGAGAGAGAGAGAGAGAGAGAGAGACTGACTTTTTCACCCCTGAGCTCTGCCCCTCTCTTTCCTCACTCGACGCTTGCAAAACAATGCAAAGCTGCAGTTGTGACATTATTGATACGATGCTTCGCTGCGCGGAGGACGAAAACACGCAGCTCAGCGCACGAGCACAGTTTAATAAATTCCGTGCCTATTTCTGATTTTCTCATGCTGCTCTATTCCTGTTTGAATAAATTGGCCTTTGAATAAATGAACCGCTTCTCTCCCTCTTGTTAAGAATTTGCACAATGGAGATTTTTTTCTTATTCCAGTCCAATTCAACTTTATGCCCGAGGGCATATATTAAAAATACATACGGAACGAGATAATGCTCGAGCGACGCTAAATTCGTTAGGGGTGTTTCATAACTGTAACCAGCACACAAAAATAGATTTAAAATAAATTCCGACAAACATTTATGGTATAAAGTCTGAGTTTTCTAAATCTAGAGTGGAAAGTTAGTAACCGATATAAAAAAAACCTAAATAAACAAAACGCCCTGTAAACACTGTAAAGTTTGTTTGAATATTACACATTTCATGAATACTTTACATAAAAAGACAATTCTAATTCATTAGCCATTTTATTGTTTTTATTAGCCATTTTATTGTTTAGTGGGGTTGCACTTTAGCTGGAATAATGGGATCTTAAACGAGGTCGACGTTTGAACTTTTAGAACTTTTTAAATCAAACATAATCTTGAAATATTAAATTATATTATATTAAAAGTTATAAAGATTGTTTTTCAAACTTTATTTTGCTTCTTTTCGAATATCGAGTATCTATTAAACCTTTTGAAAATTGTTAAGTTTACGCTGGTGAATCTTACTTTTGAGTAAACACCCAACGCAGCAATGTTAAGTCAGGAAAATATAGGACATGTCTTCATCTTAAAGCCAATTAAAGATCCGGATTCTGCCCTCGAGCAAAGCATAAATTGCTCTTATCAAGCTATATACCTGCACACCCAGGGGTCTTCATAAGACTAATTTATTTCTATCGCTTCGGTTCATCTCTGCTCGAGATTTAATTTACTCAAACATTCAAACACGTGATCGACTTTTGTTTTAGGCTTTGGATGAAATGCACTACAGCTCTGCTCATTAGCATAATCAGTATTAGAGGCAAGATAAAACCAAAGGTAATTTTATTGGCTAATAAATGGAACTGGATTTTCTCGCTGGTGGCCGACGCAATGAGAAGCTGCAACCGACCAATGCTTGATTCGACCCCTCAGCCATATGGGCGATGACGGGTTTCAATTATTTAGCCGAACCGCTTCATTACTTTTTATGCTGGTGAATCTACTAATCCGCTTAATATGACCTCTTACAATTTATTTTGTACACTTCGCTCCGTTGCTGACGCATTGTCAGCCAAAAAGGTTCATAAAACACCATAAAACATATTTTAAAACATATATCGACAACCCACACGCCAAGTAACACATTGCAAAAAAAAAAAAAAAATCAGCACAAATGCTGTGCTCCGTACCAAACTCCCACTCAATTCTATTTCCCTTGCACACTCATACTCTATGTTGCACAGTGCTACCCAAACACGAAGGCAGGCGCGCTCCTGCCATCCAAGCTCTGAGAGCAGAGCGCATAAGTAATGCGCGCTCTCGACTGAGGAAACACACTGACAAGGCAACTAATGAAGCGTGAACAACAGCAAAAACCCACAGCACCAAATCTCCAAATGTATACAATAGATTTGATTCCGTTTCATCCGAGATGGTAAAATAGCTTTGGCACATACCAAAAGGTAGACGATATAAAAGGAGGAGAAAAAGACTAAATTATATTCTGCACAAAACAGGTCAAGTTTATGGCAATGTTAATCTCTTCGGGTCAGTTCCGGGATCAAACTGTAATGAAGCAATAATGAGCCACATTATTCCTTAAAAATCGCTCTGATGGAATTTAAACGCCTTAATCATATGCAAATGTGACGGCAGAAAAAAGTGACCACAAGGCGAGCTGAAAGAAAAGGACTGCAGCACATACCTGATCCAGAGGCCCCGATGATCTCGTGATATCTTCACTGTCTGATTTTGATCCTCCTTCTCTGTCATCTATAACCAAGTCGATGGGCATCTTCCCCTTCAAGCAGCTGATGTACCGATGACAAAAATTGTCACAAAGTTCGTGTACCTAAGCAAAACGAGGGGGGGGATCACAATGGGGTCACCACAGAGGCTTGACAAGTGCATCCAGTTCTCCTATTGACATGGAAAAGCTCTCCCAAAGGCATTCGATGTTCGCCTTCAGACGCTTCCAGAATGGGAAATAACTTCACTCGCTCTCAAAATAGAGATATCGTTGGAAATTGACACTGACACGACGAGTCTCGGGCTACGCCGTACTCAACACCCGTGTTAAATTCATCTGCTCCCGGGGTTGGTCATTAGAGAGATGACCTGCTTGACTGACATTTAAGGTAAACTGTTTAATATCGTCGAGTTATTTCATTATCGCCTTCTTTATGAAGGAAATGTGGCGGATGACATTAAAGAGGCGGCGGTTAAACATTTTTCCCTCATGGATGAATGACTGAATCGCCTCAGTGTTTTCTATGCACATATACAATGTATATACAAAAATATTTGGAGCCAGTGTTTTTTTGTGTGTGTGTGTATTCAAAGCTGTAATGTTAAATAGTTTAGCGATAATCGCCTGATAGGTCCACACTTGGTGGAAATAAGTGAAAAAGTTTCTCCATTGTGCACCCGCTGATAAAGATATGCAGTCGAAAAGTACCAGAAACGTGCAGACTT
Source organism: Danionella cerebrum (assembly GCA_007224835.1). Classification (NCBI taxonomy): domain Eukaryota; kingdom Metazoa; phylum Chordata; class Actinopteri; order Cypriniformes; family Danionidae; genus Danionella; species Danionella cerebrum. Next base: position 363,336 of record SRMA01025137.1, read on the forward strand.
TTACCTCAATAATAGTTTCTTGTGTCATAAGTTATTAAAATAAATGTGAATAATTACATGATAACGCCTCAACTTCGTTAGCTGGCACAAGCTCAGAAACATGGAAATTAGTGCTATGAAATATCTGTGGCCGTGGTAGCAGGTTGTATTGTAATTAAACTCGTAGGAGAAATGGGCAGCATGATTGATTTTGACACTAATTACAACAGACTAGGAAAAATACATTTATGCAAATCAGGCCCATAGGTTTGGAGTGAGTACCAGGCAATATTTGATTACCTTTTCGAGCTCCAAAAGATGAAACCGTAAAACTTGAATGGCTTGAATCATCTGAGAAAAAAAGAGTAAAAAAATGAAGAAAATAGTTGAAATGCGACAATGGACTGATAATTTCACTTTAGTGTTTAACATCTGATGGATTTATGACATTAACAATAATTTATGACTTGGGGATAGCTATCTAGACAAAACAATGCAATTAAGGCGGATTATATCGCGTTTATGAATAAATTATCAGTTTAATTTGTGCTTCAAAAGAGGGAAGTGTGCCTTTTGCAAATGAAAAGGAATTACAAACATTAAAATGCAACAATTTAAAAAGGAAGAACAAAATAGCAGTCATTAAACAACTAAAAAGATTTTATAAGATTTTTAAATGAAGTATTATTGGCCTAATGATTTAATAAAAATTGCACTCACCAAATTATCCAGCTCAGGGTTTGATGAAAATAGCGGCTTTTCTGCTCGAATCTAAGATGACATGTACGTAAACAAATATTATAATTTGATCTAATATTCAAAACACAATATACTTAAAAGTTCTCGTGATTAACTCACATTTACATTATCAAGCACATCGAGAAACAAGACAATAACTTAAAATATACTGAAACTTGTAGCGCATTTAAAAAAAGTTTCTGACCTGTTTTGCGAACACTGCTATATCCTCATTGAACGATTCTGACGAACACACATCACCTCCAGCTACACCAGGTTCTCTGGGTGTGCAAGTGGCTAATTCACATTTCTCAAAAATCAGTGCTAGAAGTGGGAAGAGAGGATGCCTGCATCGAGGGAAAAGGTTCAGAGTGAGGAAAACTTTTAATACTAGTTTCCAACTCTTTAGAAGTTCGACGTCCCAGCGGTATAATATCTAATCAATTATCGAGATATTCAAATGTCGACTAATATATTTTGATTAAGTAATGAAAAAAAAGCATGCATATTTTTATATTTTTTCTGAATGTCAATAATTATTTTTTGTTGTTTTCTAAATTTTAATTGTGACTACATTTGTATTTTGCCACTTTATTTCTAAAGTGTGCCGTCAAATAAAAGTCCAAATTCCAATAATTCCAAATTCTGAAGCAGTATCCATGCTTAACTCTGGGCCTGTCTCTTCTGCAAATGAATAAATAGATATAATCTTGATCCAGTGTATAAGTCGCTTTAATCAAACGTAAAGAAAAATGAATGTGCAGCCTCAAGTGTTAAATATAATCTTCATGGGAGTTACTCTTCAACATATGACGTGTTTTACCAATTTGCGATTAATCCGTGTTTACAGTTGGCAATTATAAAGTTTTCTGTAACTCACATCAGAGTAAATGATGTATGTGTTTTATCGAAAACAGAATGTGCATTGCAACAAATTCGCTGAAACTTTGAAACAAACACAATTAACCACATGAACAGAGAACGTTCGAAGAAGTTCATTTAAGAACTGGGCATAGTTTAAATGGAAAGTATTCATGGCGCCTCAAACAAATGTGCTGTTGGAAAACTTAGTTTGGGTCTTTGCTATCCCACGTACCCGTAAATGGCGTCTTTATCTCTTTTGAGCGCGTCATTGACGGAGGAGCCCATGCTGGGCGGCATGGCGTTGGTGTGGGCTGTGTGCGGGTACTGGTGCGAGTGGAGCTGGGGCCCGTGGTTCAGGTGAACCGCTTGCATGGACCTGGCGGCGTGCGGGTCCCCGTACATGGTCCCTGGGATTCCTACTCCGTCCATCCCATAGTGGGTTATATCTTCGTACTGCACACACACGAAGGGCAACATTCCCAAGCTGTCACTTATAACTACACAATACATTAAAACAAAAATAAAACTTAAAGGAAATAGCAATGACAGAAACTGTTTAAAAGAACAAAAGTTAAGATTTCTGTCCAAGTAGTTTTTTAGCTATTAGGTTAAGCAGATTCTTTATTGGTAATAATGCTAAATGGAAAACCGTATTTTTAATGATCGAACATTGATTAAAGAAAATCTATTGTTTATTTACGGACTATTGGGGAAATCATTTTATTTATTTATTATGTTGTCAAAATAGCACGTGAAAGCACCGCTGTGCTCCTTGTATTTTACTAATAGTAGACGGTATACTAGGATATAATTACAATGGCATTTTAAATATTTTTTGATACATGTAAGTATGTGGGTAAGTAAACTAAATGATACATTCTACAACGAATAGAATATGTAATTAATTAATCTGAAGTGTTTCAAGTTTTATTAATAACCAAAAAGTGAGATACTGAACACATAACTCATTTGAATACTAAATCTGCAGAGGTGCAAGCAGGACAGCAGGGTGCTGTTGTACCATCATCTTCAAAAGCAAAAGGTCGAGGGCTGTGATGAAATCTACTTTGTGATTGTTTACATTTGATTACAAATGCAAAGAGGTTGCCAGCTAGTAAATGTCAACTTCACAAGTTCAAGCGCACAGATGGCTTTCATCGTGATGCTCTGGGAAAGGACTATAGGAACTATATGTAGTAGTGTCTGTAGTATCCGTTGTGCATTTTAATAAAAAAAAATAGTTTTGTTGATATTATTGTTTGTGAGGATATTCAAGAAACCCGAATAATAATAAATGAAAATTTACATTTCAGGACATTTTCGAAAGTATCCAATTAGCCCTAAAATTGGCAAAACTCTAAAAGACATTGCTTAAGGATACACGCGTTACAGTGAGATATATAGAAACAAACAGACACTGAAGCAAAGAAAGTTTGCCTTCGAGGCTGTCAGCGGCCACGTTTCAGCCCTTCCGAACACATTCAACAACACGGAGTCGAAGAAACTTTTCGGGATACGTACCCTTTGCGCCATCGCCCTCCACTCTCCCTCGTCTTCCTTTAATCTAAAATAAATCCCCTACGAGGCCAGAGTGGATAGGAAACAAACAAACAAATTCCAAGAGCGAGAAAGTCGTCCGAAAAAGATCCAAACGTCCGAGTATGGTGAGCGATGTGAAGACAGTCCTCCACCGCAAGTTCGGCCGGGCGCGCGCGGCGGTAGCTCCCCTCGCGATCGTTCCTTCTCCTGGACAGCGACGAGAAGCGAGCGAAATCTTGTTTTCCAAAGCGGTATGAAAATCGCCTTTCAAATGAAACTAACGCATCTCATGGCCTCTTGCCACTCCGACTGTCAATCAATCAAAGGCGAGCTTGTCAAAGTGCTGCATGAATGATGGTCCTCTGCGCGCTTCCACTGGTTAGCAGCCCTAAAGAGAACACAACTCAAATGCACAAAAATCAAGCGCTCTCGCGGTTCTTTGATCACTCTCGGCTCCTGAGTTGATTTTTTATGCAATATCTTCTAAATGAGATCAAGAGGAGGTGGGCTGATAATTCTGGCTTAGTTTTTCTTAAAGGAGCCACGATCGATGCTGCGAGCTGCCTTTCCTCGTTTGTGTATAGTGAGTGTGTGTGTTGAACGCGGCTCAGCGGCTGAATCTGGACCAGACTGCTGAAACCCGGAAGTAGTGGTGGCCATAACAGGTCGCGTCTTGCACAATGCGCTGGGCCACATCAAATTTCCGCGAAAGCAGGGGTGTACACGGGACCACTAGCGCTATTCAACTTCATGCCGGGTGAACGAACACGCGCTGTGCTTTTGGTTGATTCGTTATCCATCCAAACCAACGCTGTATGTCATTATCTAAGACAAAAGGAGAGCTGACTACTTTTCAAATGCTTATGTTTATAATTTCGTCTTATATATAGGAAAAGGCTAGCATGCTTACGACAGAAAAAAAACTTGCAAACCTTAACAAGGTGCATATATATTTTACCCTACGTCAAGAACCACAGCTCACTGGTGTCTTGAGGGTGTCTTAAACTGTCACTAACACAAAAAATGCTTATACTTCATAGTTATCCCAAATAAACCTATTACTGACAACAGCATGTGCTTTTGCGCTGCAGCTGAAACACCCCCACAGTTTGTGAATGGTGTCGTCCACTTACTGTTGGAGCTGAGGAGTTTGGTGCAACGTCCAATGAATGTGCACTACAACGAATCAAGCCATCTATTGGTGCGCCGAATTATCTGTCAGTTTATCGGCTGATATGGTTTCATAAATGAAGAAAGGCTCAAATGAAAATATTATATTATTGGGGGGGGGGGGTTCTTTTTTTCTGGTTTGTTACCATGGCTCGTGTCTCTCCCTCTGTTTCTCCCAAACGCACAGGCACAACTTGTTTGGTAAAGACAAAAGTTAATATTTGTCATTTTATTGGTATTGTGGGTGTGTAATGTGTAACAGCATGCTAATGTAACACGAAAATGTGCCATTTACCTATTTAATTCTCCCCAAAATATATAAAACGTTAACTAGTTCAGTCTGATGGGATGTGCAAGACATATTCTCTCTTGATTCCAACAGGTTATGTTGTGCATAATCTAAAATACACAACCATTCGTATAAATATATGACTGGTCCGTCATAAAATGCGAAAGTAAGAGTCTGTAAATACAGATTGACTGATGTATCCTGAAGTGCACCATTGTGGGTAATACAACTGACCCTGGTGACAAGGTGTATGAAGTTTGTCAGAGAAGCATCTGTCATCGATCAGAAGCGATTCATGTAAGGAACTGCGTGTTATCAGCTGCCTTGAGCAACACACGAGTCCTTTTTTTCCCCACGGAAGAGCATCGCATGGAGCCGACGAGCGCATTCAACGGATCCCCAAAGCGCGAAACAGAACAAGGGCGCGCGCCTGGATGGTGCTCTCTTGGACTTACGCACAAACGAAAGGAGGATGCGTGCAACAGATACGCGAGAAACCCGACGTAATTAAAACGCAACATTTCGGGTGAGCTCTTGGGCGTAATTTTGCAATATGTTAAGAAATAAATTGAGTTGTACTTAATTTAAATATTTATAAGGTGTGCCCTTTCGCTTACATTATTATTAGTAATGCATTTCAAGATTTGTATACATATGAGAATAAAGACTTCTCTTCTTTCCGTCACCTTCTAATTCTGCTTGAGTTTAACATTTTAGATTAACTTAAAAACATTTTTCCTTGGCTTTTCGGATTAAGAACGTTTTTTGACTTTAACTCAACGGGTTCTGTAATTCTGAAATATAAATACACGTGTATAGAGAAATATAAACGTTTTGAGAAAATGAGTACATTTTCATTTTGTTGTGAAGTTATTCTGAACGTTAACGTTTGCGGCACTGTTGTTTGAAACCACAACGTTAGTTTTGCTCAATTATGTGAAAAGCAAAGCTGGGCTTACCCAAACGCTTAACTGCTGTCACGGAACCAGAATAGCATTATAAAGTAATTAAGTTCCTTCAATTAGCATCTATAAAAGGACGCCATGGAGCACAATGAGGGCATGGACTTTCACTGTTTAGGTTGCCTTTTTAGCGAGGGTCAGCAGATTGCAGCACGCATCAGTGACTTAATGCCATCGTTTCGGATAATTTGGGATTTGGAGGAGATGTGTCTCGTTTGATTCCAAGGATCAAAACGAAACTTTATAAAGAAGTCAGACGCTGTATCGAATGAATGTAACTACGTACAGATGCCTCATTAAAAAATAAAGAACGATTTTTCTGACAAAAATATTTCGCCTGATTTGTCAAAGTGATTAAACGTCAATATTTACAATATTACACAGTGCTACACGTTTGAAAATTCTTTGGTTATTCGACAGTTTCACTCAAAACAAACCACTAAAAAGCTCTAAAACGTGTTTGAACCCATGACGTCCTTTTGAATGTTTGCTAGAAGGTTCCCAATATTTGTCATTCATTTGAATCCTTCTCTCTCAGCCTCGCTGTGGAGAGCAACATGCCGCTGTGGTTCAGAAGTCAAACGGGGGTCATCCTTTATTTCCCCCCGCAGGCAGCTCTCCGCAACCCGAGGCCAGCAGCTCTGATGCCCGCCTCAAGAAGTTACAAGGCGCGCGGGACTGGGAACGGGGAACAGCAGGCGGATAACTTTTCTTCATCTCACCGCTTGCTTTCAAATCTTTTAGCGCCCTTCAAGTGACTATTAAAAGCGAAGTGAGTTTATAGACAAGCGTCCAAAGCCTTCACCTGTTTAAATCCAATCTTTTTGATCCAGTCAGTTTTAGTTATTTAGCAACATAAATAAATTCATAAATTAATTCACTAGTTGAGATATTACCCATATTAACACGAAGATGAAGCAAATGGGCTTTGATAATAAAACTGTACTTAACTTTCTATTGTATTGTGTTTTAAATCGTAATCATCCGATGTTCAGCTGTTTATCCTTTTAACACCTTACTAATTAGCGGTAAAAAAATTAAACTGAGCTCTATTAAATAATTAAATAGTTTTTTTGTTCACACATACTGTGTTCTAAAAATATACATTTCCAATTTTCCAAGGAAACTGCAAAAGATTGTTGATAAATTTATGCCAAATAGCATTCTGTAGTTCAGACTTGGAACTTGAAAAACTAGACTCGGTAACAATAGACTGAAATTAAGTTTTAAAGCGTTCAAACCTCATAAATAAATAAATAAAGTTAAAACCTTTTTGGCCTCAAAATCTTGATAACACATTATGTTATGTTTAAAATATGTGTTCTCTCTGTTTTATTTGACTGTGATGGCCTTCAGGTTGCATGTACATTATTATTGACTGATTTTCAAAACTGAGCAATATACTTGAAGCCTAAACCTCCAGCAAGAGTCTTCAGTGGGAAAGGCTCCAGGGGAGAATTGAATTCGAACAGGGCAGCAGAGCCCGAATGCTTGATCACGTGCGCCTTCTACTGGAAATATATTGAACTTTCTTTATTTCCTTCTTATTGAGAAACTCCTTCCGTTCGACATCAAATATAACAATACGGTGAAGAAGTACTTACCGTTTTTATTTAGAAAATTATTATTTTCTAATATTGTTGCTTTGTTAGAATAGCAATAAAAACGATATGATGAAAGGATCGGTTGATGCTCATCCCCGGAAAACAAAGTTCACTGTAATCTTTTTTTTTTTGGTTTTCTTGTTCATGATGTAAATATAATGTAGCTTTTGTTTTCGCAGCGTATATGATACAACCATACCCGACGCCTTTAAAAACTAGCTAAACAAGTAAAAGCTAAATCAGACATATTCAATCTAAATCAAGCAATTTTGTGCACGTTACAGATCCAACATTTCTCATTGTAATTGTAATGTGTTATGTTCAGCTTGCTGCCTTAATTGCACGTTAATAGTTCAAAATTATTCAAAGTAAAAATACTTTGAAAGTAAAAATAGTTTTTTGTCTTATGGGTGACTTTCTTTGCAAGCAAAGTTTAGTTTTGGAAAAAACGTTTTTTAGATTCAACAATCTTCAACCATTAACTTATTCACAGGTGGTGAATTAACTTATTACACAGATATATATATATATAGCTACACACCTACCGCACACCTACACACACCCATACAAAAAAGACCTATAGAAATAACAACAAAAATGCACATTTAAATTGGGTCTTTAACTTAAGTTTAACTTAAGTTGCTGATTATATTCCACAAAGTGGAAACAGCACAACAATAGGCACAACAATGTTGTGGGACTTGGACTCTACTCTACTGACCTTGAAGTTTGGCCAGTCCGAAATACTGACATGTACAAAATACTGACTCAATTCATAATTAAAATCTTATAATTATTATAAAAAAAAATATCTGGATTTGTCTAATTCGGTGAATCAGTGTTTATGAAAATTATCTTATGGGCATGATTGAAAATGATCAATGTGTCTATGCTGTAAGTGACTGAAAAAAAAAGGAATAAATACAGGTCAGATTTCATCTGGCTTTTTATTTTTTACATTTGTTTTATGTATGAGAATAATGTTGCTTTTAATTTAGACATCCGTTCATGATTTCCTTAGCAATCAAACAAAATAAGCATTCTCAGTATGGCTTTGGATACTGTTTTAGCAACGCCACAGCTTTTTTAATAATACGAAGCATACTTTTCTCCAAGGATACTCACTGAATTTGTCAGCTTTCCCTGTTGACACAGAAAGGATTAGAAAAAGCTGCATCTCTGCGAAGCCTGTTGTGCTCTCTCCAAGCCCTTTTCTTGGTCTATCAGCTATAAGTGCCAAAACATTTGTCACTTGAGTTATTATTTCAGGTGTGCTAATGGGCTCCAAGCCACGAGAGAGGAGGAGAAAGTGGGAGCGAGGTGCTGTGTGGGGGGGTTGATTAGTGTGATTTCATTTGACCGAAGACTGGCCACATCAGGCTGGCAGAGCCCAGAGGTGAAAAGAGTTCGGTGAGAGATCTAGCGAGAGAGGGGGAAAAGGCAGGACCATAGAGCCGGTGAAGCCTGAGCCAATCACAAAGTGCAGGGATGAGTCTCACACCTTTGGAGGAGGCTGTGAATTGATCAGCACCTTTGAGAGAAAGAGAGGGGAAAGCGAGTGGGGGTGATGGCGAAAGAGTGCTTTAGCAGAGGATGTGTGAAGGCCCATATATTCTTGCAAGGACACTTGGAGATCAGGCCTGGGACCAGAAAAATATACCAATACACTCTAATGAGCTCTGTCTGCACACAGACAGGGATCGAACCATCTTTTCTCAAACACCACTTATGTAAAGAGCCATATGTTAGAAATTGAGTACATGAAAGCGTTAAATTGTTCATATCATTGACAGTAATTCAGCCAGAATATCTGCATACGATGAATTACTTTGCAGCACACAAGAATATTTACAATGTGCTTCAGCCTGATTTCTCCAGTGACTGCAATATCAGTTATGGCCATACACTTACATATTGCTCCTTTCAGGTTTTTTTATTTTAAGCACAATATCTCAGTGTATGCCTTTAATAGTTTTGTTTTTAATGTTACTATAATGTACTTATTTTTTCTGGAAGGTTAAACATTTCCAACATTTCCAATTGTTTTCAATATCGCTAGTCTATTCACGTTTATATTTGTCCAAACATTATTTGATCTTTGGAATTATTTATAAATCAAAGAAACTTCTGTTTAAAATGAACACAATCCCAGCTAAGATTCCGCTACTTCCTTGATCATTTGACTTGAGACAAACTTACATAGAACACAGTCTTTTTAGAAACAGATGAGCTTTTAAACCACCCGTTTCACTAGATTGATTAAGACTGATTAACTGAATTAACTGATTAACTGAATTAAGAAATCGTTGTTTAGTTAACTACTTGTCATTTGCTTTTAAAAATGTTCAGGGATGAATCCATCACATTCTAGCCTTCAAGTGAACTGCAGACTCTGAATCAAGCCAGTGTTTCTTGAGCTACTCATTAGCTCTGTGAAGTGCTCGAGTCCATGGCAGAAGCTGCGAGCGCTATGGTGTAAAAGACCACGGTGGGCCCCTCTCCCTGGGGGCAAACACTCCTGCCCTGGGGTAGGCCACAACCGCTCAGGCTTCTGACCCAAACACTCCACACTTTGATTGGAGACGCTCTCCATTAACAATGGACTGAATGGGCTCTGACGCTGTGGGTCTTGCAGAGTCCCTGATGGAAACCTAAACCCAAGAGAAGAGGAGGGGGTGCTCTGAGGTGATGCAGACTGCATTCTGACAAATGTTAAACTAGCATTGTGCTGATCAAATTATAAATACAGTTATACCTTTAAAAATATAAATATAGGTTGAGCTTTAATTTACCCATCAATAAGCCTGACCCCAACAGAGAGATGAGCAAAGCACAGATAACTATTCGTCTACATTCATCTGTTTTCGTATTTCTTTATTTTGGCAAAACTGTGCCCACAGGACACTTTAAATATTGAGACATTATATCATGTGGCAATAGAATTATTTTCATACTTTTTCAAAATAGTGCTGTCAAAAATAGCTGATTAATGCATGTGATTCATTTGTCTGTCACAGTCTGTCAAATTCATGCCTTTATTTTATGTATTTACTTCTGCCTTGGTCATGTGATCAGAGTTCCATCACATAATCGGTCATTCTGTGCTTCCCATCTGGCTAGTTCAATTACTCCCCAGGTGGTTTGAGTGTATTTTCCCACACCTTCTTGAGCTTGACTATAGTGAGTTTGTGAAGAGTTTGTGAAGAAAGCCCGGTGATTTGTACAAATAGTTTAGTTTATTCCTCCTCCTTTGGAGAAGTCTTATGTTATTCAGGTTTTTCCCTTCAAGGGTCTTTTGTGTTTCCTTTTGTGTTTATTCATTCATTCATTCTTTTTTCAACCTGGTTGTACCCCTTTGAGGTTACGGGGGTCTGCCGGTGCCTATCTCCAGAGAACATTGGGCAAGAGTCGGGGAGTACAGCCCAGAAAAATAGCCAGTCCATCGCAGCCTTTTGTGTTCATATTACTAGTTTTTGTGATCAATAAATTGTGATCAATAAACTAGTAAATGTGGCTTTCGAGCCAAAAGTTAATCTGAAGGATATTGATGTTTTATTGCAGGTATGTTGTTTACTTGATAAAATCTGTGTCACAAGTCAAACAATCAGGTTTTGATTTTAAATGTAAGTTTACATTATTGGTTATATTTCCATTTCCAAAAAGTTTCAGTCTTTTAATTGTAATTAGTAGTGTTTAATAGGAAAAAATGTGTGATTAGTTAAATTTTTTTATTGATTGACAACACTATTCAAAAACCAGTAAAGCTAATAATCTGCTTTGGACAGTCAAATCAGCATCCAGGAAATCCTGTTTTTATCAGCTTGCATTGTCAAAAAGTTATTTGTTTTAATTTAAGGATTATATGTGACCAAAATTTGTAACGTTACATGTAGTGTTTGCACTGCAAGTTATTTATTCTAAGCCAACTAGATTATAAGCCTGAAAGTATTTTTTGTATGCTTAAAACAATGTTTTTAAAGTAAAAACTATGCAAGTATTTGTTTAGATAAAATAAAAATCCATATTAAAGGTAAGTAAAGGGATGGAACCAATGAAGTTATCATTTGAAAGATGAATGATTGAACTAAAGTACAAGTCTGCTCACACAAACAGGTCTGGGGGAATTTCTCCTGGCACGAGAAAATATGCAGGACGGCGTCACTGCACAAATGGCCAAAGAAAAGGAGTCTAGGGCCATGGGAGTAAGCTTTACACCCAGGTGAAGTTTACACCAGAGTCAGATGAGTTAACAGCCCTCTCCAACACGAAAACAAAAGTCCAGAAGGTGATAGCTGCAATGTAGAATATCTTCAAATATATAATGCTACTAAAATTTATACACCTGTCATGGTTTTCTGGGCTTTTTAGAAGTTTTTAGGGTGCTATTTTCATTGAAACGTCATATATCTAAATATGTTCTATATATTTATCTGTTTTCAGCTGTTAATCAAACATAATATGATGTGTTTTTTGTTGGTATAAGAATCTTTTCCTTTGATGTCATTAATTTTCACACACGTGACTGTAATTACACTGTAAGTGTATTGTGATTTGTACTCGATTTATTATTTTACAAAATCATTTTCTCATTTATTTAATATTTTTTTCAATGCCCAATAGTAAAAAAAAATACTTAAAATGTGTAATTGCTCAAAAAATGGTATTTTGCAGTTTTTTTGTATATATTTGTTACAAAACACTTGTAAGCTTGCTAAATATATTTATTTTTGAAATTTACAATGACTTTTTTGACACTTTAAAAATGTCTTTAGTTTTATTTTTTGCAAAAGTAGTATTTGGCGTAATCTGATATAGTATGAAATGATCTTAAGAGAATGCTTGACCACTTTGGAGGGAATGGAAAACAAATCTCCAGTTCAGGTACAGGCCAGTGCTCCCAATTTAATTATTGATTTCTGAGAAAGTGGCATCAGTTACCTGAGCAGTTACCTAAGCCTGGCTCTTAAGCATAATAAAAGATGGTCAAGCCATGTGGAGGCTTGTCTTACATTACATTTACATCTATGAATTTAACACACTTTTATCCAAAGTGACTTACATTTCAAGGAAGAACTCAGATCTTGCTTTCCCCGGGGTATGAACTGATGACTTTAAAAAAAGATGGATTACATGACACCGATCCCTGCCACTGGGCCATTTGAGGCCACCACAAGCATGAATTGAGAGCGGCCATGAAAGACAGAGAAGGAGCACGTGCGCACTTTCTGTTAAGGAGGGCGTGGTTAATCCTCTTTGAATCTGTTGCACACTGACTCAGACATGCTCTTATCACACAAAGCCTGTTATATTCGATTCATATTTGTTGGTATTGTACATTATCTTTCTCACGAGTTGATTACAGCTGTCAATTGTATATGTCAATCACATAGCCCCTCCTAGTTTTTGTGGGATAAATGAGCCATACGAACTGCAGAGATAACTATCAAAAATCTTTAAAACAGTTTATGTAAATAGCATAAATGATGTATTATAATTATTATTTTCTAAGTTTTGCATGATCTCCATAGTTTTTATTGGAGTGCGGCACAAAAAAAAATCATTCTGTAGCCGCCCACATGGGGGCATTCTGAGTACTTTTCCGTTATAAAGCGTAATTACCTGCGATGGACTGGCGACCTGTCCAGGTTGTACCTCCGCCTCTCGCCCAATGTGCGCTGGACATAGGCACCGGCAGACCCCTGTGACCCCAAAAAGGGAATAAATGGGTTGGAAAATGAATGAATGAAAAACATAATTACAATTAGACCAAATTTAATTTCAATATGGCCAAATAACTCATGAAAACTCATAGCTTGATCTATCTTCTGTCACACAAAACATTCTTACTAGAACTAATCTACGGTAGGCTCCTCTTTCTGTGAAGATGTTTTGAAGCATTTACTATAGACATACACTACAGAAAAATAATGCTGCCCCACTGGTGGGTAGAGGCCATGATCCAGTCGTACACGTTGTGTAATATTCTGTGGTGAGGGCTCTTGGGCCTTAATTAAAGAGGTCTCCACTGACGGATATTTGCATAGAAGTATGTTGAACGACACCCAGCACCGTTAAAACTTCTTATAATCTAAATAATATCAACTGAGAATGCAACTTATTGCAACATATTTTACGTTCCTTCCACCCACAGTAACCTGACTGAGCGGAGCAGTCATTGTTGTTTGGTTCTGTATGGGTTTTGTACTCCTGTGCATTTTGTCATTTACCCAGGCAATGCTATGGATCCCCTTTATGATAATCCCTATTTTATGACCAGTTTGAAGGTTAACAACTGACAATCTTTCTGTTTGAGTGCCTTTAAGCTAAGGGTGCTCTCCTTTGGTTGTGCCAGCAGTGCCAGGTACGAGTTGTCTTTCCTCCTTAGGAACAAGAAATAACATTCTCCTTGAGAACCTGGGTCTGAAATAGGTCTTAGCTGCTTACCTTTATGTTTAGCTCCAGCCTGTATGAAAGGGCCTTTGTTGTGGTGTTTTCAAGGTGTTCCCATGCTCAATATATTCAACATATGTTGAAGTGAACTCAAATAATGTCTTGGTTACTTTTATAACCCACTGTGAGTTGTGGGTTAAGAATGAGTGGAAGACTGAGTGCAATGCCATGGTCAATGTGGGTTCCTCAGCTTCACAGGAAGAGTGTGGACAAACCACCGGTGCTTTAGACCCAGAGGGGCAGGTGTGGCATGCTAATTACAAACTGCACAATGAAATGCTTTAATTGGTCAATTATATACTTATTATAAATGCTTGGAGAAGATTGACCTCTCTGACGAGTAATTCGACACACGTTTGACATTATTCAGGGAATGATGGGCTACACAATTTACCAAGATGTTCTCCTAAAGTTAGGCTTACATAAGATTTCTGGTAAGTATTAGGTTACAATCACTTCAGGATTACAGGTTTTTTTACCGATCTGTTCATTTTTGAGAATAATTGTTGTGTGCAGACAGTTCCCAAGTTTCCGCTTTTGAGAATCTGAGCATAAAACCTTGAGCTTAGTTTAATACACGACTCTCTATTATCATTTTCCAATCAGTAACAGAAGCTCACCACATTCAGAATTAAGGCAAAGAAGTAATAATCCGACAAACATTTTCTTTATGTTACTTTATTGTTTTAATTTAAATAAAAACAAGATGAAAATCTGAGTTTCAGTTTAATGTGAACTGATGCACTGAAAAGGGAAGGAATATTGTATGTTTGAGTTGGAGGACGATCGATCTATGATTTGTAACTCGTTTATTGTTGATGTCTCACCCTATATGCGTTTTCAACCACAACTGCTTGTTACAATCATTACCAAAGAAGTGCATTATTATAAAAAGTGAAAAATGAACCAGAGCCACGTGTAGTTGTTTGAAAATAATCAACAACTGCAAACCAATATGAAGTTTCATGTGCAGAGGCCATGTGCACCATGTTTTTTCTAAGATTTGGTACAGTGTAGTTTCTTCATAAAATTTGAGTCTGTTTTAGTGTCTGATGTAATGATACCATCAAGGATTAGGAACCAAGTTTAGCAAATTAAAACCAGTTTGTCTCCAAAACCAGAGCTAATGGCTCTTTCCCACTGCATGACAAGGTACTGTTTTGTTCAGTGTTGTTTAAACAGCATTTCTACTGCATTGTGGCCATGGAACCGACACGATTTGTGGAACTCGCTTCGAGGATGTTCTAGAATCAACACCATTGCTCTGAACTGACACCATTCTCTTGATTGGCTGAGCAAGCATGACGTACGTTAGCGCTGATTGGTCTGAGAGGGTGAACTGTCCGAATCACTTACACAAAAAGATGCTTTAAAGACATTGGACTGGCACCACCGCTTGTGAAGAAAGTGCAATTGACCAAACAGCACAGAACTCTGCTATTACAATAAAATAAATACAATTCAAACAAATTCATTTGTATATTTTCTTTTGTGTATAAAAATACAATAGTTTAATGAGCGAGGATAAACCTAATCCACAGAGCAAATTAACTTTATGTTGACCTTTTTTTGCTCTGTTTTCTTACTAACAAAAAAGAAAGCATCACCTAGCTGCTAAAAAGTCAGAGATGATGAACAGAGCTAATGCACGACCCTCTTGTAAAGCCACACAATCACTCTGAGGGTGTAAAACTCTGACAGCTTGTTATCTTTCCGCAACAGAAGCCAAATCAGCACAGCTTCAAGAGACCTGATGTAAATCAGCAGAGTAAAATAAGCAGTGGCTAAATCAGCCCCCGACAGAGGAGCTCTTTGTTGCACACGCAGATTAATATCTTAAGCGTGTACCATTGTTCAGAGTTATGTCACCAGTGGCTGTAATGATATCTTAAATTAATGAAGTGATGAAATTGGCGAGAGGGAGAGAGGGTTGTGATTTAAAGGATTGCTTTTAGCTGATGCACGCACTGCCATCGCTGGAGATAAATCAGCTGCTGTGAGCCATGGGGGGAAATGAATGGATGTGCACACAGCTTTTTACAGTTCAATTAGCAAGGCACAAGGACGCTGCTGTGGTTTAATACACCCGTCCAGGTGTTTAGATGAAAGACGGGGAAAATGAAATATCAGAAGACGTGGTTTCATCATAGGTCATAGATAGTTCATAGATAAGTTTGAGGAATGGCTCTACCAATAATGCAGTGTATTACACTTCACTGGCGACAAACATTAATGGACAAAGGGTTCTGTAAAATAATAATCTTGGCAGCTGTCAGCCATTGATTTCCATATATTTCTTTTCTTATTGGTAGGGCATCATATCCAGTTTTCCCATGAGCTACCCCTGCTTGAACCTCCGTTTACCTCTGGACTTAATAGGAAATCACTTGAGTCTGGTGTCTGAAGGGAGAAAAAAATCCAATTGATCCCCATTTTAAAGGGCTGAAGTTTACAGTAAAATAAACCCTGAATCAAAGTTTGGTGAAAGTATAAAACTGACAAAATTAATTGAAGTGAATGGAGAAAAAAGCATTTGCAATAGGAAGGAACCTTTGGCTCAAAGTTAGAGGCTTATAACTGTCCAAAGTCTCGTGGATTGCTGGAGACTTCAGAGTCAACCAAATTCAGCTTATGAAAAACAACCTTACACCATAATAGCCCTCCACTAAACTTTACATTTGGCACAATACCAAGCACCAAATCCAGACGTAATCACTATTACACCCAGAACCATGATTCGTCTCAACTGGAAAAATGTGCTTCACTTTCATATTGCATTTGGTGATGATGGACACATTGAGTGTAGCTGCTCAGCCTTGGAACACTATTCTTGAGTTAATCTAGGGAGAACATGAAAACTGAAGTTCTGCAAAGACATTGCTGGGAGATGGAGACCTATGACCCTACTATGAACCTCTGCATCTCAAATTCCCATTCTAAATATTGAGTCTGATGAAATGTTAGCACGCAGTACTTCACTGTTTACTGACACAGTACATGCACAATATAACAAGTAAAAAAATTAACTAAAAATGGTCCAGTACGGATCCTGATTTTAGAATTTTTAACGTTTTGAGAAGTTTATGTGTTGTGACCTGCCTTGACAGTAAAGATTCTCTGCAGAAATATCCCAAAGGTCCCCAAATGCTACAGCTTGACAGGTCCTTACCATAAAGAGAGTTGTAAACCCCATCAAATGGATGTCAGTGGCTACCATTTTCAACAAATGAGACTAAAAAAAGACTGGAACCACTTGAGGGTGAATTATGGCCGCTTCATTTTCAATTTCACTTTAACAATAATAACCCTGACTATATAATGACTTGAAATAAAAAAATAAGCTCATTATGTTCACCCTTATTTTCCTCTAGCCATGTCAGTTAATTACGTGTCGAGTCTCGGTGGCGGCAGCAGCCGTTGATCTTGACCGTCGGAGACAGTGTTCATAAACACACCAGCAATCTCTCGCAACTCCAGCCTCTGCCTACAAAAATAGACATTTGAAGTCATTTTGAAATTTGGGGCTCCTACCAAAATAGTCGAGGGAATTTCAAAATCACAGCACGGTGCATAAACATTTTAGAGCATGACCCTTGACCCAAGGGTGCTGGCATAATGCGTGGTGTGGCCTCACTGTTCTCAGACCAGCGGTCCTGGAACATGAGCTGCCTTGATAAAGGGTCAAACCCGAGTTTACGGCACAGTAAAACTACACTCTTGTTGTTCTGTCACTTTACTGCTCCATAATTAGCCTTGAACAGCACATGGCTTTCATTTGCTGCTGCAGTGATGATGAAAGCATAAAGACGGACAAGCTTTAGCCCTTAAACTGGGAGATGGGTATATGCAGATAACTAAGAATCTTACAAAAATAAGCTGTTAAAACGAATTTGAATGAAATACAGAATGCAACTGTTGTTAAGAGTAATTTAACCAGGAACCTGTGATTGAGTGGTGATCTGGTGTAAGCCTGCCTTGAATAAAATAACCACATCTTTTTGTGTTAGCAGACTTTTGTGTGAATGCCTTCAGATTTTATTACCTATAGTAGGACTATGGGGGTTGTGATCTTAAGTTTAGACTCATTTCTTGCACAACTACAGGGTGAAATCAAATCACCTTTCATGTTGTTTAGCTTAAATGAATTCATGAATGAATATTTTACTTGATCTGTACGACACTGTCAATCATAAAATCTTACGTGACAGACTTAAACCAACTAAATAGGTTTTCTGGAGCAGTGATGACATTGTTCAGGTCATAATGGTAGTATACTTTCAGCTACTATGCTGCCCACAGCTGGAACCAGCTTCAAGGAGAGATCATAGACACATAAACCACATTAAATCCAGACAAAAAAACATAACTTTCTTTTTTCAATGTTTCACTTTTACTTACTCTCAACAGTTTCGATTTTTTTAAATCAAACATAAAAACGTACACAAAACTTATTTTTGGTACAATTTCAGATTTGTTGTGGAATTATTGTGTAATGTAAAGAACCTAGGATTGTACTTAAACAAATTGTAAAGTAGTCAACCTGTCACAAAGCCCCCAGACTTCTAAGGGTTAATTGCTTCTAGGGATAAATGTATCTTATACAAGTAACAGGGTAATTTTTTTTTTAAGAAAGACCCTTAAATTTCTCACTGTTTCATGAGAGTGAGTTCAAATACTTATCAAATAGGAAAATAATCAATAATCTGTGCAAACTCTAATTCATATGAAAATATTACCTTGTTTGCTCACATTTGTCAAAAAAAACTATACAACAGATGATTTTTATACTGAAAAACATGCTTCAAAAAGAGGAAAAAATATATTCGGATTCTGTTTCAAACCAGAGGGCTATTTTACTAAACCTGAAGATTTGTAATGCCATCACATAGATTCTAAACAGCTAGAGGATAAACTGTTACCTAGCTAAACATGCTTTAAATTGTAAACCTAAAGTCATAGTTTGATGTGAGTTTAATTTTAACAAAATTGAAACTACAGTTGAAATGCTTCAAAGTTAAGAGCCCTTAACTGCTTTGTTATTATTTCCCCATGTACATCTGAAGCTTGTGTTTTCTCTCAAAGTGAGAACCGCTCTGTATTTTTTTCTGCACAGACTCATGAAAGTGGTTTGAATAAAGAAGCCAAAGGCAAGATTCATTACCCACACTCCATTAAAATTTGGGGCTGGATTTAGCCTGAATCACCAGGGTCACAAAAGAGAGTAGAGGGGCACTTTTGGATGCTCTTGACTAAAACTTTGACCGTGTCTTTTTGGGCCTCTACAAAGGCTTTTTTGGGCAAAGCAGGACTCTGACTCCACGACTTCAGATTAGGTGAAGTGATAGGATTAGTCCTTAATGACTCGGACTTTGAAGACAAAGAGAGCCTTAGCAAAGAGGCTTAGATATGGAAGAATTAACCGAGCGCTCTCATCCTTTCTCTTTCTCTTCTGCAGACTCCATGTTTGCTCTGTAGTGCAGGTAGAGGTCACTGAGGGCACAGGGTGACTGCACAAAGCACTGGTCTGTTTCAAAGCAGCTGTGAGTTTGTCCACTATCCTACACACTGAAGCTTCTGAAACATTTACAAATAGGGCAAAAAATGGTGAAAAAGGCCCAACTCCATCATGTTTTTTAAAATGATTGTTGTATAGGCATAACCGCCGAGAATGTTCATGATTCAGACAGAGATGTGAGAATCTAATGTTGCCAGACATTAGCAAATCAAAACTACAATGCCTGCATTCCTTCTTTGTGAGTTTTTTTTATGTGTGTGTGTGAAACCAAAGATGGTGGAAACCCCTTGACGAAACCAGGGGCAGTGAAGTCAAGTCAAATTGACTACATACAGTGAGACGAAACAATATTTCTCCAGGACCAAGGTCAAAAATTCTATTATACTATAGCTTTCAGCAAAGTGCATTTGTGCAACATTTAGTGCAAAAAGACAAGACAAGGAGCAATAAAGAGTAGCGCTGATTAGTCAGTACAGTATAGAAAGTTGGGTACATTTGCAAAACAGAATAAATAAATGAATAAAAATGTCATAAAATGTAGTCTAGAAAGTAAATTATTTCTTTTTTGCGTCTGTTATCCCTTTATTTTTAATATTTAATTAAAAATAATTAAATATTTAATTCTAAATCTAATTGAAATCTAAAAATTTTAGAATTTATATTATTTTTTTCCCCTTGGTGATAACTTATAAACTTGTAGAAAGGTGAAATTAAACAATAAAGTTTACAAAAATCACATGGTTTTGAATGGTGTCTAACAAAGTTTTGGAGGAACTTATAAGGACTAACCAATCATCTCTCAGTGCACCCCCCCCCCATTTAAATTCTCTTCACATCTATTTTAAAACAGGAAGTCAGAGAGGGCAAACAAAGACAGAAATTACCTAGTTTCTCCACAACCATTAAATTGTCTCACATACAAATCACCCGAATGCTCACCTCAAATACTCACCTACAAACATTTACTCACCTCTGAATCATATTCCGGAGACGTCTGAGCCCATTCCTCTGGAACCCCTCAAGACCTCTGCTAATACACCCAGTGTTGTTCACTTTGTGTTCAATAAACACTGTTTAACTTTTGTCAGTTTCCTCTCAGTGTATATGGTCACTCCAAGGCCCTGTCCACATGTACATTTTCCTTTGAGGTTATTTCTAACCACGCATTTGTCCTGTGCACCTGCCACTAGGCATTGACACACAGTCGATCAGTGTACATCATTTTGTTATTGATTTGGGGTTGAGCTAGTTTTGTTTTTATTGTTGACGTTAGGTTCAGAACTAATGCATTTGAATACCATTTAGTGAAGATCTTGTTAGAAAACAAAGTTTGGACCAAGTTTGGCATTTGCCTGGCACATTTGGCATTCAACTAAAATGTTGTTTTTCTGGCCCAACTCTGGTCTAAGCTATGCACTTCAATGAATTATGGTACATGACTGGACCAAGTTGCAGTCAAGTTAATAACCTATAAAACACTATATCTGGCCCATGCCTTGTAAGCTATATAAAAATAATTAAACCAAACTTTGACTAGGTTTGGCTCAAATACTGTATTAGGTGCAAGATAAATGCCAGATGTGCCAGGCAAATGCTAAACTCTGGACAATCTTGATTGCATGTGTATCAAGGTGCAAGATAAATGCCAGATGTGCCAGGCAAATGCTAAACTCTGGACAATCTTGATTGCATGTCACTTGCATTTAGCAGATGTGCTGTAGTTTTTTCATTTTCAATATTTTTTTTGTTTTTGTTTTTTTTCCAAAGAAGGTGTAAGCAAACCTTATGATATACCGTCCATCGTCATTTACCACTTTATTTCATTTCATCCGACTATAGTCAAGATTACTTATTGATTTCAAAGCTTTTAAATTATTCTAAAGCAAAAGCCACAGTCATTATGGATCCACTATTGACAAGCTCAGTATTTCATTCCTTTTCCTTGGTCATGAAGCCATAAAGTACAAATGATCAAATAATAAGATTAAGGGTTGTTTTATGACTCCTGCAAACTACCATTAGCTTTTGCTCTCAGTAAGGTACATTGTGTACGGCTCCTCATTTTCAAGCATATCTGCTTTTCAAATTCTAGAAGAAATTAAACAGATATGCTTCCACGTCAAAATAAATGTGTTGTTCCCAGCACTATTTCAGGAAATACTCTTCTAGATTTCAGCAAAGACTTCTTGATGAGGGCAAATAATACTTTGAGCCAAAAAACGGCATGAGAGCTTATCAGATTGGTTTTGCCTGCTTAACAGGGCAAAAGGCAGCGGGGCAGGGTCAACACTGCGGCTTTAGCCCCAACAGTGGCAGAAAGCCTCGGGTGAGTTTAGCAAAGTGTAAAATACTTAAACCAGCAGGGTCGTACAATCCCTTGTGCTAAGCGTATAAATCACCATATATTCTTGTTTACAGGGCTGCAGCTAAGCCCTTGTTATGAGTAAATACATCCGCCAGCGGAGGTTTTATCAGGGGCTATGGTAGAGTTAAACAGCAAAGGAAAGTGGAAAGTTTGTTGTTTTATTGTTCATGTCATGTCAGCATCAACAGCATCACATATCGTATTTCGTATTGTACATCGTTGTGAATTTTGTATTTCAACTTACATTAAAATACTTTTAGTTAAATGCATAACAGTCTGAAAAAATATTACTTGGAATGAAGGCTCAGAAAACGCTTAACAAGAAATCACGAGTGAGTCTTGTATATCCAATATGATCTTATAAAACACAAACGTAAAGCAAATTTTAGAGTGAGTTTCATGTTATTTGTTACTTGATACACCTACTTCCGTCCTCTTGCCATTTGTTTAAAACATAAACTTTTATTGTAGGTTGAAGATCAAAAAAGGGAAAATGAAAGCCATTTAATTTTTGTGTAAAAGGTTGCTTTACCACAATGTCTGATAGGAGGATTCAGTACAACCTGTTCTTGTCAAGGACTCATTAATGCTCAAAGAAGCATTAGCCACAATAGCTCCAATCTATCCCAAGCTCACCTGAAGATTATCAAATCATTTACCCACACAGCCAATCACCAGAGTGCTGACACTAATTATGCAACTATATATACTCACCTCTCTAAGCACCTCATTGTCTGCTCTACTATTTGCTCTAGCAACAAAAGACTCCACTGGAACGACTCTCTTACCTGCAATATTTATCTGAAGTGACCCTTTTTTGAGCCCAAGCTTCCAGTTACCTGTGGTATACATTGTGGCTCTCTGCTGAGAAAAGTAATCTCCTGGATTCAACCAAAAAGATTGCAAGATCACCTAATCACCATCCAGAGCCACCTGAGATCCAGGGCACACCCGATCCAGAGCTAAAAGTAGCAGACAAGTTGAAGAGTGTTTCTGTATATCTGTGTGGATGTGTCTATAACAATGGAATGAAATGCATCTACAGTGGTCCTCAGTTGTTTTGTTGAAGACAGGGTCATGAACCTTTCACTGACTTGGAAATTCAAACCCAAAAGCATGTTCTTCCATTATTCATGCACTTGTATGACGCTTTTATGCAAAGCGACTTACATTTGAATGAATGAACACATTATTGTCAGTTCTTGCTTTCCTTGGGATTTGAACCCACGACCTGGTAGTGCAATGCTCTAATAACTGAGCCACAGGAAAGCTTTAGAGAAAAATAAAAACTAATAATTCAGTAACAAGATTCAAGAAGAGGTTATCAAGGAATGAGCCTCAGCTCTTCTCGTGCTTATTATGGTAGTATTCTTTATAGCTGGTCAAACAATTGAAATGTGTCCCACCGTAACTCTGAAGGGATGGAGGGTTCTTAGGGCTCAGGTTGCAAAATTTGAAAAATATGCCTTAAGGTACCTGGATAAATTTCAGTGAAGGCAAATTTGTTTGTACCTGTGTGCAACAACATTAAGTTGGATTTATTTGCTAAAATATCAACATTCCCGATAAAGTTTGGTTTTTATGGCTGCTTTTTAAACCCACTCATCTTTTTTTTTAATTCACTTGCTTCTGGAGGAATACTCTCCAATAAGCACAAAAAACTCATCTAAAAGACTTGGATTAACAGATAAAGTTTAAACATAGAGGAGATAATGACTTTACCATAGTAATGTGATTAAAATGTATTTAAATAATCTTCTAGCCGTTTGTTCATCCAACTGTATACTTTTGGAAAAAAAAACAGCATTCGCTCATTTAACTTTAGAATGAAATAGTCAATAAATGCAAACTTTTTATCCAAACCACAAAGCTGTAACCAAGAATATGGGAAATATGAAAGAGGACCATATTCCTATTCACCTCAAAAAGTGTTGGCAAACAGAAGAGAGTAAAAGTTGTCCTTAATTCCATCTCACGCTGTCGACTTTGCATTTTAACTTAGGGGGCTCAGTTGGCTGAGGACCTCTCTCCCGTAAATTGGATATTAGAAGGGGATATAAAAACAGCTATGTGTGCGTTCCTAGCAGGGAATTATTGCATCCAATATCCTATCCGCCTGGGCAGATCCTCATCTAATAAAGGCACAACTATATTGCTCTCCAACTTTATGAAGCTCCGTAGAAACATGCATACAATGGGATTTGCCCGGGTCTCTCAAGCAGGTTTTAGGACAATGCATATCATTGCATTCCCCTGCTCTGCAAAGCCCTCCGCTCTCATTTAAATACAAGCATCCAAACAACACTTTCCATGAAGAGCTCAAGTGTTTCAATCTTCATCTTTTTAGCATGGGAAGGGCTTGAGTGGCCCCCACTGTCCCAAACCCTGACCCACCCCCAACCCTTCAGTAATCCTAAAAAGGGGCAACAGCATCAGAGAGTGTGAAATTAAATACATTACAGCATTAGGGATTAAAGTGTTTTATGGGCAGTTGCTCATCCACATCAGACTTTAGCTTTTTAAACCCTAACATTTGATCTGGGTTAGGAACCAATGGCTGAGAAAGAAGTTGGGACTGTTTAGAAGGAAAGAGAGAGAGGAGCGCTTGAATGCGTGTAAAAGAGAAGCCATGCGCACTCCTGGGAAGAGAGTATTTACGGCTGATCCTGTTGCTGGTGGAAAAAAGCAAACTGACAAAATCTCCAGCAGGAGGCCGGCCTGGGTTAAGCCGTGCTGCTTTTCATAAGTGTGTGTAACCGAGGGGTTTCCTTGCCGCTTCTGAAGAGCTGCTCTCCAAGGAAATGAGCTTTCAAAACACATTTAAAAGAATACACAAACAGGCAAGAAACAAGAAAAATATGCAAACCTTTTGGACTTTTCTATTTTCTGCATAAATTTGTCATAAAATCGACATCAGATCTTCATCTAAATCAAGGTTGTTGAAATAGTATGTAAAAATAGTATGTTAAACATAGTATGTTTAAAAAATAGCTCAAAACATTGTCTATTGAAAACAACCAAAAACTGAGGTCTGGGCTCTGACAGCCACTGGTGGTCATTCTACTATGGACTTGCTCCATTTATTTGGATGGTTGTCCTGTTGCATTACTCATATTCTACAGAGTCTCAGCTAAAGTATAGACCTTTGCACATTATCCTGCACAATTGTCTGATATATTTGGAAACTTATTATCCCCTAAATCATTGCAAGATTTTTAGGCCCTGATGTGGCAACGTAGGCCCAAATAATGATGATTCCGTCACAAGAATTTGCAGTCGGCATGACATTTTCCTAATGATGTGCTGTGCATTTCTTTCAATGATTTCTTTAATTCGATACTCTATTCACAGTTTTATTAGGGCTCAATCACCAAAAGCACTTAGAACCCTGTTGTGCTTGAAAAGTCACCAAATTTCACTCACACTTTGGAACTGGTGAAAACGCCATGTTTGATTGTTTGAAAAAATGGCTCTTTATGGCCACCTAACATGTTCCAGCTCATGGGGCTCCAACAAGTATAGGCAAATGAAATTCAGCACACATGTGTAGGGGACCAAGACTTAAATACATAAAGTTATTTGGATCACTTTTCCAAAATAGGTAGGAAGCCATTTTGCATAAACCTCTACAAAGGTTACTTTTACGGTGATGAACTTCTAGAGATTGTTTCTGTTTATTTTAAAACTACACCAGTCTTATCTGAAAGCATATGGGATGTACAATTATGAAGCTTTTTTTGATTTTGGTAAACATTGTGCGCACTACAGCCATTGAAATATGAAATTATATCAAAACCATAATTTATAAGGAAGTAGTTCTAACTACCATGAAGTGGTTCTAACTAAGGTACCATGCCTGGTACCATCAGTTCCCTATCAATCGAAACGCAGACAGCGTCGATGCGTCTCACTAATATCTAACCTTCACAGCTTAGAGTCGGCCTGACTGGATGGACTCGGTGCATGGCGCTTTCTAGGGGTTCCCACAGTCGAAAAATTGACGCTGTCTACGTCTTTGTTATTTTCATAACTCTCGTTCCCTGAAGAAGGGAACGCAGACGTTCCCCCTGCCATGCACCTTGAGTCACTGATCTGAGGTAAGTGGATTCGGCTCCTCGGAAAAAGCAAATTGAGTGTAGACGCAAGCCATCTTATAGAGCAGTTGATTGTTAGACAGACAATCATCTACACTCGCTAATTTTTTGCTCGTTATAGATTTTGCTCCACCTCTCCCAGGTTCAGGCAGTTCCCACAGTCAAAACATTGACGCTGTCTGCGTTCCCTCCTTCAGGGAATGAGGGTTGCGAAAGTAACCAAGATGTTATACCAGGTGGGGACAGGAAATACAATATTGATGAAGTACTTCTTATACACTTATTTGACATTTGTGATAAGAATAATGTCCAATATAATAATAGAACAATATTCATTGCCATCCACAGAGCCAGCTGGTGATCTATTTGTTTTGATTCATTTAATTGTCATACATTTTTATTCCAAAATGGTAACAGTTTGTGCTGTAACATAGGGCATGGTCCAAAAAATCAGACACTGAAAGACTAAAGTGCCTGAGGTGCGAGAGCCCTTTGATCGCCTTTATTTTTTTATTTTTGTATTTTTTACATCATTACATCTATGTTGTGCTCCTTGTGTCATTTTGCAACAGTCCCAAAGTGTCCATTTGTAGACTTTTTGCGAAACTTTCAGCTTTATGTGAATCAACAGTTCTTGCTTGCAGATTCTCTGAAAGCTATTTTTGGCAAGGCATGACTCACTTAACAGTTTTCTTCTTGTGCACAGCAAACTCTTTTGACAGCTTTTTATCATACAAAAATGCCATGCTTAAGACACTCAAACTTATTTCCTTTTGAGGCTCAAAGTTCACTTCCTTTTTTTATTAGGTTTTTGGTTGCTCTCAATAAAAGCTTGAACGATCAGAATTTTTATTTTATTATTTTTGTCACTTTTTGTTTGACATCACACGTGACTTAGATGACGATCAGGTTTATTCTATGACAAATGTATTAACAAAAGAGTAGAAAAACAATACCACTGTACAGAGATCTTTTTGAAAACTGTTTTGTTCACATGGTTCCACTCACAAAAAAAGAGGGAAATCTCTTTTACACTTAGTTTAGGCTGAATAGATTTAGATGTATTGAGAAATACATCTAATAAAAATAAAATAAAATCATGGTTTAAGGTAATTAGTAAATTAAAAATGCCAGAGAAAACAAAAAGTAAGTTTTGACAAGCATTTGCACATGTTACAATAAATACCCTGATCCGAAAGTGAAACACAAATAATGTTTTTAAACTATTCTATTAAAACTTTAAAATTTTTCATGAATGTATCAAAATGCACTCCTTAGACCAATTTAGAAGAAGAAGACCAATATAATCTGACCTGAAACAACAAGCTATTTTCAAAGTCTGCAGCAGGTTCGAAAGAGATTTTCGGGAAATAGCAAACCTAATGATGTTTATATTTTTGTCTCAATTTACCATTTTAAGCCCTAAATGCCGTCTTTGTCTCAGTTACCGCAAACAGTTGTAACATATTTCCTCCCCAAGCTTTGCAGTCTCAATGGCAACTTCCTGTTTCCTTGGAGAATGGCCCAAGATGGGAATAGCTATCAATAACCAGCAAACCTGTTCCCCTCTCAAACTGCAGTAGTCAGATTACCAGCAGTCATTAATCTTTCTCAGGAAGAAGGCAATTTTTCCTGGGCTGACATTGTCATGTTCAGTGGAGAAACTGACATATTATTTGCTATTTGTGTTTCTGTTCAAAAGTTTTAAGGTATTCAACAAACCATCAACAATTAAACTGTTTTAACAGTTTTTTGCTATTTCATCTCCTTTTGCAGTTGTGTACTATCATTATTCTAATATTTGTTGATTATTTTGCATTTAGAGACATCCATGCTTAATTATACTAGTGTCTTGTTGCTGTAGATCAAGTCAAATATTAGATGCTTCAAAGCATTTTTTTATATAGGAAAAACAAATTTAGACACCAGTTGAAATTTTTTAGTTACGTTAAAGAACTTAACATCATGCAGCACCTAAATTGAGTCCCCAATATCAAGGTGACTAGCACTTCATTAGTCTATTTTGGAGATTCAAACATCAAATCGATAGTGTTTAGTATCTGGATCAAACTGTTTAGGGCTGGTAAAACCAGTTCAGCTCCCAGCAGTTCAGCCATTTATTCATTTATTCTGATTCAGAAAGATACAGCATCTGCAATCTCTAAATGGTCTTCCATAAATGTTTTCAATTTACTTCAGTTCACTACTATTTTAGTCTATAGCTTGCATATCATAGCTGTGCACATGGATATATAATATTATATGACTTTAGTAGTCCAAAATGGTTTGGTGAGTAAGCATGCTGTGCAGGTGAGATCTCTGAAAAGGCCTAACCACACGATTGCTGCTCATACGATGCTAAAACAGGAAGAGAATGCTACTTAAATATGACTGGCACTGTCCAAAAACAAAACATCTCAACATCACTTTGGTTGGTGTTTGAGGCAAAAAGTTTCAAATCACACAGTCCCCAACAGAACCACTGTGAGCTAAAGCCTATTTCTGTCTTTAAGCTAAGAACGAATGGCATCAAAAGTGACAGAAAAAATATTTACCAAATTAGTACAATATTTAAACAATTATTTATGTAAACAATTATCAAAAAGTTAAAAAAAATCGTACTTGTTCTCATAAACACAGAATGAAGAAAATGAGTAGTTATTGGCATTAGGGTTAAGAAACACAGTCTATTTCAATCAATGTGTTAAATTTCTAGATTGAATAAAAGAAAGGTGAATCGGATTATTACAAACTTTAAATGAGCTGAATATCGAGATAATTGTTGTGCACAGCTGACATGCTGAATGAGTTTAAGTGGAAACTAGAGAAAAATGGCAGCTGTCTTTGAAACCTCCATTCAGCATCTAATGAAACCCCTGGGACTCCACTCCAAACTTCATTAATTGCTTTGGACTCTCTTCAAAAAGGTTCAAATCAAAGCCTCGTATGAAGGGTCACATTGTTTACTTTGATCAATATCAATTTACACATCACATACAGACATATCCATTTACAGCTCAAGCTGAAAAGCTTGCGATCCAAGGTAATGTTATTCACTGTAGACGACACACGGCACTCTGTTCAGACTTCACTGTCAGTCTTTGATATGTGATGGGAAAACGTTTTAAAATAGCTAAATGTCACATGCCAGATATCATGACCCTTGAGAGCTGCATTTGATTCCATGGATTACAATGGTTATTCAGTGCACATGGAGGGATCTTTAATCTCAGGTCTTTCGTCTCCCACTGCTCTCTGCTGTCTCCGAATGTGGGATTTAATTTCACCACCTCCGTTGTCCATCACTGAAAAACCAGGAGGGCAACCCACTCAAGGAGAACACACTGGGAAATGCAGCTTAGGTAGCATTCCCTCAGGAGTATTAGAGGCCGAACGAAGGTCTTGGCTGAGGTCTGTTTGGATCTAAGCCCAGGCTTGTGGTCCAAAGTAAAGGATGAATGATCTATCAAGAGTCCATGTCGTGTGAACTTAAACCATTTTGCCTTTCTCCTCTTTCTCTAGGCTGCTGTCTGCTGATGATTTCACGATTGGGTTCTGTCAGCAGAGCACAATTTTATGAATCTTCTGTTCATTTCAGTGGAGCTAAAAATATTTCTGGAAATAAACTATTGTGATTTTTAGCTTTAAAACTGAAGAAGTGTACCATAGCACATGCAAGTCCCGGTTATGTGAGACACAATTAGAATTATTTAAAATTAAAAAGGAGCATGAAAGCAAGATAGTGAATTATTAATAACTAATGTTGGGTGGAGCTTGAACTCGTAGACATATCTTATTACATAGACAGGTTGATTAGTATTTTATTGTAATTATAGTTTAGTAAAAGTATTATACATTTCTCTTATTTTCTATTAACACATTATGAATAAGAATCTGGTTGAGGGTTTGATGACATAAAAAAACACTTTATTTGTAAAAAAAAAACAAAAAAAAAAAAAAAACACTGTCATTTTGTAAAATTGAGTTGAACAAAGATCCAAGATGGACTGTAAGTAAATAGGCAGAAGCATTATATGATTCGCAGAAAAGAGGAGTTTTCAATTTTTCAGATGAGGTTTGAAGATTGTTTCAACAGCTGAATAGTGAATTATATTCTGGAGATGATCTTCTTGGACATAACAGTTTAAAAGAGACTTGCCAAATTTGGGGGTGAGCTGTCAAGTTGGTTCAAGACTGTTGAAAGATGGACTAAGGACTAAGCAAATTTCCATTTAAAAATGAAAACGAAAAGCGAAGGCATGCTTCTGTGAATTAGAAATGATCCATATGCCGCACATTATGTGTACTCCTCTAACCATGGCCACAGCTTGCCAAATAGATGCCCTGAGCAGAAATGTTCTATAGTGCCCCCCAGAAAGCACCCAACACACAATTCCACTAAATTTAATGTTTTTACACCAGAAAAAGCAAGTTCGGGATGAAATAACTAAAAAATGCTAATGTAAAATATTCTCAAACTTTGGATTCTGATAATACTTATGTATTAAAAATTATGTAACGATTTTGAAATGTCCATAAGAGAAAAAGTTTACAGGAACTTCAAAGTTTACCCAACACACTTTTTTTGTGTACCTACCACTAAATACGTTAAATTTTAGTAAAAAAAAATTATTTGGGATGAAAAACTCAAAAAAACCACAATATAATATTCTTACATGTGGGATTCTGACAATAAATGATAATGTAAAGAGTTTTTGATTGCATCCATAAGAGAACAAGACATGGAACCTCAAAGCACAATTAGCAGGTCATGCCCTGGGGTTACTAGATTCCATAATTGAAACCACAATTAAATATTTCATGTTTATTAACAGATTCAACACATTGAGTACAAAACATGTGTAATATAAAGCAATGGTTACATTGTAACTGTTTTAATAAACGCGTATAGAGAGTGCATTGTGAAATATTTGACTTCATACATGTTTTTTGTGCACATTTTTTTTCACACAGGTGAAACTGCCATGAATACAAAACTACACAGAGAAACTCCAAACACATGAATATTAAACAAAACTGGCCATAAACCAGAAACCAGGCAGATCTTCATCCATAGCGTGAATATGACAGAGTAGATTATGGTGGATTATAATACCATTATGTGTTTTAATTGTGTCTATTTCCTTCCGCCAGGAGCAGCAGATGGATGCAGTGAGAGCCATTGGGAGCTGAAAGAGCCCAGGAGGTGCCCACCGACCAGGTGTAGAGTGGTTTCCCATCCCCCAAAAGAGCTTGCCGGGCGCTGGACTGCTCATATTCTGACAAGGGGTTGATGACAGGGCACAAGAGAGTGCTACTCACTGCCCACCGTGCTGCCCCATTTGTTTTTATTATAAACATTTTTTTTCTTGTGAGCAAATTAAATAATGGTACCCCTCTAGCAGTTTGTGCCCTACACTGACTGCGTATCTTGCATGTAGGGAGGGGCACTACTGTACCCATCGCCAATATGTTTTACAATCATTGCTACAAAAATCATCAGCACTCATTGAATTCATGCCAAATTTGCACCCAGATAGCATAGCTACTCATAGTTACTCATTCTAATATCTCTAATCCTAATCACATTAAGAATTCTGATTAGCTGAATTTTCAGAGTCAATACAGAAATGCATTCCTGCACAATGAGAACATACTTAGCTAATCTAGGGTTTGCCTTTTAAGATCCAACTCGAAACCTTTAAGCAAATCAACCTCATGTCATAAAAGGTGGAGGCTGAGCATAGGGGATTTATCAGTATTCTTTGATCTCAACGCCACTCTGTATTAAGTGCAATTAAAAAGAGAGGGAATCTGCAGTTCTTCATTCCCAGGTGAGTGCATGGCCCTAGGGAATTCTGGTAGAAGTGCAAACAGGGTGAGTCCCTGAGGATTATCATGATTACTAGACCGAACAGGATTACGGCAAACCAACCCCAACATGTTTTGCTGCTTTCACCCAATGAAGCCATAAACACTACACACCTCTGCTGCCAAGCGTACCTCCAGATTTAAACCCATCAGCAGGTTTCTACAGGTGACAGGTCAATTATTCTCCAGTGTAAACATTATTGAGGAGCTGACATCAATCCAAAACTGAACAAGCCCCATTGGCAGCACAGCACAAAGATTCCATTTCAGACAAACAAAAGAAAGAATGGAGAGATAAATGAAAAATCAACAAACAAGGGTCAGGTCCTACCAGTGCTGCTTGCAGTAGAAATCCAAATGAGACTGTATAATGTGACTACATCCATGGTATTCCCCTTGACATTCCCATTCTTCCTCTTAGAGTTGAAGGATTAAGGGAAGGAAGTGCTTTGATTAGACACAATTGCAATCTATCCTTTGTTGATTTCAGGGATTCAGGAAAAGTCCCTATCAAAAGCAGATAAAGAGAGAAATGGAGGAGGGTGAGTTTGGTGGGTTAAGTTGCTCCTCTGAAATGCATCGGCTTTTATAGTGAGCAATAAATACTCAAATGATTCTGATCTGTATTTCATTTGTGAATTTCATTTGTGCTATCTATTGAAGCATTGGTATGAAAAGAATTGTAAGTATCATTACTAATGAAGACTTGTTTCACTTATTTAATAGGGTTTGTTGACCTTAGATTACATGGGTTCACTATAATCTCGACACAAATCTATTTGAAAATATGCGTTTTCTTTCATTGTCCTCATTATATTTATATTAAATTCTATTTTTAACCACAATTTTGGTTCCAGTCTTGGTCATGTCCTTGACTCGCTTTGTTCTTGTTTTGTCTTCACTCAACTTTTGGTTTTGTTTATGTTATTCTGGCTCTCTTTGGTCTTATAGTCTTGTCTGTATAATTTTGCCTATAGTCTTAACATTATTTAAGTTTGGTTAGGCTAAGTGTATTTTTCAACTCTCTTTGGTCTCATTGTTATTTTTGTCTTGGTCCCCTTTCGTTTTGGTCTGCTGATTCTCTTTGGTCTCAGTCTTGTACTGGGTCCTGAGATTTCTGTCTTGTGTATTTCAATTTAATTGAACTAGTGTTTGTTTCCCTTTTAGTTCGGTTTGTTTGAGCAGGTGAGAAGGCAACAACCAAACAAAAAATGTGGCTGAAAAAACAATCTGAGGAGGTGGTCTTGGTACAAATCCAAAAAAACTCTAGGGTGGTTTATTTGTGGTGAGAACATGATCGCACTCTGATCCGAACTAAACACAAATTAATATAACAAAACATTCTTTTTGAATGCACATAGCCACTGTACCCACTTGTACTGGGCTTTGTGGGTTGGCGTGGGTCTGATATAGTAAAAGATGCCAAAGGTCAAAATCAAGCAGCAAAGTCTATCGATTTTGAGAGCATTGTCCAAGGCTTCTGCCATTACATTCTCCGTTGCTTACTTCCATCTGCATGTTCATTCTGATCAAAAAGCAGTCGAGGAAACACACATGATGATATATGTGACCAATGAGTGACACGATTGAAGCACATAGCTGTACTAGTTTCAACTAGTGTGGACCAGAGTGATCGGTGTGGTGTGAACGAGGACTAAATCTACAAACGACCATATGCAACAACCTATCAGTTATTCCTCTTGGTCCGGACACAATTTGACAAACTAGAGGCAATGCTTGACCTCACTTTTGTCTCAGTGTTGTACTCTTCTTGACGCTCTTGGGTCAGTTTTCTTTTCTCCATCCTGTTGTAATTTCAACTACTCTACTGATCTAATTGTTGTCTCGATCTTGACTCTTTCGTCTTCTTTTGGTGTAGTCTGAACTACATAGTCTCAACTCTCATAACTTGATCTATGTTTTCTTTTTTAGAGTTAGTATAGAACACAAGTAGTCACCTTCTTCTGATCATGACATGATTTTTAAACAAATAAGAATGGATGGTTACAGATAACTGCTACAGGTCAGTCCTTAGATAAAAAAAAAAACATCAGGAAACATCATGTTACTGCTTTAAATAGCCAGTGACCGCTGTAATAGCCTCTCTAAAGTCCTCTCTACCCTATTCTAGAGTTCAAGAGAAAGTCAGGTTTGGGGTAAAAGTCCAATTATTTCATACTAGTTACCTCATGTTCTCATTAAATCCATTTTCCACTTTGGTTTTAGGTTACAATCTTTGCAAATAGTGACCCAGGTCCGGCCTTGTCAAGCCCCCTTATCCCAAATGAATCATGAGGTCTTGTAAACAGTGCCATGATCCAGTTTCTTTGGGGAGTTTCTCTGTAAGGGGGATAAAAAGGTTTGGGGATTTGCAATGGATTTACACATATACAGTTTCAACTAAGTTCCCCAAGGTCGGTCTGTGAGACCTTCACCCGTCAGTGCCTTAAACAAGGCATTTACCACCCAGTTTCTTCCTGGTCATACCATATACAGAGAGCTGGTGAGGAGGGGGGCTTACAACACATCAAACGCGTGTTCTCATTGAAATTCTTATATGCAGCTGTGGGATTTCATTTAATGAGCTGAGAAGCACTGTTAGACAGCTGACTCTTGAGCTGTGGTGAAGACGAGGCCAGAAGTTGCTCTCCTCAAAAGCCAACCTGGCCTGAAATCTGAAAGCATACAGTAAACAGTGCATTATCATACATATCACTATTGAAAAACTGCAATACAAGATTGTTTTTCAAAATGGCTATGTATTGCCCAAATTATAACGTAGCCCACTGTACACTATTTTGAGAACATTATGGAAATTACATTTCTAGCAGGGTATCGTCACTGAATACAGATGTGAGTTAAAGAGCCCTGACCACGTGTCTGAACAGTAATTGTGGTTCAGAAAAAAGTTCCTAAAATCAAACCCCAAATCCACCCACATTACAGTCGAGTGTGGAAACGGGTAGAAAGGAATTAACATTTATGAAATGTTTTACAGACTTTTCTTTGAGCTTTAGTCGTCATATTGTACAGTGTACACTGCAGCTTAACAGACAGCCTGTGTGTCTACTGGCAAGGTGAAGACAAAGAGTGTCTTCTCTTCTGTTCCCACTGTCCAGTTTCATTCTGTCCCATTCCGGACTCCCACCAGGCACTTTGGCAGCCTTCACAGTATCCCCTCCCCCCCGCAGGGACCAACCCAAAAGCCTGTCCAGTCATGCCATACCACTCTATTTATCTGCTCTTTGGGTACCTAAATTTTCAGTGATCCAGCACGTACAGCACACATTCAGTGTCAAATCTTAATATTCAGTTTTGTCAGTCCACCCAATGAACATCATCACTCTGTAATTAATGATTCCCAAAATTCTTGACTGCTTGAATTACTGAGGACGAACCAGTAGAAGGAAACACATAGTTTTAAAACAGAGAGAGAGAGAGAGAGACCCTAGAAGAATTGTATTGTCTCTTTCCCATTATCTCAGCGTGCCATGCTGTATCCTCCTCTCTATTCACTCTTCTCACATACAAACACAAGCAGCCACGTACTGGGTAGTGAGAGAGAGTGAGAGAGAGCCTGTGTGCTTTTATTGAGACCTAAGCTGTTAGAAAAACTGTATCAGCTGTTCCTCTTGATCCGGACGCAATTTGACAAACTAGCTTCTAACAGTTTTTAAAACTAAGCTGTTAGAAAAATAACAATTTCGAACACAACACAGAACAATGGCAATATTGCTTCCTCGGAGCAAGCCGGGCACTGGTATAATACTGAGATAATACTGAGTGGAGTTTCCTTTAGGGATCATCTATCACATTGCAAAATAACAATGACGATGCAGAAAAGCTTGTGCATTTTTCCTGCATTTATCATCTTATACTACTTTAGAAATAAGATGGACATTAGTTTGTAAAAGGCCTGTTTAAGCCATTAACCAACAAAACAAAGGTTTTATGCACCTTTAAAGATCACTGTCTTAATATTTGTAATGACCTTGTCTTTGCTTGTTTTGAGAGATTTATTAGATTTTATTTTGTCTCAACACTTTTGTATTTTGTTATTAAACAAAAATGTTTGTTCTCGTAATTTTCAGTGACAAGTTAAAAAATGTAATTCTCAGAATTGTATTTTTTGTACAATGGGGACTTCTAAGGGTTAACAGAAAACTTTTGATGATTTTTTGTCTTTTGGAAACAGAGGTATATTAGGTATATCTTTCAAATAACTATTAAGAATAGCAATTAATTGAAAGTCAGACACTTTACATTATTTGAAAGAAAAGGCACACCCCAGACAGGTTAGCCAATCACAGTTTTTGTTTAGTTACTGACCTATGGTTTTATCTTCTATGGTGTCGAAAACAAGAAAGAACTTAGAAATAAGAGAGTCAAGATAAATATTCTTGTTATATTCAAGTAACTAAATATAAAAGTAATGTAACATAAAGTTTTTTTAACTAAAAATTGTATCTATACATAAATCGAATGGTAACAAAGAAATTTTGAAAATAAAAACTCAATACCACTACATATTTGTTTGTTTATACAACTCAAAAAGAAGGGGTCACCTACTGCATGGAATGAAAGTAAACATATCATCAGCTAAAACAATGGATCTGGGTAACAAGCACCCCAGAAAGAGCAGGCAGATCTGTGAGATGTGGACTCGAGGACATCTGTGTGCGTGAGTTATGTGTGTAAACACTCGGCCAAGGGTAAATTTGGGCTAACAGTGTCAATAAAGAGACATCAGTGCGGGGAAGCTTTGTTAAGCACTCGTTGAAGAGCTTTCTGCCAAAGGAATTGAAAATTCTTCTTTGCTTCTAAGCGTTCGCAAAAATAAAGATAAGCAAAATAATGCTAACAAAAGCAAAAGCTAAACAGAATCCTTAAAAATTCAAGAACACCTGAAGGAGTGGAGATATTTGAGAAGCCCATATAGGGGAACAGGCAGCAAGTGACACTGTGTGCAACCAGTGAGGTGCAAAAACTTTCCTTCTGTCTGAGAGGTAGTCAATTAAAAAATGATAACTTCTGTATTCCCCCTAGTTATGATGAAATCCACAAATACTGCTAAGTTTCCATAACTATGCTGACTAAACTAATGCTAAAAGAAGAAAGATTTAGTGAAATTTGTATATTTTACTTGCACTTGCGTGTTAAACTTTGAGTTAAAATGACTTAAAATAAAATGATTTTATCTGGTTGATCGGGGAAATAAGTTCCACACTGTCCTCCACAAAAGCTACTTTCCTAGCTCCCTCTGCTGGCAACAACAAATGAAAGATTACTGAGCACCGTGTGCATTATAGATCATTGACAAAATCACACATTTACCTTTTTTTTAACTTGTTCAATTATTTTCAAACAAAGTCTGCAATCAGAAAAGCTCACAAATATAGTCAA
Organism: Danionella cerebrum; assembly: GCA_007224835.1. NCBI lineage: Eukaryota > Metazoa > Chordata > Actinopteri > Cypriniformes > Danionidae > Danionella > Danionella cerebrum. The sequence continues at coordinate 400,179 of SRMA01025137.1, forward strand.
TAAAAAAGTCATTGTTGTAAGACCTAGAAGATAAGCTGGAAGCTGAATTTTTTACAGTATAGTCTGTCTAGCTCTCATCCCCTGGTGACCAGGTTTCACTCCCCACACACCAACCTCCTGCATCATTCAGAGACTTTTTAGAGCCTGATGCCTTTTGACTGGCATGGCACAACACACACAGGGCTGTGCCAGGATCACAGGAGAGAAACATGTGTTCTCATCAGCCTGAAGCCCTGAAGAACTCCCTGACAACCTTTTGACCCCCCATCACTGTGAAATAAACACAGAGGATGCTTTGGGTTGAGGGGGACCTTGTGGAGGATTCCTGACAGCCCCCTTTCCCCGTTGCATATGTGACCTGCACTGCCCCTAAATATAAAACAATTAATGGGCTCTTAGAGACTCCGGTTATCTCAGGTTACAGTAATCCAATTGATGCAGAAATCTGTGCAAGGCTGTCCTTAGCGCTGCGTACAAATGTAATATTTGTATTGATGGATCATCTAGACTCACATTCAGGGTGAAGCAAAGATGGCATTTTCCATCTGTTAGCGCAGCATTTGGGATTCAAAATAATGTGTTCATGTGAAAAAATAGGGACATTTTATGCACAATGCACCACATTTGAGTCTTAAGGCATGACTTGCATTTAACCCAGAAGTCCGGGGCCTACAGTTTTAAAAATGTTATGTGGCAATGCTTGATTTCATGTATTTAGTACAACACCAGCGTCTTTTTTTAATTAATTCATTATTTTTTTGAATTTTTTAAATTGCATTACACAAAAATTCCACAACAAACCTGAAATTAAACAAAAAGTACAATTACGAGTAGTACATTTTATAAATGTTGTATTAAAAAATGTATAAAAACACATGCGATCCTCTCCTAAACCTTATACACGATCCAAGCATTTTTTGGGCAAAACAAAAAACGCAAGCCATATCACAGGTATTGTATTTCCAAGGGTTATCCCTTCTTTCACCATTGGATGGCACCGATTTAGGGTCTGTACAGAAACTGACAGTTGAACATTTTGTCATCTTTTAATTTGAATTGCCCTGTAAATTTTGCCAAAAATATTAAAACAAATAACCTTTTTTAAACCTAAACATTATATTTGAAATCAAAATTTTTACACAATCCACATTAGGTGGATTGTGTCAAAAATTTGGTTTCTGATGTCCCCTTTAACTCATCTGAGAAAGCTATAATTAAAAGCTATATTTTTTGTTGCACATTATCTTGGTTTAACGTGCAGATGGCCTGATGTGTTTGGTGTCAATCACCTTGATTGGCAGTCATATGTGAGATGAAATACAAACAAAACAAGGCTTTCCAACCCTGGCACCGACACATGGCCTATTTTAATATTTCATCCATGAAAATCTTTTGCTCCATAGTTTAAATTCCAATCTTGTTATGGCAGAGGTGCATGTAGATCACCGTCTGCAGCACCAAACAGCTCTAATTCCCTCTGTTTCTCTCTCTCTGACTAAACAAATTATGATAAATTCCATTATTTTTCCATCATGCATATATGTTTTGGTGGCAGAGGCAGTCTGCAGAGCTCTCTCCATTAAGTGGTCGGGCTTCTCTTCATCAAAGACCAATACTTCTAGCCCCAAACACAGCTGAGTCCTGTAGGGCCCTCAGAATAGGTCATCATTAGTGGATCATTCCAATGCCATCTCCTCTCTAATGTAGAGTTATAGCTGATAATCGTTTCTGGTGTGGTTTTCGCAAACCCTAGAGCAGCTTGTAACCATGGTCATCGTTTTTCACCTTTTATAGCGATGAAATCTGAACTACACATGGCTGCTGTAAATATTCCACAGTATGGGAGACCTATGACGATATATACATCTTTCCAGCTTGGAAAGTTGACTATTTTTAGTTCTTTTTGGCAGGAAGAGCTTCTGTTTTTGTCCATTTAATAGGCAGTGCATTTAAATGTCATTATGATTTCATATTTTACAACCACGTTTTAAACTAAATCTTCCATAAATCTCAGGGTTAGTCTATAGTGGAGATAAGTCTATAACTTTGCATCTTGCCATGGTTGTAGCTTCGTTTAAATGATGTGATAAAAAATATGTTCCATTAATACAGTGACTTTTAGTTCATGCATGCATGCGTGTCTGTGTGTGTGTGGGGGGGGGGGTCTTTCTAGGGGGTGCCAATGCACATCAGGGGTGGCACAGAGAACAGGCAGTATTTTTGTGAGTTGAATTGCTGTTAACTTAAAAATGGCCTGAATGTTTTATTCAAATGTGACTTTCATCATGAAAACCATGGGTGATTATATACACAGGAATATGAGGACACTAATAAAGGGATTCATCGTAAGAATGAATTTTTACAAGAACTTTTTTTACATGTGATTTTGTCATTTTATTTGTGCAATATGTTCACACCTTAAACCTAAATATCTGAAATATTGGCTGCCATTGTGAGACAAATCTCAAAAGAACCACAGACATGTATGTTAAACATTCATTCATTCATTTTTCAACCCGCTTATTCCCTTCTGGTGTCACAGAGGGTGATCTCCAGCGCACATTTGGCAAGAGGTGGGGGTACACCCTGAACAGGCTGCCAGTCCATCACACTTTGGTTAAACATTTGTTAAACAATTTTTAAATGGATAAAATCCAAAACCTTTACATTTTGCTGGGTGTATGGGGTAGTTTACAAGTTTAGCTCTCCATAAACTGTGTCATAAGGGAGGCCCACTGTCTTTTGATTGGCAATACAGAGTTAAAACTCTCCAAAATGGTTCAAATAGCGCAGTAGTATCTATCACGCTGAACCGAATTAGAAGAAAAGAACAAAAGAGACAAACCTCCACAAGCTAGCATAAATCTACAGTGGAATTGCTTTTCTTCCTGAAGTGGTGTCAAGCGATGCCTGGGAAAAAGCCAGTGGCTGATTCATTTCTCTAGCCGTACAACACAATCATGCTAAACAGCTAATCACTCACAGGCTTTTTTTTTAACCGCAACAAAGTTCTCTGTAAGCTGACAAACAAATTACCAGCAACTGAGTGAGGCAACACAATAAATCCATGTGTTTCTTTTTGTAAGTGTGTGAAGCTCTTTGTGTGTGGGGGAAATGGGGTGTAAGACACACAACACATAGCAATTATCTCACAGTGTCCCTGAAGCAGTATAGCTTTAGCCTCGACTCCTAAGTTACACAGTTTATCTCACTACTGTTCTCGCCTTTGTTTTAATAGACAAACACAAAGTTTAATTCCCTCTGGGTCAGACAAGAGAACTCGGTGAATGGCCCAGACCTTTAAACACACACAAAACCAGGGACTCGTTTGGCGTTAATTACTCTTTGTCATTTGCTGTCTTTCCAGCAGCAGTGCAGTAAAATGTCAGCTCTGAAATTAGCCCCAGAGCCCGGCAATTTTCGCTGCTAAATTGCAGAATGAGCATCGCTCTGTAATAGGTAGCAATCTGAAGTAATATGATGAGATCATTGGAAAGTCAGTGGGACTGATCAAAAGCAGACATTATATGCAGTGATGTGGCAACCCAGGGAACATGTGGACACAGCTGTAGTGGAATGTGATGTGCTGGGAAGCAGGTGCCAGTTGACAAAGGTGCAAAAGTAGCTAGTGACCAAACAATTAGTTTTTCATAACAGTAACTACGTGTTTATTCAGATTCATCTACTACAATGTTGTCATGCCTTTAAAATGGGACAGACACTTAGGGTCAGTCAAAACATCTCTATGATACTAAATGAGGGCCAAAAAATAGTTTATACTGTTGTTGGCTGATCACAGAGAACTGTTTGACAAAAATGCATAGAAAAGAGAAGATTTGTGGTGCTATTTCTTTCCTTTTTCCAGCACAAAGTTACTAGGAAAATATGGGATGATCGCTTCTGAGCGGCTCTTTTACGTCCTACTCACAATCATCAAAAGTGGCAGCTTATATTGGTTATTCTCCTTGCGAGAGAAGGATCCTCTAGGACAGTGTGAAACTCTTTTTCGTCAGCACCACTTGTTCAGTTTTTGCTCAAATTCAGTTGTCGCATGAAACTTCAGACCAAAAATTTGAACCAGAGTGTAGAGACCTTAAAGGTGGCTCAGGCTCAGATTCATAATAGACATACACTAATATGAAAATATGTGTTTTAAAACATTTATAAAAGCCAAGCAGAATCACAGAAAAGTTACTCTGCACAGTAAATTTAGCAGTGTCAATCCAACACAGTTCAGATCATATATGTTCCTAATCTATGGGCTGTAAAATCACCACTTCTCAAAGTGTTCGATTAACAATACACAGTGTAAAAAAAGTGTATGATAGAAAAAAAAAAGTGTATGTCTGTTGATGGGGAAGTGTTACACCCTATGCCCTAAATGTTATTTTTAGCACTTTGAGATACCTAGCATTCTAAATGAGTTTTCTTTTTAAAGCAGGTATTTTCTGCCACCTTGGTTTTTTGTCATTACAATGTTTCTGGCGTTTTACGTACCGGTATCTGTTTGGACACACATGTGGTCATCTTTTTTTGTACCTGGTTTGAGAAAAAACCCTTTAAAAAAATTTATTACATGTGAACATGGCCTTAGTGTAAGATTTGACCATTTGATCAGATTTGATTCAGAGTTTCTTTGCCTCAGATGAGTATTCAGTGGGATTGCAGTGGGTTGTGCTGTAGCCTCTAAGTTAGAAGGTAGTAATATGGCACTCTGGGCCAACTCCAGCTAGACATCTAACTTTAGTATGGCCCAAGTTCTACAATGAATTGTAGTACATGACTGGTTTAGGTCTGGATTCCAGACAAGGGCCACATATAGGTAATAACTGGTCCAAGTCACAACCAAGTTAATAACCCATGCAACACTACATAAGAGGTTTGTCCCATGTCTTGCGTGCCTTATTAAAAATATCACCTCCACCAAACTTTGGCAATATTTGCATATATACCAGATGTACAAAACAAATTCCAAACATGGCCCAAAATATTTTGCTGACTAGGTGACAATTTCAAGGCCAGGGGGTCCTCCTGAGTGGAAATTTCTTGTTCTCCTCAGATTTGTCGTCCGAAATCGTTCTTCAGTTTGACCGGAGACTTTAATTTCAATGTGAACTGAGATGAACTGACAGCATGTCCCCACCTTTCAACAAATGTGAGCTCGAGGTAGGAACCAGCGAATCCCTGTGAGCCTAACCAAGACTAAGAGGGTAAAGAAAATAGATGTATGATCAAAGTGAATTCACTAGATTTTCTTTTAACCCACTTTCTCTTCGAGTAATTGTTATTAAAAGAATAGAAATGGGGTCAGAACTGGAAGCAGTTCTTGCGTTTCACCCTGCGTGTAATTAACATTTCACAGTGCGTATCTCATTACAGAAGACAAGGCACTTTTACAGAATAGAGAGTGATGCATTAAGATTTCACCAGGCTATAATCTGACTTGCTATCATTAAAGAATAATGCGAATCGTCAAGTGATTTAATTGGATGTCTTTGGAGACATAATAGAGGAGTTAAAGTCTTTGTTTAGATTTCACTTGAACTGTCGACTTCACTCTTTGTGCTTTTCTTATTCTCTCACAATGTGAAGGCCATAGCTGTGCAGTATGTCCAGTAGAGACATACTCATTTTAAATAGTTTTTTTATTTTTTATTTGCAACAATCTTTTCTGGTTACTTAAAACAATTGGTCGTCACGCAGAAAAAAAGTGGGGTTTTTTTGTTGTTATTTTTTTTCATTTATGCATAACTACATTTTAAAAGTACCTTATATAGTAGTGAATGAACTGTTTGATTAGTTCCTGCTTTTCATGGATATAAATCATGGCGTTGGCTACCAACACACTCTACTAACTGAGCCAGGATAAAGCCAAAGTCACTTTTCTTTTGGTACACATCACCAATAAATGCGATAAAAAGTGCGGGCACTTATTATTTTGAACTAAACCACAGCTTTTGTTGAAAAGCCAAGTAAAAGTGGAAGAAATTGAATCCAACCAAACCATGAAGCAAAAGACAATCATACCCATCCAATTTCCAAAAACACATAATCTCTCATGGAGGGTTAAACACATCCAGGACTGATCCTTTGTCAAAATAAAATCAAGTCAAGGCTGTTTGATATTTCCACATCAATTTAGAGAAATGCGGCACTGAAAGCTCTAAGCGGCGCATCAGAGCGTGCAGGGATCATTTCCACGGGAGGCTGGCAAGAAGAGAAGTGTTGATGGTGGCAGACAGTAAGAGAAGAGATGCGGAGATATGTGTCAAATTAGTGATGGTGTTCAGGGGCTTGCATGACTTTATCTCAGGACAGTCTCATTCCCACCCAACCCCATGCCCTGGGACTCGTGGGTTGAGACTGCAAGGCATACCCCCAATCAGGCACATGCACAGACCTACACTTACAGCTTTTACAGGCTAAATCACATGTAAGGCAGTAGTGAACACAGCATGAAAAGACATCATCTATAATAGAGCCACATTTGCACTTCAATCACCATCAGAATGTTTTCGTTTTCTTGGCAATTGTTCATGCATTTAGTAATGCAGGTTTTTAAGAAGATCGGAACACAAATCTGTCTAAAACATAAATGTTGGTTTAGATATTCAGTGTTTTGATGCAACTGATCAGCCGTGGAAATCTATTCGATGAAACGTCATATTCACTGACTGTGAGGCCTCCACTTCTACCTTTTTTTAACACACTGACTACGTACTGTGGAAAAGCAGCGAGTACATTTCTCAGATGCACAGATTACATTCTTTCACAGCACCACACTTTGACTACCCACGCAGGCTTCTAGCTACATCAGTTTAAAGATCTGTGATCATTGAAGTCATTGGGAAATCTCAATTCAATGTTTTGAAAATGTGATTGAATATAATGAGAATGTGGTGGAACTTCCTGGAAGGGTTTGTCACATGATAATATGGCAACGCATAGACTTTCACTCATAAAATCAAACAAACTCAATCACAACAGATATTACAAATGTTTCAATGTGAAATGAAATTAATTTAGTAAGTACAAGTCTTAAAGTGTATTGGAAATGATTTAAGCTCTAGTTTATTGATTGAACTCTTGAGGCATGTCCCAAAAGAGAGTATTGACAACCATGTTAGCAATGCGCTTGCAAATTTGATTTGCAATTGGGTTGGGCCACCGTACAGAGACCCTCTGATATGTATGACATTACTCAAGAAATACTCTGTTACCATATGGCCAATCACAGGGATTACGGACTGCATAATTACAATTTTTGGAAGCATGTTAGGCTCACAATCACCAAAAAAATCACGATTTAAAAACATATGGTTTCTAAACCGTTACAAAATTTAAAAGTCTACAAAATTTATCTGTTAATTTATTATTTAATTTACCCAGAACTGAAATAGCGCATGGCGCAATTACAGCTAAGCTGAGCAGGAGAAAGATGGTAACCAATCAGAGCTCACCTTGTGCACAACAAATCTTTGTTTTCCTGCCACCAGTTCACCCTTGGAGAGTGTTTAGGACTGGGGGAAATGTGGTGACATGTCACCATTCATGCTAAAAACCAGAAAGGGTGAACACGCTGGTTTTCCTTGCTAAAAAATGTTTCTGTTTTTTTGGTTTTGAATTATATCAGTTTTAATTTATTTTTATTACTGGAACTCAGCTCAGTTAATCTTTATTTTTTTCATGTTGTATGTTTTCAAGACAATTTTTTACAGTTTTTGTTTGTCGAGCTTGTGTACAGTATGCTATTATCTAGAGTTGAGGTTAGTCAATCTTAATTTATTTTATGTTTTAAAGACAGTTTTACTAAAGTTTTGTTATTTAAATGTGAATTGTTTTGTTATGCTCTTCTTGTGCACTGAATACATTTAGAATGTGTGTATGTATGTTGTTCGTTTGAAAAAAAGCAAAAATAGTTGCAAAAATAGCAAATAAAATTGTAATCGCAATATTCATAAAAAATGCATTATGATTATTTGGTCCATATTGCACAGCCCTACCGGTATCTAGGAGTTTAAATGGGTCAGGGTTTGCGACGCAGAAGTATAAATTGGGCTTTGAGGGTAGGGAGGGGGGTCTTACATGTCCTAATCACTAGCTGTTCCTGGACTCCTTACTCAAAGAGCTCTGTGAGTAAACTCTCTCTCAACTCGTCACATACATTTGTGAAAATAGGCTAGTATGTGTAAATAGCATTAAATAATGGTAGATGTTGCATATGCAATTATGTTTGTACGTTATTCTTAAAAGGAAGTAACCAATTCATGTTATGATATTCATTTATCTCTGTATTAATGTGAATCTAGTAAAATGTTTCTTTAAAAACTGTGTATAAAGGTCATAACTGCATTTGATATAAACAAAGCTTATCTGTTAACCAATCAGCATCAACGAATTAAACTCACTGCTTTATTCTTTGATAAAGTTGTTCTTTAGGGAGAAATTAGCTTGATGGCTCTCCCACATCAGAGCTTGTTGTCTGTTTTTATTTGCTCCCTAATGAGTCAGTGTGGCCATACGTGATTGAGATTTTTCATTATTGCTGCACACAGATGGCCATTAGTTAGATGCTACCTCAGCCAGACACAAGCTGTCTTTGTCTTACTGAGAAATCCAGCACATGCCGTCCACAGGGGCTCTCAAATGTTCAGCCTACTGCAGCAACAGCCTCAGAACATGCGGCATTGCTCCCACAATAAGGACAACATCCCAATTAAGAAAGTGTAATGTTCAGAGAAGTCACTTTTTCTTCATTTATTTGAAAGCAATGGGAGTTGTCCTGGAACAGAATGACAATACAGTTGGGGAAACTACGGCACCCTGTCAGATTTCAAAGTTTTTCAGTGAAAGTAAGTACACTCTTTAAAAAAGTTTGAAACGGTTTCATGCATATTTTCAAGTACTAGACCTAGAAGTGAATGGTGCATAGTATAAAGATCTTAATAGTGAAATAAGTTCCAGTTTAACCTGGCTGGATTTCTTTTAGCTTAAAGCAGGGGTGCCCAAACTTTTCCCATTAGACAACCAAAGATTAAATATAATCGTGGACGAGGGACCCATGTCAGTAAAATGTAACAGCAGCTATATCAGCAGTGTTATAGCTACCTTGGCTTTTCACTAGGTAGCTATAGGTCTACACTTTAACAATGTTCCATTCAACATTTCCACAACGAAAATAATGGGATTGTTTATAAATGTTTCATAAAGGTTAATCATTCAGATCTTTTGGATATGAGTGTTGTGTGAATTAAGTTTCAATTTTCTGTATCCAAATTGTCAGTGTCATGTGATTAATTTGCATCAATTGTGTCTAATTACCTGCATTGAGAATTTCTCTAGTACTTGCAGATCCAGGTCCATTTAAGATTATTAGAGAGTGCATTCATAAGCATCTTGACAAATTTGGTTTTACCTCAAGATGTTCTACCAATGAAATCATTTAGATGTGAATGCGAGATCTTCATTCATTCATTTATTCATTCATTCATTCATTTTCCAACCCGCTTATTCCCTTTTTGGGGTCACTGGGGTCTGCCGGTGCCTATCTCCAGCGCACATTGGGCAAGAGGTGGGGTACACCCTGGACAGATCGCCAGTACATCGCAGGGCAAATGCAAGATCTTATGCACTGTTATTTGCACATACGAGCATGTGATGGCCTAATCCCCTTGCATGTTTTTTTTTAATGAATGAAACCCACATTAGAGCTTCTCAATACACATTTGTTACAATCCTGCCCAGTGAATGTGAATGCAACATCAGTTTGTTGTTGACCACTACTAGTAGGCTAGTAGGCTTTGCATGGTTGAAGTGCCTCAATGAATTTTGGTACAGAAGAGAACCAAGCCTAAGTTCCACACAAGGACCACACGTGGGCCATGGGCCAAGTCGCAGTCAAATAAATAACCCATGGCACACTGTGCAGGATGTCTGGCCCAAGTCCCGTGTGCTGCATTAAAAATTGTGCAGGCAACTTAAGGGCATGTTTGGCCAAAAATGTCTCTGCCAAATGAATACCAGATATAGCAGACACATGTTAAACCTGGTTTAAAATATTTTGCTTACTGGGTGTGGACGACATACATTGGAGTCAACTGCTATAAAACGCTGATCAACTCTTAGAAATCTCCACATGCACCAGTGTGTGTGGCAATCACAGCGGCTGTTTTGAATTAAGTAAGAATGATTTGACCCAGTTATTTTATGAATTTTCATTTAAATATAATGTGTAGATTTCAAAAATGTTTTTTTGTTTTTGATATTTTTGGTTTAAACAAATATTAATAAAAGTTGAGACACATAATTTGCGTGGTAATTCAAATGAAAAATGTATATATATATATAAATGGAAAGTGCTATTAAAATGTGTCAGATCTTAGTCAAGTGTGTTTAATATTTGAACAAAATGTTGCAAAAAATAATGTTAACAAAAAAATGATTCATATACACTTTGGTTAAGCTAGAGTCGAATGAATGAATCTTGGTCATTTCCACCACAGCTAAAGACTTTTAATGTCATTAGGGTTATATATAAAATATTTTTAAAATAACCACAAAAAAAAACAATCAAAAAGCATAACGAAAAATTAGATTTAGCTGAAAATTTAATGTTCACAGACATATCACGTTACAAAGATTTTAAAATATTTATATATATTTTGATGAAATAAACAGAATCTCAGTGTCTGTACAAACACACTAAAATATGATGCCTCTGAAGTTCATTGTGATTCTGTTTGACAATGCCAGATAAATCCCTGGATTAAGCAGTTTTTTTTCCCAACAGAAATGTGCCATTTATGAAAAATGGCTTTAAACCAACATCTTTTATTCATGTCAGAGCCTTTCTCTTATTCCCCCACATTAGGAGGCAGAATCAAAGTGGCAAATGAAAAGCAGCAGTGTGTGTGCACATAAGCCGAAAGCCCAGAGGTCATCCCTAATGATGGCAGCAGTTTAGTGAGGCCAAGCCCTTCATTCAGACGGGGTCGAGAAGCATCAAAGCAGCCCATGGTTTGTACAACTGACAGTAATGAGGATAATGATGTCATTTCATTTGAAAAAACAATTCGAACCACAAATTTCGAAAGATTTTTTGACAATTCTACTAGAAAACTCATGTGTGAGATGTTTAGATATGTTTTGAAGCATTGCAGCTGGTCTGTGCTGGTCAAGTCCTTGTTTAACCTGGAATTGAGCACAGATGGACTTTGAAAGATGGCTGAGATCACATGGAAACAAATTCAGTTCAGCAATTTACTGTTTGCTAAAATCAGTGTCCTGTTAAAAATGGATGAATTTTTTCCCTCATGAAAAAGCTGTTCTCTTCTAAGTTATCTAAGTTTAGTTTCAATTTTCCAGATTAACCCATAGAAGTCGACTGTTGTGAATTAAGTAGGAATGACACAAGCCAATTTTCATTTCAAATATAAGGTGGAAGCTTAAAAATTTGTTTTGACATTTTTTTTTGTTGTAAACGAACATTACAAGAGCTATAGAATAAAAAAAATGACCTTGTCTTTGCTTTTTGCGGAGATTTGCGAATTTTTATTTTGTCTCAACACTTTTTTTGTTTAAAACATAGAAACTGTTTGTTCTTTTAAAAATGGCATTTTTTTGTACATTTTCTGATTTGTTGTAGAATTATTGTGCAATATAATGAAAATATATTTGTAAAAAATGAATCTGGGGTTGTACAAACAAAAATGATATCAATGATACCAGATTTTTATTACACACTTTTATATTTAATGTACTTGCTGTGAACTGACAAATATTTAGCACAGTATTCTTAGTGAAGCACAAGCAGTCAAAGATCAATTAAGTTACAATATGTAACACAATTTCAGTCAATATCTGAACTCCATTTGCATTATGATAGATCTCACTTGTTTACTTGTACAAAAAAATTATATAATGTCTGTGACGTCACCCATAGTTTTCTGATTAAGTGGAAACAAACTGGGCCAGGAAGTGCGTCGCTATGGTTAATCAAAATTAAACACAGGGTGCACACAGGCAGGATGTGGAGGCAGCAAAGTGTAAAGGCTTATGCTAATAGCTTAAATTAACAGGTGATAAGATGATTCAACCCCTCACAGTTTACATGAACGTCAAAATGAGTGAAATGATTTAAAAACCATTGCCAGGCTTTAAACAAGGTTTGTTTTTCTGCTGTAACGTTGAAAACTTGCTCCCTTCTGACATCCACTCCGAAACTGAAATCTAACAGGAAATCACTGAAACACCTGAACTCAACCCCACAAGAACACAAGACAATTGGAGGAGATCAATGCATAGCAAGTATGTAACAAACATGATGCCAAGCTGAGAAGGGTCGTCTATAGAAGCTTTAGAAACATTCTTTATTGATAATCTAGCGAGAGACTCCTGCTATGGCCTTATCAGCTTTGCACGATGCTTGTGACTATCATGAACTCAGGGAATTCATTTCTGGTTTCTCAGTTCATGACATGATTGAAATATTGTAAATTAAGAGTATGTTGTCAGTTCGAGGCTCAGCTGTGATCTTCCTGGAAGGAGTTTGCATGTTCTCCCTGTGATTGCGTGGGTTTCCTCTGGGTACTCCGGTTCCCCGACAATCTGAAAAAACAACAACATGCGGATAGGTTAATTGAAAAATCTACCCTCCTATTCACTGATAAGTGTCGGAGAAGGCGAGGGGAGTTTGCTTTGGTGGAGGAGGTTCAACAATCTGGGCAGGCATCACTTATCAGCAAAAACTGATTTGGTTATTCTTGATAGCTCAACCACTGCACGGTCCTACCTTATAGACATCATAGAGCCCAACATTATCCTCCAATTCTGCCCCAACTTTCTGTTCATGGATGAAATGCTCCACCACATTATGGCAGAAGTGTCACAGCTTGACTTCACGAAGTTGGAGTGACCCATTTGGCATAGCCATTGATGTCCCCTAACCTGAACCCCATAGAGAAGTTGAAGCAGACGCTGCATGATCATAGCCCACCCCCACATGACCTGGCAGAACTGCATGTAGCACTATTGGAAGACTGGAACGAATTGCCTCAGAAAACTATGGTGCTAGTGAGGGGCATAAGAAGTGCCTGTGATGGTTTAAACAGCTGATGCTGTTGTTCTTTTTGGGGTATTGGCAACATATTGGATTTACAAACATTAAACTAATGAAGATGGTGTTTTCCTCATTCACTATTAGTAACATCAAAGGGAACTTTTACTAATTTATTTGAATTTCAGACCAAATAGGAACACCACGGATATAAAAACCAATCACGTGGCTGAAAGAAAGTGAAAAGCTTAGTTATAGCGGAATCATTGCGTGCAGATCTCTCTGTTTGGAAAAACATACTAGTGCTTGAACACTTTTGGAGCATTTGGTGATCTTTCAGAAGCTAAATTTAACCATATGTGGATGCACATGATAAGCACTTAATCTAATGCACTTTATGATGGTAAATTCAATCACAAAATACTGATGTTACAAAGACAAGGTTCTTTTAGAGTTTTTTTTTTTCTGACATAATGTAAGAACCAAGCATAGTTCAGATTTTAATGTATATCATTTTTAAAGATGGGCAAAAGCTTGAATGTCTAGAATCCCAGCTTTAGACCTGTAAATAAATGGTATATCAAACATTTATGTATTTATCATCAAGAGCCTTCCATTTGAAAGGGTGGATTTTGTGTAAAAGGAGAGTTCTGGGATTCCTTCCATGCTGTGGGTTCTTACATGCACAGACGCACAGATTCGCTGCTCATATATTTAATGCACCGGCTCTTTGATAATGTGTTTATGGCCACTGGCAGGCCAGTCATTTCAGAGCAGCAAAGTAGTGTGCTACTTACACGCACACGTGCACACGCGTACATTCAAAGCCAGAGAATTTCAAACTAACATTAAAATTGTTTTATGTTTAAGATCCAGCGAACTCCATTATTTTCCAGCACTATTTGCTTGAATAATTGAAGAAAGAGAGCTGAATTATGGATAAAGTGTACAGTCTGAAAAGGGGGTTCATGCGCTGCCTTGGGCAAAAGCCAGTGCTTAATGATGTCTGGAGTTGGTTGAGGAGAACTCGTTAGCTGGAGAGTAATTTTCCAAAGGATTAAAAAAGCATCTTTTTTAGCAGCAGGGCCCCTGAATGCCAGGGAAACCCCCGCCACATCTACTGCTTTCACATTTCAAAAGAAAAGAAGTGACTGCTTTCGTTTCTTTCCTGGCCGTACAGTGAATTAATCATTTTGTTAATTATTAGTTTAACATAATTGTCTTTGGAACTGAGGGGTTAATTGCTCTGTTAAATTGTTATCCAACAGTCCCAGTGTATATTAGTATTCGGACTGTTTTGTCAGTTTCTGTAATTGGTGCGTAGTGATTGGAGCTTATTGACTTGTCAGCCAGAACACCGTCGATGAAGCATAAACGACTAAATTAGCAGCCATTTATTCAATTGCATTTCTTTTTAGCAACTTCATTTTTGTGTTTATTGAAGATTTCACAGCTTCCCCATGAAATGGAATAAATAATGCAAACCGCTTTGTATCAGTGTACAGGTTTCATTGATTTTTGTTTAAAGTTGAAAGAGCCGACACCATGGGGATAAAAGCTCACTTTGTAATGCTTTTTTAAGAGTTGCGATATGTTCACATGTGTTCACATGTTTGGCTTATTTTATTTGTATAAAATCAATCAATTGCCTGAAATTTTAATGTCAGGACTACTTATCTTTCCCGTATTTATCACAGCTGCAGAGATCATTCCTAGATTACAATTTAGTGAGAAAACATTCCCTGTCATTACTGATCATCAAAATAAACCATTTTGTTGAAAGAATTCAAATTTAGTAGGAATATTAAATGCTAATGTGTAATTTTCTTAGCACCATCCTCATTCCTTGTTTCCCTAGAGGCAGGTTCCAAAAGGAAGGATGTACCATACAGGTAAAACAGGCTTTTCTCTTCATATCACTTTTTAAACTTGTAATGGAATTGCTTATTTACTAATTATTATATAGCACTTTGATAAACCATTCCAGCTGTAATAAAATTGGGTATAATTAAGAAAATGACAGTTTATTGAGTTACAGCAATAAACCAGCACCTACTTCTAGGTTTCAGTTCTGTCATCTCTATTACACCCCTATCCTGCCTTCTTTCAAAGTAATCCAGTAATGACATACTGCCAAGAAGAACATGGCTCCACTTACAAATCAATCACCGAAACTATTGGTAAAATGACAGATATAGCATTCATATTTTATACAGTCTTGATCATTTTAATTGCAATACCACTGGAAATATAAAAATTATTTTTGATAATAGTAAAACGGTCACAACACCCATGAGAGTCTGGAAGGTGCTTTGATGCCTCAATTTTGAAAACCCTACAGAAAAGCGGCATGGTTAGATCTAAAATGGGTTATGGTTATGATGTAAATGAACGAGATGGAAGGAAGTGGGATTTGCATAAAAATAGGTGGGTGTTAAGCACTGCTCATTTTCTTTCAAGAGAAGCAGCGTAAAAAAGGTTGTTTCAATGTTTCTTGACTTTAAAACAAAGTAAATGGTTAAAGTGCATATTAATATTGTGTGTTGTGATGCTTTAAACATTTTCGGCAATTCATGTTGAAATATTTGTGTTCTTCTTCTAATTGCGTTTTTTTTTTTTTTTTTGCTAACATGAACTTTAAGATTTTAACGTTAGATCAGAAACTGTTATCCCCCCAAGAATAGTTTCTAATTTGTGTTTCTTTACAGCACAAATCCCTGCTCATCTCAGTTAATAGTCTATACTTGACCCCAGGGGAAATTACATAGCGTTTTATACCATATAGACAAACACAGTGATATTCACGACATGAAATAAAGTTAATATGATTTATGGAAAATGTACAACAATTATTTAAACAAAATTAGGCATGTGCATAAATGTAGCCACCCTTGTCATTTTATTGACTTCGATACCTTATTTGCAGGATCTGATCCAGAAAACCAGTGATTTTTAAAGGAAAATCATAAAAAGGAGCCCAAACTTTTGCACACCACTAATTAAATAAAAACATCTATTTTAGTGTATAAAAGTAGGTGCAGGTTTCGGAAATTGCAAAATTGACTTCAATATTGTCAGTTTAAATGAAGGTTCAAATTGAATAATATAATAAAGATAATCTTCTGTCCACTTTCTTTCTATTTCATGCAGTTTTCATCAATCTCTCCCTCATTGTACCTCAATGTTTAATCAATGCAAATTAATTTAGCCATGTGCATTTCAGTTTCTTGTAATTGTATCCAGTTTTATTCTATATTATGTTATGTGACAACCTTTTTCAAAGTTGATTCAGTTGACATCGATTTCACTGATGGTTTACACATAAGGCACCATCAAATACATGCCACTTCTCTTTGATTGACCTCAGCATGGTACATGCAATGTTTAGGCTGCTGCTGCCACCTAATGGATTGGAGTGTTTTTTTTATGGAACTCCATGTACTTTTCTTTTCACCAAATTATTCACCAAACTGAAACTTTCAGTTACAAACATTATATTACTATTCTAAGCATGGAACAAAAAGGAATAATTTGTTTTACCATTTATGTCTGAACATGTACATTTAACTGAAGTCTGTCAATGTTGTTTCACCAATAAAGAGAAAGTCTCACTGTTTAAACATTAACCTTAGTGGATTTACACAGCTAGTCTGTGAAGGTGACGTATCCACATGGCAGCATATAAACAACCTTGTCGTGTCAGTGGGGAGTCTTCCTGCAGTCGCAAAGGCAGGAGAGAAAGCAATTACACACATTTGTCTAATTATCCAATCATAAAGTCATTATCGGTTTGGCACCTTATTAACATGCCTTGGCTAACACGTAGATACTCATTTGGCCCACAGTGTGGTCTAAAGTTAGATAGCTGATAATAATCACCCTGTCAGACTAGTCATTAACCCAGAGTAGGTCACTAACTACACTCTGGCACCACGGTCAAATAAACTTCACCAGCATCGACCCACCATTCAGAAGCACTCCAACTCAAGCTATGTGTAGGGTTAGGAACTCGAAAAGACACAAAAATTCAAATTTTTTAGAAGACAGCTTGATTGAATAAAATACTCTTATTTTCTGTCTTACTCTTGTTTTCTCTTTTTCACTGATTGCTTCCATACCCATGATTCAGCTAGGCCTTATTTCGGTGCAAAACTCTGCAGTTAAAGGTATGGCCTTTTGAAACCTTTAATGGTTAAAGAATTTGAAATGCTGAGAATGTATAGTAGTACTGTCAAAATTAGCACGTTAACCCATGTGTTTAATATGAAATATTTAACGTGTTCAAAAAATGAAAGCAATTAACGCGGTGTTAGAGTTCTGTGTGTTTAACATCAAAAAAGTATGGATATGACCAAGGAAGAACTTTTTTGTCAGAGTGTGCTTTCATCCGTTTCCTAGTTTTCCCCATGTTTTTACTTCCACCTTGGTCATGTGCTTGGAGATCCGTAACATGATCGCTGTTTCCCAGCAACGCAAGCCTTCCGTATGATTGTAGCAAGTTTGTGAATAAAACCTGGTCATTCGTTCATTAAGACTACATTTTCCTCCTGTGGTTTCCATTTGTGTTTATATTTCGTGTTTTTTATGTGATCAATAAACTATAATAAATATGGCTTTCAAGTCAACAGTTAATGTGAAGAATATTGATGGTTTATTGCAGGTTTGTTGTTTAGGGTAAACACAAATTTCAATAAACAATCAAATTTTTCAATAGTCAAATAGTTTCAATATATAGAGTCAATAATTTAATTTTAATATATCTCATTTGAATAACTTAAGAGTTAATACATTAATTATTTCCATTTTACATTAAAATATCCAAAAAGTTTGTCTTTTAATTGTGATTACCTAATTGCAAAAACAAATGTGCAATTAATTTGTTAATTTATGGAACAAATTTTTTGTGATTGATAGCACTAATGTTAAGTAATACTGTGCAATAGTGATGGGCGGATCGATACTGTGGTATCAATATATCGATACTCACCCGTCATTTTTTGGTTATCGATCGAATGACTAAAGTATCGATACTTATTATACATTATTAATACAGTATAATACATTATTCAAAACATAAAAACAGGAGAAAGTGTACTATATTGTTCTATTGCTACCTACATTTGTGTTGCTAAACATCCCCCTCTGGCGTGGCTGAACGGACTCATCCATCCAATCAGAGTGTGGGAAACCCAACTCCGTCTAGCTAGCTAGCATTGTCAATTACAACGTTATGGAGGAGCACACGCTTGGCTTCAACAAAACTCTCCCACTTTTAGACACTTTCACTTTTTCATTTTTTTAGGTGGAATATCATCAGTGTAAATCTTGCCTCTAAAGTTTACTCCCATGTAACATTACAATCTAATTTACAGTATTAGGACTGACATGCCTTCTTCTTGGGTAATTCTCCCTTACCAGATGAAATATGTCGTATGTGCATATGATTATTATATTTTCAAGGCTTTCATTTTTCTCATAATTTCTAACATATAACAATTTTTTAATACAGTGCATTATATTAAAAATACTGTTTAAATCATATTATACATTCTTTACTGCTTTCATTCAGCTGATTTACTTTAATGAAGTTCATTAAAGTTGTTAAATTTTAATATTTGGTTGTGGTTCGTCCATAGAATATTATTTATCTTAGATGTTTTTGTAGTATCGATATCGGTATCGTATCGAATCCAAAAAATGTGGTATTGCCCATCAAATGGGTGAATCATTTTAAATTCTGAGACACTGTATACATTACCCATTTCATCTTGAATTCTGGATGATCAAACAATGCAAAAATCACATTTTATTAAATCTAATATGTGTTTGGTTGAATTCTTGCTATCGCAAAAGAAAATGTTGTCTTTAAAGACTGCCTGCGAGTGCTTAACCTCCTTGTTTAGTGGGAGGGGTCTGGAGTTTGGGGCAGAGGTTGGAGGGTCAGGGGGTTTTGAGCTCCCTAGAAAGGAAAATAGGTTTACGCATAAATGTATGTATAATGTATATATAAAATTACACATATGTGATCTCAGAAAAGTTGTTTTTCAAAGTATGGTCCCTCAGTATAGAATATGACTCAAAATATTGTAAAATGAACCATTTGAATAGATAATGTTAAAAAATCTAATAAATAACCATTCTCACAGCCTTTTTTTCATCTCAAAAGCTGCAATTTGTAGATATTCAGTAGATCAAATTGTGAAGTTAGTCATATGGTGTGCTATGTTTTAATAAGTAGAAACTGTACATAAATGCAGTTTTAGTTAAATAATACTAATAAAATACTCAAAAGTCATTTTAATATTTAATGAGAATCCATAAAAAGAAAACGAGGATGAAGATGAGAGAAAAGTTTACTTTGCAAATGCAATTTTCCTGATGGAAGAACATTGTTTGCGCAGCTCCTTTGTGACTATTGTATTGACTCTGAAAAAAAGATTTGTCTAAAGTGCCAGCTTTATAAAATCTTCATTATAAGTCTGACAAAGATGAAGGTGACTGTAGATAACAGGGCTTTATCCTTCTCCACACAGTCAAGGTATACACAGACAATCAGGTTTTCTACATGCAGACAGACACACATCTGTTTTCCTGTGCAATCAAAGCTGCAGTATTCAACAGGGGCCAATAAAGGGCTGCTTTGTTTTAGCTGGCATGCATCGACTGAGCCCTTATTGTCGATTTATCTTTGTAAGGTTTTTCTCATTTAGAAAAGATGTTTTTTTTTCATTGTCTTTGTTGATTTTCCTCTGAGGAACAATGGTGAACGTTCTTTGTTGCAATGCAGAAGTTAATAAAGGCCTAGCATCCAAATATATCAAGCAAAGACAGTTTGATGTTACTTTGAATCAAACGAAACAACTTGAAAAGATGTTGTCTCCTTCAACGTTGGTTGATGTTTCAGTATTATAAAGAATCTTTAATAGCTTTCCATTTAGAATTGACCACTCTGACACAAAAGCCACAGCGTGCTCTGTGAAATGCTCCTCTAAAATAAGCTTTACATTTGGTGACGGCTTCTTTTAGTTGCAACATAACTCACACCAGTACGCAAAGCAAGGTTCATAAAGACATGGATCACGAGTTAGGTGTTGAAGAACCAGCAGTCATCAAACCTTTGGGGTGAATTATAGCTTCAAGAAATAGACACCTAAACCTCAAGGAATCAACTTCCAGTAAAAACGACATTTTGCCCACTGCTCTAAATGCACAGTGAACACCTCACCTCAACCTCTCTACACTGCGGTGTGTTTGACTGTACATGGTGCTGATGCAAGCCAAAAACTAAGAGGGATCCTCAATAGCTACATCATTTGCACCTTATAGATTTGAACCAGAGTCTGAGATGGAAACTTCTCTGAAAGCAATCAGAAAACAAACAGGAATGCCAGTGTACATTTCTGAATGGTTGGTAAAATTACAATATTAATAGATAGTATCCCAATACATTTTTCATTGTAAATATGCAGGCTCTGAGTAACTGCACCATAAAGTTCAACCACATTTTTGCTTTGCTATTTGTAATAATGTAAAGTTTGAAGACTGAAAAAATAATAATAATACTGGGAAATCCAACAACTACCCCATGCGTCCACAGTGCTCTCAATGGCTAGCCATCTGTTATTTTTACACTTGGAAGAATGCACACTTGATGCTGTCTTCAGAAGAAAACGGTTCTCTGGTGGTCTTCTTTCTTAAAGAAGGGTCATGATACACAGGATGTAAACAATATTTTGAGAAATTTACATATGTTGAATAATATTTAGGACAAATTTATTGTCTGTTACATTTAATTGTGGATAAAACTGTCATCTTTTATTCTTAATTTCTGACTTTCTGTTTGAAAAGAAATTGCTCAGGAAGTGACACATCTTGTCCTATATGGCATCTATCAACTCTTTTTATTTTTTCATGAGCCTGACCTCTGTTATCCTATAAGAAGATGGTGTGTCTTAAATATTAATGATGCATAACTCCTGACGCGTTCTGTAAAGTTGCGAGTAGTTTGGAGTTCTGAATGGTTCGCAAGTGTTGTTTCTGTAGCACAAAAGTGCTGAGGTCATGATACATGGATTTTCCCAGCAATGAAGTCAGAGCAAATCTCTGGCTTCAAGTGTTTGGCCACCAACAACCCACACATCAAAACTTTGGATTTGTAGCAAACATTTTCCTTGAGAAAGCTACAAGAAATGGAGAATAGGGAGTTGGCGATGCAGTTACAATTCGGGAGGAGTTTTATCCTATTTGAGTTCAGGTATTTGTGAGTTTTATCAGCTGTTATGAAGCACTTATCTTTAAAATTGTTATCAAAAGCCAAGGCAAGCTACTCCCACACCCACACCCCAACCTACTCTGCAAAGCAGTACACACAATTTTTTTTGCATTTTTTTAAAATGATCTCGGGCAGAAACAGGCGGGGTCTATTTTCCTTTAACTCTTAGAAATCTGAAGCCTTTTTGAGCATTTTTTACTACTTTACAAGTAACCTTTATTTATTTTTTTTGGGGGGGGCAAAGCTTGACATCAATTTTTAGTAC
Source organism: Danionella cerebrum (assembly GCA_007224835.1). Taxonomy (NCBI): domain Eukaryota; kingdom Metazoa; phylum Chordata; class Actinopteri; order Cypriniformes; family Danionidae; genus Danionella; species Danionella cerebrum. The sequence continues at coordinate 421,770 of SRMA01025137.1, forward strand.
ATTCCCAGATTCTTTTTTTACAAATATTTTTCCATCACTTTGCACAATATTTCCACAACAAATCTGAAATTCTACAACAACACAATTTCAAGTAATAGATTGTAATTTATTATGCAAGAATTGAGAACAAACAGTTTTTCATTTCACAACAATCAAAAGTGTTAAATTCTCCAAAAAAGCGAAGACGAGGTCAAAACAATGTGAAAAAAACGGGCAAACCCCTTCTAAACCTTTTACACTGTTCGAAGCACTTCTCACAAGAAGAATTCTCACATGTCTTATACTTCTGAGTGTTATCCCTTCTTTTCACCACTATATGGCACCGATTTGGGGTCTGGAAAATGAAAGGTGCATTTTCTCGCAAATTTTGTCAAAATATTCATTTAAATAATGTTCATTTAAAACTGAAAATACCATTTTTATAATATTTTTGAAATGTACGCATTACATTTTTGGAAAATCAAAATTAAACAATAGGTGAGCCACATCATTCCGACTTAATTCAAAACAGCGTGTGTAATTGGCACATGCACCGGTGCATGCAGAGACTTCTAAGGGTTAACTTCCAAATCTAAATGCTGCCTTAATACTACTTTCTCTCTCCTTCACCCAACTTGTAACTTTCATCTGATTTGAAGTCTGATTCATAGAAAGCCTTTTTTTTTATTTGTGGACAGTACCTGTATTCTTTAGAAAAACCATTGACTTATATATGGCTCTGAGCATTAAACCCACTAATCTGCAGTAAATGAGCCCCATCAGTGAGTTCCAGTAGTATGGACATTTGAGCACATCCACCTCAGACATTCCCACTGTCTCTTTACTCCGTATTCACTCCCTCTTCTCATCACCTTCAGGTCGTAATATGACATGACACCAGTGTGCTGTGTGGTCGGTTCACCAAACCAGAGTGTTTAACTTCAATGAATCTCATTTGCTCCTGGCTGCTCACTTACACGGATGGACACTGGGTCTGTCAGGGTCCATCAGCCTTCAGCAGAACCTGAAGTCTGGCTGTTATCTCACACCTCTTTGCAGAGCATCAAGCTCCATTGTGAGTCAATGGGCCAGCATTACATTGCTTCTTAAAATCTTATGTTTATAGCTACTACATTGTTTGTTTGTAACAAATATTCTTACATGTTTGGACTTATCAGAATGAATAATATTTGTCTAGCTCATTGGTTATCCCCAAGACCCCAAAGAACATTTTAAAACAAATCAGAGAGATTTTTGCCCCTAGATTACAGATTAGAAACTTGAACTAGCCAAGAATTTAAATTAATGAGGGTGGAATCTAAACGGCGCAGAGCTGCATACCTCCTTGCCACCTTTACTATAGTATGTATTTTTTGTAAAAATCCAATTGGGGTAAAAAATGTATTTGTACACAAGGTGTTTGTAAGAAAAAAGATTCAACTAGATATTCATTCATGACGCCCATGGTCCATTTATTGTCCATCGATTTAGAAATTAAGAACCTTTATTCGCTCCCCTTAAGCCATAACTCATGCGAGAATATATCTCATTTGAAAATCATGTGCGTCATGAGCTCACACATCAGACTGAAAAAAGTAATGCAGACGAAAAAGAGTTATAAATTGCCATTTCAGATCAGTTTTTAGCAAGGAGAACGACCAATAAAAACTGACTCTTTGATGACATGAGAAGGTTCTCAAAAGAGGAAATCCTCTTTTCTCCACAAACAGCTGCCTGTGATCAGCGACCACCAGTATAAACCACTCCACATTCATGATTTTTCTATCATCATCTTCTTCTTTACTGTTTCCCCCTGTTGTGCAGTGTGCATCTATTGTACAGTAAACGCCATCTTTGTAAAGGAGTAAAAGAAGCATCATTGTATCGATGATGAAGAGCACCCTGATAAAAAGCCATCAGAAGATTTGTGCAAATCTCACATTTCTTAAGTCCATATCATTTTTAAATGTTACACTTTTCTGAAGAATCTAAGACATTTTTCTCACTGATTTCCTGTGCTTTCCTGACTTTGGCTTAGTTACTAGAGCATTAAAAAAATTCTGGGACTCCAGGGAAAGCAGGAACTGACCAAATGTTTTCATTCCTAAATGTAATATGTAAGTAATAATCCCATATTAACCTATAAGCCTCTATGTGGTGGATTAGTAGACTTATGGTGAAGATCTTTTGAGTGCAAACAAATGCACGTTAAACTATACCTGTAATGGATTGTTGCTATTGTTTAGAATTAGATTCGATGTTCTGCACTGGGTCATTCTGCACATTTTCATGTTTTAGTTGAATGTATTTTTTTTTATGCCAAGATGGCCACCACTCTAATGGTCACAGTACAGGAGAAGGCAGGGTTGGGTGGAGGGAGGGGTGTCAGGGGAAGATGGCAGATTTTTCACCTGAGGGCAAATGCAGAGAGAGGAAGCTGAGGGCTTCATCAGGGAGCCGCCGTTCCAGGAAGAACAGCTCCTCTGTTATTCATTATTCATTCAGCCTCACAATTAGCTTCCAGAATGCTCATGCAGCAAACACACACTGATACCTGTGCTCTCTGTAGAGGCATTTGTAAACTTGCCTCCTTGTTGCATCTACTCATTTTCGAGATCAGCCTCTAGTGGCCAGTATATGAATTGCAGTTTTGTCCCCTCCTTTACAGCATAGTTTTATTTCATTTTATATTACTTGAGACTTTTATAATCATGGGGGCTGTGTACACATTTTTTGATCATTTAGGGGATATCCAAGGCCTTCTTTTTTTATTAAGGAGGCCGTACATATTTTACAGTACCATTACGTTTCTTGAGAGCTAAGGATAAAATACTTAGGAAACTGAAGACAGATGAGAAACAAAGTCTCACATAAAAGCTGCTTTCATGTCACATATGTATGTTTAAAGTTAGTATTACGACATAATTGACTACAAATTTGGGACAGTATCATTTTCAAAAGCCCAGAATTATTTTTTTCCTTGCCAGATGGCTGCAGAACTGCAGAACAGTAATCCAGCTCAAGGTATTTGTGTTTACGTCATTGATACAGTACTTTCTCTGTCTGTGGAGTGAGTTCCTCCTGACTTTTTTTATTGGGATGTGATAGACCTTAATTTGATTAAACAGAAGCTCAGTTCTAATGTGTCTGTGTTGATAAGATAGAAAGGAAAAGCATGTCCAAATCTAGTTTTGATTAATATGAAGACAAAGAAACAATGTTATTCTTGTGTACCATCTTTACACAAATAAAATTATGGACAAAGTATGTTTCTGTCATGAACTAATTGCCACTTAAAGCAAGCTTTGTGAAGTGTTACCTATACAGTATCATTATTTCCCTGAGTTGATCACATTGACTTAATACGAATGTTTGACTGCTCCCTATGATTCAAGTGCAAGTCCCTGAACTTATGAAGGTTTTTCTCTGTTCTTTTCAGCTCAGCCCAAGTCTCTGAAATTATGAAGGCCTCTTCTAACTGTTCTATGTTTCCTCTTTATTGTAGACCTCAAGGCCCGAAAATTTTTCCTTCATCACTATAGGGTCCCTTTACACACCTATTTAAATTTTCAATCTGAAGTTTTGAGCGAGAAAGCACCTTGATCGAAAACAATGGGCGCCAACAAGAGATCACACTTCTTACAAGCACCAGTGCCACATTTCTACTATATGCCACAAGAAAAGCAGGAGAAAGACAGAGAAGAAATCAAAGAACACATCATGGATGTCGAGCAGTTTATACTGTTGATGGCTAATCGAAGTTTGAAAAATGCCATATATATTCCAAAAACTTGGAGAAAAGAGAGGATTTGTGGTGTGCTGTTGCCTCAGATTTGGTAGTTGATGGTAAACACAATCTTCAGGCAGGGAGCATCATTACATCGATATTTCCTCAATACAGATGAAGAGCACCGTGCCGAGAAGCCATCCGATTCATGCAAACGTTAATTTGGATAAGTGTATAGAGGCCTTTATATATCCGTTTTAATTTTCCTTGTATATCTCAAGTCCAGAAAACTCTTCTTTCATCCAGCTGTGTTCTCAGACATGTGTGAGCCTGAGAAATGGTTTTCCATGCCTAGACATTTGAGAAACATGTCTCAATGAGAGTTCTGGTCAAGAAGTAGTTTCCTTATTTCTCTCATTTCTTTTGATCAACCTCTTGTTTCCCTCTGTGCCTCCATAAGATCAAAATATTTGTGGTGATTCTACCAGATTCCTGTCTATTAGTGCTTCTTGGGTGGATTCCAGGTCCTCCCAGACTCACATTCATACCCTTAAGTCCTCTTCACACCGATCTGAATTGAGATTCACACTAATCTTTGGATGGCTTCTCAGCAATGTGCGCTTCGTCTGGGTCGAGGAAATATTGATCCAGTGATGCTCCCTTTCTGAAAATGGCATTTGCGGTACAACAGATGCACAGAGGGAAACAGGACAGAAAAAAATCTTAGAGAACATTAAAAAAAAATTATTTCCTGTTTCCTGTGCGAAGTCTTTATGAAAATGTGGGATGAGCACCACCAAGTGGCTCTTTTACATCCTACTCAGGTCCTCAAAAGAGCCAGTTTTCATTGGTCATTCTCCCTGTGAAAATGGATCTGATATTTTTCTTTGGCACCACTTGTTCGGTCAGATGTTTGATGTCCCGTTGGCGCCCATGTTTTCAATAGAGGCGCACTGTCGCATGAAACCTTAGACCAAAAATTGGTGGATCGGTGTGTAGATGCCTTTACCATGCTTGCCAAATCTGCTTGTATACTACAGCATTCGGGTGTTTATTGCAGTAAAGCTCTGAAATTTTAGATCCAATACTTCTTTGCTTTATGCCAAAGATGTGTTTTTATACTGGAGGACGCTACCATACTTCTGGTTAAGAAGAAGGACGTGTGCACTTAGGCCATATCTTTTAATAAATCTATGTGTGGTCCGCATCAAATTGAAATAAATCAAATGTCATGTTAATGGCTTCTGTCTGACATCACTCGACATTCCATGATCAGAGATGCTAGGGAATCTAATCATCGCTTGAAAATTAAAAAGATTTTAATAGTGATAGCACTCACAAACACACCATTCACTGTCCCGGACTCGCTCTGCGCTGACAGCGGCTGGTTACACTGCATTACTCCTGGATGAATGTAGGCGTTTTCAGGAGCCAATCAATAGATTTAACAAAGACGTGTAGTAATCTTGATCAAGGCTTAAAATGAGAACAATATCTGAACCTTGTGAGATAAACTCATCCGTCCACATGCTTTCAAAGCAATCTCTGTTTGATCAGCCACCATGTTCTTCTAATGAGAAACTTTGAAGCATTTCAATGATGTTTTTACCCTCAAAACTTTCAATAAAGCTTAAGTATATTGCAGGAAAGGAAAGAAATATGCATGTGCATGAAACATCTAATGAGAAAAACATCCAAATGATCCTTTATTCTCCTGCTGAAAGTGTAAGTAGAGATTTTGTGAGCTTGCTCTTCTCCAGAAATAGTCACGTGTAAAGACACCAAAAGCTGTTTTAACAAGCACTTGCCATCAGATTTGTTTGTTGAAGGGTATAAAAGCGGGTATTAAGCACCCACGCACGCTTCTGGAATCCTCGTTGTCTGATCATAAGATGGAAGTGTTGTTTATTTAAAAGGTAGATGTGAGCTTTTAACTTTCTCAGTCGTATGGAAGACAGGTTTAGTGATACAATAGAATAAGAATCAACAAAAGTGATATGGGTATTTACCAATAAAAGCCCCAGTTTGAGTGCTGAAAGTAAGAGGATTATGGTAGTTTAGAGGTTGCTCTGACCGGGTTCAGGGCCCTTGGCTTTGTTTCTAATTGTCATTGTTCCTTCCTTCCAGGCTGAAAAGCCTTCTGAAGCAGTTCAACAGCGAATGGTTTGAAAGGTGACATGACTGGCTTCTTGAGCATTTGAGAGACCTTTAAGTCACACATGAGAGGATTACTTATGCATAAAACCCTGTTTAAAAAAATAAAAACAGGTACATGCGTATACAAGGGCGGAAAAGATGACACAAGAGACAATATCCTCACAGGAGCTAATAAAATTGGACCAGGTTCTTTTGGTACATGGGCATTTTCTATCCAGATTATGGTGAACATTTTAAAAGTGAGATATGCTTGGTGAGCTCACCAAAACCCCAAGCAATATTTAGGTGCAGAAACATAGACTGAAGCACATGCATCTCGTTAAATGCTAGAGATTGTTTGTAATGGCATTTAAACACACCATGAGGGCATTCAAATACACATAATAATCCTCACAGAAACCCTACAGTCTCTTCATTTCCGCTGCATATAAAAGTGCATGTGACAGTAAAAGCCATCCACAGCCCCCAAGGGCAGGATGACCAGCAAAAGAATGCAAGAAACATGGATGACCACCCCTAGCTATGACTTAGAACTAATAGGGACAACATCTCCTACCCTTTTTTGACCATATATGGGTAAAACGGAACTGTATCCTGCACCCCCCCCCCCCCAACCTGTTCAAGAGTATAAAAATTCCGGAAAAATAGTCAATAAACCATTGTATAAATGAAGCGTGAACTGTCTCTGCTTTCATTCTTTGCTGCCCTGAGATCTCAGAAAAGACTTAGACACTCGAGAGGGAACGGCTGATCATTCACAACAGGTGCACATGGCATACATCTCCAGAAGGACAGTCAGACTTCATAATTCACTATGGCACTTCAAAAACATACGATTGAGGTGATGGTTTCCAGTATATTTAAAGATGTGTTGGGTGTGAAGGTATAAAGATAGAAAGACATTGGATTGTGCATCCTTGTTGGCTCTGACGTTTTCCTATTGTAACATTACAATACGATTTTCCCAAGGACCTGTAAAGTAGGAAGCATAAATAATTGCAATGCTTTTGGCTGAGAGCTGATTGTCTGAAACAAGACTGAGTAGATCTAAAAACTCCATTAACCAGGAGGCAGTATATAAATTAAAAATAACCCAACACAGCTTTGCAGTCAGACCCTGATTCTGCCTGCTGCAAACATTTTTCAACATCCTCTTTCTCATTCTTTCACTCCATTGTCTTGCAGTAAAACTGAACTTCTTTCAAATTTAGAGAAGCCATCCATCATGAAACACATCCGATGAGAGGTTTTGTTATCTCAATGCATGAAGTAGTGCAATAAAATGCATATACATGGTAGTACTACAAATACCGATTAAATTAATTACAAATGATCACAGATGACTTAAAGGGAATTGACTCATTCTAACTATCACACAAACAGAGTTGTTACCAAGTGTGCCTCATTTTCCAAGTTTGAGTATTGCATTGTACCGCTTTCCTGTTTTTATCGAGACACTGGTCAGGAATCTCATTAGCTTTATTTGTTTTCAGGCAGTTTATTATCAGATAGAATGATTTTATGTTGGCACCCTTACTCTGAAAGCTGGATTGTCACAATACACAATGCACAGTTTCACCTTCCCACACATCCAAGAGTCTCTGAGTTGGGACACAGCTACAGTCCCTGAATCTGTTTCCAGAAAAGAAACACATCTCCTCTGAGGCAGTGTCTTTACCCCAAAACGCATTTGTGACTACATGTTTCTGATGTGTGAATTAGACAGCAAATGGGAAATGTAGCAGAGACACCTCAGTAGGTCTCTAGTTATCGAGCTGTCACTGAACTGGAAAAACCATACTGGTGTAGAGCTGGAATTAGCATCAGGATGACACACCGTTCAGATACAATGTGTTAGGAACAGAAATCCACACATGTGCTTATTTAAAGCTGTGATACAAACCCCATCAGGTACAAAAAAAAAAAGGTGCACATCGGTGTATGTGAAAAAGTGTGTCAGTCCCTTGGAAACTGCTGCCATGTTGAATCCAAGAAGATGACGGAGGAAAGGGATTGCAGGGAAATAATTTCATGTCCCAAACAAGAATGTGGCCTCCCCAGCTTGCCTTATCTGTAATGGGTACTCCATCATTCTGCCTGCTGCCCGCTATGTTCCTCTTTCCCCAAACAGATGGACTTTGCAAGGCTCAGTTGCACATTCCGGCACTGCAATCTGTTTCCATGAGTCTGTGATCAAATCTGAAGAAAAGCCACGTCTCACACACATATGTACAGCCTTAGTTGTGCCTATGTCAGTGAAATGAAAATCACTGGAACGTTTAAATAATGACGGCATGACAACAAAGAGAAAAGATGGAGGGAGGGGCAGCTGGAATAATCGCACCGAACTTCCTTCACTACACGCATGGAAATAAACAGTGGGGAAGAAAATAAAGCCTTGGCCCAAGTGGATATTATTATATACCATTACAAACAAGTTTATCTCAATCCCTCCCAGTGTGGGTTAATTCTGTGTGACGTGAGTTCAAAGCATTGTAGCGTTCACCATGTAACAACCTTATCTGAAGGGATTTCTTTTCATTGTCTGACACAATTACAAATTTAGCTGGAAGAAAAGTATTTCAGAGCAAAGTGAATTGAAACATTTTATTTTCTCTTTCGCCTGATTCTCTTTTTGTAGTTTCTTATTTTCAATGACCCACTTTAATTTTACTTTAAAGGCACACAAGGATCATCTTATGTACTTAAATAACCAAAAATGTTTTTTAAAACTTACTTTGACTTTGACATGAGCTCATCTGTTGCTGCAGTCCTCATGGAAATTTCTATCCAGTGCGCCATTTATTGTTAAATCCTTACCTTTAAGAAGTCTTTTAGTGTTCCTTCAATGAGCATTCATATAGTGGCTCTAAAACAACATGATGGGGGGGGGGTGCTCTCACAAAGTTGTTTTGCCACACAATCCTATGAAACAAGTTTTATATCTACACTGTAGCTTGTTTACGTTGATGACATTTCTCCAATCCAGTGGTGTACATTGAACATGACTCGAGAAGTGACACTGATCCTGTCTGAGACCGTCAATCAATCCCATGTCAAGTACTACACACAGGTCTCTTGTGGGAACACAGGTTTTATGAGAGTGCACAACTGGTTTTATGAGTGGATGCTAAAAATCTTCATGATAGAGTTTAACAAATTCACTCTCCAGATTTCATAGTGTATCTGAAAAGCAGGTTTGTTGAGCAAGGCGCATACTGCATACTTAGGCAAGATGTCTATAAGGGTTTTGTCAATGAAAAAAGGAAAAGTGGCTGCTTATTTAATGCTGAGAATGTTCTTAAATTATCCCTGATTGTTTTTTTTTGTTTATTTTTTTTTTGACTGTAAATTTCAGCTACCCTAAACTAGTTCTGTATTGTCCTTATACTATTGTGCCCATTCAAAGGATCAACGATATATTCAGAAATTGTTTCATTCACGAGAAGTTTGGGGTTCAAGTATTCATACATATATATATATATATAAATTGTGAGAAAATGCACAATTATCTTTCAGTTTCATTTTACAGACACCAAATCAGTGCCATCTAGTGGTGAAAAGAAGTGATAACCCTTGGAAGTACAATACCTGTGAGATTGCTTGTCTTTTTCAAAGTTCTGGTACAAAAAATACAATAGCACAAAAAGTTTTTGGAACAGTGTGGAAGGTTCAGGAGAGGTTCTGCTGGTTTTGATTTTGTCTTTGCTTTTTTGGGGGATTTAAAAATGTTTATTTTGCTGATGAATGCTCTGCTAATGACTGCAGTTAATCTGGATCAGTCTCTTCCTGCTAGTCACTATTAGTAAGTACCATGAACATGGTTGCTGTGGTTTTCTCTGTTTAATGCAAAATGTGCATTTAACATTCAGTTTTTGTTGCGTCAACTAAGCAGCCTGCTCCACGCCCTCTTTTTAATAAAGTTCACTCTATACACTTTTGCATTTCTTTTCACTTATGATGAATTATGCAACAATGTGCTCCAAACTGATGTAAAAATTGTTGTCGAGCATGACAAATCCATTTAAAGTTAACAGTGTTGTTTGTTTGTTAACTTAACAATGAGCGATTGGTTTGTAATTTTGCTAAAAAATTTCTAAAACAACTATTTCCTCACTGCACATGTTACACCCAAGTATTTCCACAGACTTGGGTTTTAATCACCACTCACTGTTTTGTATGAACACATTGCAAAATGTTGTTGAAATAGCTCCTTTGACAATATGCAAACTTTCCCCCATTACAGACACTAGTCATTATAATATTATATTACACATAAATATTTACCCATAACATATTATTTCCAAACGTTTACATTTTTAGTCTTTTGCAGCATATTTTTATTAATTACATAGAATTAACATTCCGTTTCCTTGTTCATTGTCAACCCTAACCCTAACCTAACCTAACTGAAATATTTTTATTTTTATTATTTTATTTTATTTATTTTTTTATTTTTTGCATTTTGAGTTGCTTATCCAAAACTGCTAAAGTTTTTGTGTAATCTGACAGAAAAAGGAGCACAAGAGACTATGTTTATTGATTCACTCATTGCTGTAACCAAACAGTAAAATCTCCAGGTCATCACTGATGGTCACAAAAATAACCATTACAACTGGGACATCTAAGACTGGCAATCACAGGGAATAGTCTTGTTGTAGTTGGCCCCTGTTTGGGACACATCTCAGGAGAGATTTGTCCGACATCTTCTACTGTAATTACAATGCAATATAATCTTTTAACCTGTCTTTCAAACATTCTTGCAATGGGGGGAAAGCAAGCATGCTTCTTGAACAGGTTGCCAGATCCAAGTTGAAGTCATCAATAAACATGACTTGCAAGTTTGGGTTGTTGGACATGAAATAGGATTCAGATTGCTTAGAATGACATCTTCACTTGTTAATCACTTGTTCCATGTACCTCTCCCTGAGTTGTCCCCTAGACCCTACCTTTTACTGTACTTCAACCACTTGAGACACAGACGTCTCAAGTCTCTTAAGTATTTGAAGTGGTTCTTTTACTTTCAGTTGTAACTTAGAAATCTCCTCTTTTCACAGTTCCTCAACATTATAATTGTCAGTCCATTCTATGTTTCCTCACTGAGAGGGGGAGAACAGTAGTTCCCAGTTTCCCGCAGCATAGATGTAAAATGGAATTTGACCTGCATGATTCCCGAGCTGTGAAAAGTGAATTAGCAGGTGAACATTTTTCATTCATCCCACACCTGCCAGTTGAAATGGGGGTAGTACAGCATTGCCTGGATGTGTAAAATGTGTTTGTATCAAATCGTGAGTACAGAGGAGGATATCATAAAAAATGCAAGCCACCACTGGAGATCTATAAAGAATTTAGAGAGATAAAGGATAAATGACAAATACATCAGGATGCAAATCTCAATGGCTGCCTTTGGGAGTTCTCTAGTGAAAATCAACTGAAATATTAACGAGGAAGAGAAAACTGCCATCAATCGGCCAAGTATGTATGGGTGAAAAAGGCATCTGCATCCATTTCCTTCAGGTAGACTAATGAAGTGCAAACCAAGATTTGTTACCTTTTACATTTTAGACACAATCACCGTCATCAACTCTCTAAAAGCGGTAATGTATGTCAAGAGACAAATTTATGGTTCCCAAAAAGATTTGATGGATAGTATTAATTAGTCACAAACATATTTCTTAACAGAGAACATTTAAATCATTTTTAGATTAACTTTTCTCCAACTTTCAAACATTTTTGATCATTTCCCAAAAGAGTTCAAGTGATTTTCCGTTTTTTTAGAGTTAGTAGTTAAAAAATCCCACCACATGTTTTAAAGAGCCTATATAATCATTTTTAAAAGGTAATTATTTGGTTTTTGATGTCTCCGAAAACAGGTTGAAACACATCCAAGGTCAAAAAAACACTTTAGTTATCTTTTAATACACATTTCTTTTTACCTGTTTTCATGGTTTATGACTCGTTCATACGAAACTCCTCCTTTACATGACGCATCCTGCAATAATTGCTAGTTTGAATTATCAGCTCTCATTGGATACTAAATGTCACATGCATCCCTAAAACGGAATGTCTAACAATACATTTTTGTAAGCGTGATTCATTTTTACTCTAATGTATGTAGGTGCGCTTGTGGAAACTGCAGAATTCCAGTAGCTTGGCACTGAGAGTATCTTTGATTTAAAACATGAATGGATGACCGTCTGTGGTAGTAGTACTGTTTGATGTCACACTTTCGAGCAAAAGATTGGTTTGGAAAAATAACTTTTTCAGCATCTCAGAGTCGACTCTTTAGTATTACAGACTCAATAAACAGCACAGTCACATTTCAATCTCAAAACATATGTTCCTCCATCTTTGAGCTATGTTACATACAGCATGAAAGGTAATATATAAAAGGTGATATAAGCATTTTAACCCTTGTGTTGTGTTAGAAACCTGTTTACACCTGTGGTGTTAGCGGGTCCATTTGGACCCGTGATTTAAAAATGCTTGAAAATGCTTAAAATCACCAGTTTTCTTCAAATTTTTTTTTCAGCTAATTGCTGGCTTAGTATGTATTCATATAAATGGCACCAGTGTGTGAATTGTTTTTAGTTGGCTACACAGACACAGTATTTTAAAATATACCACTCGTTTTTGATTGCGAAAACTGTTTAAATTCACTAAATATATATTTTTTTCTTATAGAATGAGTATAAATTAACTGTAAATCTGTTAAAAACTAATATTAGAGTACACCTACCAAAATTTTCTTTTATTTTTTTATTATTATTTTAAATTATCAACAATAGTAACATCTTTGGTGTTTCAGGTCAAAACGGACCCGGATAGATAAATGGTAGGATAAAGACAACAAGTCCATTTTTTGTCATAAAACAAATTTCTATTTAACCATACCAATTAACCAAACAATTTAACCATAAAAGAACATCGATAAACTTCTCTGACACTCCACTCTCAGGTTTCCAGTATATTTGCATATTCCATGCATAGGCAGTTCTTGCATCACATGCTGCCCATTTTTTGGTACCTTATTGTCCAGGCTTGCTTGGCATGTACTGCCTGAAGGAACAGTGGCCTCTGAATGGGACTAGCCATTCATCCACTGTCCACTTCTGGCCCAGGATTGTATACAAAAGGTAAATTTTCCACCCATTTGTCCCAAACCTCCCTAATGGGAGGAGCAACTCTTGTTTCCCTGTTGTCAAAACGTAGTACTCTTGATAACACATGAAAGGCTTGAAACGACATTGTGGCATGAAAAATAGGACGTCCTGATTCACCATCCCATAAACTGGCCGTAGCTTCATTACAGGATCTGTATATCCCCGCAAGAAGCAACAGTCCCATGTAGACATCGAGCTGTGTTTTGTTCATCTCTGTCCAGCTATCACCAAATTCTCCCTTCCATGTTGGTCATCTCAAGTAGGATTTTCTGAATAGATTGTGGAAAGAACAGTTCAAACGTTGACTTGATATCTTGGGCGTGTGACACAGCGTATCTAGTAGGCCCTGGAGTCATTCTGAGGATGTTCTCTGTCGGTGCCCTGGAATGGGTTTGAAGAGGGCTTGATAAACATGAATTGTCACCTTTTCTTGACTTGAAAACCTGTCTTTGATCATCTGTGACATTTGGGTCCTCTTCATATGTTTGGTCTTGTTCAGAGTCATACAGAACCTCATCCTCAGACACATCCTCCTCAGCTTCACTTTCCCCTCTATTCTCAGGATCACCATCATTGGCAAATATACGACCCAGTGCCTCATGAACAGTATATCTTTTGCTCATGTTAACAGATGCTCCTACAGAATTCAACTGATAATATCCCAAACCCTCTTTGTATGTGCCAGTGTTTATGAACAATGTAAAGTTTGAGTTCACTTGAGGGGTGGTGTGTGTGTGTGTGTGTGTGTGTGTGTACATGTCTGTACCTATGCATGTGAAAGAGGCCTGTGTGCGTGGGTGTGTGTGTGTGTGTGCATGTGTGTGCGTGCGTGTTTGTGTATGATGATGTGGGCCATAACTGTGCATATTGGACCATAATTGATCATTTGGAAAACCCGTAGCTTTTAAGTGATGCTTACAAAAGCCAGAATTCTCTACCAGGTCATTTTGGACCCGTAACACCACAGATGTAACTTTTTTTTTTTGAGCCGTTTAGAATTTACTAAAATTGTGAAAATTGCTTTTGCTGCATTTAAATATGTGTGTCTGAGGATTAGATGAAGCCTCATTCCAAGATAAAAAAGGAAAGTGTACTTTTTACAGAGTCAAACTTGAAAACGGGTCAATTTTGACCCGAACACAACACCCTAACACAACAGAAGGGTTAAAGTTTAAATTTCAGCTCAGTAAAGCACTTTAAACACCTTTTCAGTAAGTTTTAGTTACCTTTCTTGTAGAATTGTGCTTCAAATAAAGAACTTTTATTTGACCAGGTTGTTAGTTAATCATTTACAAGTCAATATTGTCTAT